>CM062804.1:527260045-527611885 GCA_031772625.1 Pinus tabuliformis | reverse complement strand
GTTAGCTAATTCAAAATTCTTAAGTTTGACAAGGACATAGTTAATCTGGATCCCACATAGGTGGATTTCCCATATGTTTAAGTTTTTAATTTCTATTCTCCTTTTGGATGAATAATAAGTGAGATATTTAAGATAAAAATAGACTTAATTACTATAACACTTCTACAAAATTTATTAGATTCTTTAATTTGTATATTTCCGCTATAAATTTTGGACCAATCTTATGGCCAAAACCACATACACATACTACAAAATCAACCCCCATATATATAATAAAACATTTATATATAAAATTTCCATAAAGATCATATGATAGATTACATAAATAAAGAGAAATAATAAATAAAAATCGCAAGATTAATTACCATGTTTTCATAATTTATTATAGAATTATTTTTCCATTCACAAAAACAATAATATTCTATTTTTTTAATTATGTAATTAAAATTTATGTTAATTTTATTTTTAAAAGTCTTTTTTTATCAAAATATTTAACAATTAGTGCAATCTTATAAATTAAATGAAATGTAATCTTGGATAAGCATAAATCTATAATGAACATCAAAACACATGATATAGCCAAGTGATATAAACCAAATGATTAGTAAACACTTACATACATTAATCTCTAATGAGCATCAAAATACTTACTACATGATTCATGTCATATTGTTAAATTTAAAAAACCATAAAAACAAACTATATTGTAATTTTATTTTAAAGTTATTATTGATAATAAATAATAAATTTTTTATATATATAGGTTAAATATCTATACACTATAATATAATATGGAACAAGATTCCTAACCATGGAGATTTAAGCCCACTTTCAAAGATTTATCCCCACTTTATTATGGAGATTCTTAATTTGTAAATAGGTTTTGTTAAAATATTATGGGCCATTATGCCCAAAAGCCCATAAGTCACTTGATATGACACTTTCATAAAATATTTTTTTAATTAATCAATTAACTAAAAGAGAAAAAAAAGATCGTAACTACTTTAGAAATTAATCTCAGCCTTTAATTTGTGTATACTATTATGAATATTTAGGCCGATAGGCCTTCCTTTGAAACAGACTTTCGTCGTCCTTTTCATTCTCAGGTTGACACCTTGCGTTCATATTCGGCGGGCTTCTATTTATTCTCAGCACCGAGAACTTCCTGCTTTCCGTCCGTTTGGTAGCATCTGTCATGATTTCTGTTTATTCTCAGCACCGAGAACTTCCTTCTTTCTTTGACTCCGAGCTCACATCTCTACACCGCCTTTGACCTCCAATCTAGATAGACCAAACCGTTAGATTCACCACCTCCTCGAACTGTTGGAGGCTTCCATTACGACAATCTCGCAGCATTTACAAACTTTGTAGCAGCTCCTTCAACTGACAATGGCAATGAGACCACAAATAACCAACACAGGACTCGATGTGAATTTTAATGCAGGTACAACTCTCTGTTTCCCAGGTTCCCAGGTTCTCAGAATTCCTCTGTTCTGTTCAAATTGCAGGTTAGTGCTCTCGAAAATGGGTTTTTTGATCCCATTCTCTTTCTTTTTCCTGGTTTTTCTTGATTCCTGGCTGTATTATATAAATTACCCTAGCAAAGCTTTGTAAATTTTATCCCTACAGAAGAAGAAACCCTAACTGGCAAATGCTTCAATGGCAAATGTAATGCACGATGTAACTGTTGATTGCAATGCCTAGGGTAAACCCGATGGTATAGTAAGTCATCACCACCCAAATACCGGCTTCCAACAATGACATCGGAATTCTCAGTATAAAAGTAGGAATAGTGAAAGCCCATGCAGGGTAGAAGAGAAGATCCCGCTGCTTGAAGAACACAGGGAGCCTGAAAATTGTCATGGACAATTCTGCAAATCCATTGAACATGTTGGTCATGAGGCTGAAAAAGAGCGCTCCAAGGTACAGATTTGCATCACTTGAGGTTTTATGGTGCATTTCAGTCCTCAAGAATACAGTGGCTCCAATGAAGGCAACAATCATAATCTGCAAAGAGAAATGGTTCCAGTAAGATATCCTTTAACCTTGTGCTGATGATTCTTATCTAAGATTAAATTTTTGAAATAACGCATCAGTTATCTCAAATCAGACAAAATTATAGTCTGAAGCATCTCACCTGTACAGTTTTAAAGATATAAACAAAGGAATTCCGCTTGACAAGAAGCCATTCTTTTGCAAAACAGGCCTTGAAGATCTCTATTTTTGGGACAGGATTCCTATTGAACACCAACGCTGCTCTGTGACTTCTGTTCTTAGCATACGGGACTGATAACTCGTTTTGCGAATCCAAACCTACATTAAACTGCTTGAATCTGAATACAAATTCCTTGACAGGGACATAGCGATAAGGCCGCCTTTTGGCTGCCCAGTATTGCTCTTGATCCTTCTTAGATGTAACCTGTAACCATGGGATATTGGCGAGGTAATGTAAGTCTAATGTACGATTAGAATTAGAAAGCACCGATTTGATGAAAGAAATAAATATTTTGAAATTTTATAACCTGAATACCTCTTGTAGGAAGTCTGCGGTGCCTGCCTTTTCTTTCAGGACATTTGAAACCACAGCTTTCAAAAAATTCCAGCACATTCTCCCTAGGTCCATGGTAGACAATCTGCCCCTCTGATAAGAGTATTATGTCATTAAAGAGATCAAATGTTTCTGGCGCTGGCTGCAACAGAGACATGAGAATTGTTGCATCCATGAGATGGGTAAACTGCTGTAGGCATTTAACTATCTGATACGTGGTCGAGCTGTCAAGTCCTGTCGAGATCTCGTCCATGAAGAGAGTCTTGGTAGGTTCAACAATCATCTCCCCTGATACGTTGTCTAATAACATAATGATTTGTCTAATAACATAATGATTTGTAGACTATGTGATTAGTTATATTTTTCTTGTTCTGGCACTGTTTTGGTAGCCTGAGGTATTTATCTATATATTTTTCCAAGCAAAACCTAATATGAACTTGAGGAAAGCTTTGTCACATTTTGGATGGCATTCTTGATAAACCCATCAACATAAACTAGTACACCTGATCAAAAAGGCTTTAATCCAGCACCTGCTATCAGAAAAAGGCTTTAATTGACAATGTCCATGGAATTAGATGAATTGAATGGAAAATGTAGACAAATTGTTGAAAAAACATCTGGATGCTATCACATGATTTGCAGGTCAGTAAACTGGTAAAATGCATTTTGTTGAATATTATTTTTGATAATACCCTATTCATCTTTGATAAACATAACTGGTTCCAAGTCTGAAAATTAGATTGTCTAATGATAGCTGTAGGTTATGATATCTATACTGTGTGCATATGGATGCCTAAGTATTTTCAGTTGAAAAGCAAAGCTACATACTAATTGTCCATGGCTTAACAAAATGTTTCTTCAAATGTATCTAGCTTACGGCCATGACAGATCAAAATTAAAGAGAATTTCTTTTGCTTTGCATGATCATCATCTGTAAATACTTCTTCGTGATCCCAATCATCTCGTGCAAGTTAATTGACCATTCTCAGAGAAAACCAACCACTATTTAGTATTGAGTAGTTAGGTATAGTCTACAGTTGGGCCCCAAAAATTTTTAGGAGATGGAAATGCATCACAATGT
Organism: Pinus tabuliformis; assembly: GCA_031772625.1. Classification (NCBI taxonomy): domain Eukaryota; kingdom Viridiplantae; phylum Streptophyta; class Pinopsida; order Pinales; family Pinaceae; genus Pinus; species Pinus tabuliformis. The sequence continues at coordinate 527,608,256 of CM062804.1, read as the reverse complement.
GATGTTGAATTCTTGTCTGTGAAAAGAATATGTATACATAGTTTTTAGAATAAACTTCACGAGAACTATACCCTACTTTTATGTTGAACCATTTTAGTTTATATTTGTATTAATCATAATACCTCTGGCGTAGCTTGTGTCAAACCGTTACTCTTGTTTCCAATGATCCATAACAATTACAAATTACATATCATAAACAAAGATATTCAATTGGTACAAATGATGTGCAGGCATTGCAAAGTTCCATCTTCCAAATGGCTGTTTGATTATTTTTCCAAACAAAAGTATCTTATTCACTGCAGTGTCCACCTTCAAAAGAGCAGATAAATAATTCCAATTTGCAATCACAAAGGATGATCCGATTTTATGTTGCCTTCCCATGTCAACACTGGCTGCTTCATCATCCCCAAGAATTTTTAGCAGATGCAAGGCATTCCAAAGGGCTTGTCAAGGGGATTCTCTGGACGGGCAGAGTCGGAGCAGAGAAAGATGGTGAAGGAAATAAGAGTGAGGAAATATGACAAGTTGTTGGTAATCAGTATAGAGTATCTCCTGGCACATTTTGTTCACAAAAGTAAGGGTACTTTTGCCCATGGTAATTTGGTTGTGGACCCCTATATTGTGTTTGTGCACCCTCAGGCTTGCAGATTTCTGTGGGCTTGTTTTTCTGCATTCAAGGTGGTTCTGTGGTCAGAGAAACCTAGAGAGGTACATGATTTTGTGCTGCAGAACATTTTAGGAGGTAGTAGTTCTGGTAGGATTCTTTCTTATTCCATTGAGGACTGTATCATAACGAGAATCAACCGACAGGGCAATGCAGTTCATGGATGTTATAAGAATTTGACTAGAGTGTGGGAAGATCTGGGAGACTATGGTAGTGCAAATACGCTTTTAATTGATACTTCAAATGTGGCCAGGGTTAGAAATCAAGATGGAAATGTCATTTGCCCCATTCCCTACCAATATCATGTGCAGGCTTCTCATGGGCAACTAGAGACCTATCTCTTGCCTTATTTGGAATGTTTGGAATCGGTGCCATGTATTCCTGAATTTGTAAATAATTTTCCGTTTCGCCTGGAAACAGAACTCAGTTGGCAACGGTCTCAATTCGAAGAGGGCAAGGTTATTCCACCACAGAGTCATGGAATTGTAAACAACTGGAATATGTTTCCGAGCAGTGTAACTGAAACTTCTAATTCTCAGTTGCATCAATTTAATACTCAATGCCTTGGGATTAGTAATACTGCCCAACATTTTCCCATTACAAGAACAAACATCTCATTCTCGCAGTCAGTTCCACCTGCTGCTAACTTCAGTATTTTTGAAATGTATCATGGACTCTCGTCAAGCGTATTCTTGGGTTTCAATGATCATATACAGACTTATAGCAACATTAATTATACGAGGGAACTGATTAAGCTGAGTGATGACAATATGAAATATGCGAGGTAACTAAATCGGGGGAAGGTTGATTTGCATAACGTGGCCTGTGAGAAGGAAAAATTGGAAAAGCCACTGCAAGAAAGGGAGGACTGTATACAAAAAGCGGTAGATGCCTTAAAGAAAGTAACTGAAGAAAAGAAAAAGGCAGAAGAGAAAAATGCTGACATATCAAAAACATTTGTAGAAAGGGGTAGGGCTTTGAAACAGGTGAAAATGGAGAAGAACTTAGCAATAAAACAGAGAGAAAACATTATTTGTTCTTTGCGAGGAACTGTCTAAGTTCTGCAAGAAAAGTTAGGAAGCTGTAAAGACCATAAATTGAAATTCGGTAATAACCAGAACTAAATACAGTAAGAACCAAAACTGAACTGAAATACAGTAAAAGAATTTGGACACCTACCTGAACTGCTGCTTGCTCTGGTGTTGCTCTGGTGTTGTTGATGGCGTTGTGGTTGCTTCTGATACCAATTACCGGGAAACCAATTCCACCCAGCCTAGACTGAGCAAAGCCTGGCTGCTCAATCCAGTAAGCTTCCCAACAGAAGCTTACTGTCCCCCGTGCCCAGAACCTCAGACTGATTAAAGCTCTTCCAATGGAAAAATCTATCTCACTGCTGAATTCCTCCTCTGATTTCTGGCTCTGTGTTTTCCCCCCTGTTCTCGGTTCAGACCACCGGTTTTAACCACGGGCTTGGCGGTGGCCGCCCTCCCGCATGCAACCACCGCCTCCCTCCCTGTTGCCACGCTCCTGTCCACGTCTCTCAGACCAGAAGCTAATCCCTTCGTGCTTTATGACTCAGTCACGTGGTTTGGCTTTTAACTCCATTATGTTTTATGTATTTGATTTTGGGTATTCCATTTCTAAATTATAAAGTTTGTTTTGTATTTTTAATATGATTTACATATATATTCTAAATATGAAGTTTCATTAATATTATTTTAAATATAAGGTTTATAACTTTATATTAATTAATTATTGTATATTTTTTTATTATTTTATATATATATATATATATTTTAAATGGGTCATTACAGAAGCTTTGCAAGAAAAGTTAGGAAGCTTTGAGAAGAAAGAGAGAGAAAAAAATATTTGTCAAGATGGAAGCTGAGAAAGAAACGGCTCAAGTTCAATCTACTTTGACAACTATTCCTGAACTGAAACAAGAAGAAAACTGTATTCTCTTTCCTCAGTTGTTTCTTCAAGAGTGAAGCGACTAGCTTCCGTCAAGACTAGTAGTCTTTTGTTAGTTTGATGTTTATGTCTTGTTATCAAAAATCATATAAATTATCTTTTTTCCTTGCATCAAAATGTTTTATTCATTTTATAAGAGCTTTCAAATGTCCAAAGACTGACAATTGAAAACTGAAAATGCAGCTCTCTTGCTTGTGGACACATGTTTGGCATGTCTTGTATTAGAAAGTGGCTTCAGCGACATGAGAATAACATTGGCAAGGTAAGATTATTCAACCTCGCAATTGTTGATTTCCATGGTCTTGATGTTAAGTGAGCTGGTAAGGCTATGAACTTTTTCAAAAAGATTAAGTTTCTATGTTTTTGTTGCAACCAAATCTTGGGGATTGTAATTTTCTATTTCTGTAAATGTGTAGTGTCCACAATGCAATAACAAGGCTGAGCTGGATGACATCAGAATTCTTTATGCCCCAGTTATAGCTGTCACTGCTCAACAATAGTGGCAGATCAGTCGTCTTTGTTGCAATACCCACAGTTTCTATCATCAAGAGACAGCTGAAGATAATTTTTTAAATGCATTAGAAGGCTACTCCCTCCCCAATTCCCATAAATATTTGTTTGGTGAAGGGTAAAGGTTCTGACAGAAAGGAAAACTTGCGAAATTCTAAGGCTCTTTTAATTTTTGTAATGCACCTGAACATCATCTACTTTCTAATTTTGTATTAGTAACACGATGCTTATCAAAGAAGCACAAAGCATTAGACTAAAAGAACAAAAAGTTAAACAGACAAAAGCTAATTACAAATCTGGATCATTTCCGCCTTACTTGGGGAAATTGTTACCAAATTTTGTTGATTTTAAAAAGATCTACCCTTTTCAATGAAGGATGTAATAGTCTTAGGTTCTTGGTATGGATTTGCATGCTCTGTACTATTAAGCATAGACAAACATCTTCTAATGTGAAATGCTGTAATAGTCTTAGGTTCTTTGTGTGGACCCGCATCTAATTGATTCTCTTCAGAGAAACAGAGGGCATGGAAATTTCACATTGAAATAATATTAAAGGCAAGGAGATAAGCTTGATTGTTTACCTGGAGCAATGCAACCATAGGAACCTGCAATGGAAGACATACATTCCAAAGCCCCAGAATCCTGCAAAAACTTTGCAAGGCCGAAATCGGCTACATGGGCCTCAAAATTGGAATCCAAGAGAATGTTGTTGGACTTTACATCATGGTGTATTATAATCGGGCTGCAATCATGGTGTAAATAGCAGAGCCCTTTAGCTCCCTCAACAGCAATCTTGTATCTGGTAGCCCATTGTAAATGCCCACCTTTCTTCCCATGCAGTAACTCTCCCAGGCTTCCGTTTGGCATGTACTCGTAAACAAGCAGATTGATTTCTTGATTTGAGCAAAACCCCAACAGTCTCACTATATGGCGATGTCGAATCTTGCCCAAAGTCTGAATCTCTACAGCAAAACCATGGTCGTGAGAAGACCCTCTTCCAATCCCAGGCAACCTCTTCACTGCAAATTCCTCACCGCTCCGCATCGAACCCTTGTACACAACCCCTGCTCCTCCCTTTCCAATAATATTTTCCTCTTTCAAACACTCCAAGACATCTTCACAGGTGAAGTCCAGCCTCTGGAATGCTGTTAGCTTCCAGGATCTTGAAGCATTGCATATGAATGAGATGTATTCTTCATATATGCTTGGCCATCTATAGAGGTTTCTTGATTTTGGATAATTAACTTAACCTCTTGATTTTGGGTAATTAACTTACTCTAAAATGAAATAAGACATTCAATGTGTTCCTGAAAAGTAATTGCACAATGATCCAGTCCAAGAAAACAAGGTTTTCCACAAACCAATTAACTCTTCTAAAAAAATTTAACAATTCCAATTTAATAATCATATAGGCCTCTCTTTGTACCTTTTGGGACAATTGCTAGTTTAGAATATTAAAAGGGAAAAAGAGTATATAACTACTTTGGAAATTAATCTCAACCTTTGATTTGTATGTACTATTATGGATATTCTAGAATATTCCTTAGAGGTTAAATATTTATCATCCACTTCATAATTATCGATAGGTAAATTAAAATTATAGAAACATCATTCCAAAATAAAAATACCTATATTTATAAGCATAATAATTTTTTTAAATAAATAAAAAGAAAATTAATATTTTTGTCAAAATTTCAAATTTTAAAATAACATTTTTAATATGATATAAATAGAAATATAAAAGTGATCATTTTTCAAATGGGAAAAAATTGTGATTGTAGAAACATACGAGGTAACTCAATAATTTTATATAATTATAAATAATTATTAAATCATAAAATTCAAAAATTAATAATTTAGAGAATAAATTTATATAATTAAATAAAATTAAAAATGAATCAAATAATGTTTATGAGTCAAGTTGGGTTTAGGACATATCATTTAACTCTGAACCATATTGTTACTTTTAGACAATAATGGAACTCATCTCTTTTTTTGTTTTATTGACTTTATAAAAGTTTTTGACCTTATTTGTAGAAAAAAAGCAATCGAAACAACTATAAGAGATAACGATTCCTGTCAAGTTGAGGATTGTTGTGACAAGGTTGTACGAGAATGATGTTTCCAATGTTAGGACCACTGAGAGTTAAAGAAATTAAATGTAATATTGGAGTCTAGCAAGGGTGTCCCTTATCCCCTACCATTTTTGACATATATATTGATAAGCTAAAATAGTGTTTGAAATATGGAGGTTGCGTTGGCCCCACACTCACTGATATGTCATAATTCTTCTCCTTTATGCCAACAATATTGATCTTTGGAAAGGAGCCATTATGCTCTTTGCAAGAAACTCAAAATCCTCAAAGATTTGTGCTACAATATGGGTATGACTTTTAATACCAACAAAACTAAAGTCATGATAATTAGATCCAAAAATATCACTTATGATAGTTTCATTAGGAGAATAGCTCCTTGGAGGAAGTTTCTTCATACAAATATATGAGAATTAACATCCATAATAAGCTCAATTTGAATTATAGCATTAAGAAAATGATAAATGGAGGTTGGAAAGATTACTATGAGTTTGAAAACAATTGTAAGCCAATGAACCTTTAAAGTTGAGATTAAAAAATATTCATCTTTGAGACTCTTGTCACTCATTTTATTTTATATGGATGCAAGCTTTGGTGTTGTGTTATATCTAAATAATCATGGAGGAATATTAAATAGATCCAAAAATCATTTTATAACCTACAACTTTAATATTAAAAGAAATAATCCCTACCTTATCCTCTTGATTGAAAAATCAATTTTCCCATTTCAAGCATGGATACAATTAGGTATCTTATGTACAAGAAGAATTTATACAACATGGATGTCAAGAGGTTTCCTAAAATTCTTCTAATTCTAGCCAAACCCATTACCTTCAACTTAAGCCTAGACTTGGCTAGACCATTGGGGAAAAAAGAAGTTCATCCTGCATAATCTAGATAATATTAAAAATATTATTACTTCCAAATCTAATGAGAAATAATGGGGCAATAAATAGCTAGATGGATAATGTAAACTATGATATTATAAGGAGGAAATAAACCCCAATCTTAAAAGCCAAAATTATCTTTCTATCTTGACTATTTTTTTCCAAGGAAAAAGGCATAATTTTATTAGTTAAAACAAAATTACATGTTACATTTTACTGAGAACCAAAGCATCATCGAGTCTGTGACTGATGATAATAAGAAACATGAAAAATAACAAAACTAATATACAAAGGAGATAAGCTAGGCTTTTATCCCCTTCTTTCTTTACACCCTTCATCATTCCCCTTGGGATGACGTGTCACAGACAAGTGAAAGTTGATAGCCAAGCCTTGCAATATCCTTGGCTAAGTCTGACTTATCTATTGAATGGGTACATTTATACCTACTTGTTTCCATATCTTCTGTATTATTTTCTATTTGTTCCTGGTTTTCCTGCATTTCATTAAGGTCTTGAGGGATTTCCCCTTGGTTTTCTAGGACCTATGTTGTCTAGGTGTTCCTGGTGAGTATAGGTTCCTCCTCTACTTCATCTTCCTCCTTGGCCTGGTGGGGTGGAGGGAAGTTCCATCCTTTGGGCTGCTTCCCATTCTTCTTCTTTTTGTCAGTGTCTTTTTTGTAGATGACATGTTTGTTTGCGGATTCTACATTTGAACGTTGTGTTCTCATAGTCTAGTGTCTGGGTCCAATTCATCTACTTATGAATAAGATGAATGTGATCCAGTAATCCTTTGCTAAGATCTACTTCCACACATATTCGGGCATGTTTGAAGATACTTTCTTCCAATATTTGGGTATCAGTTTTGATATATTTCCCAATGATGTTCTCGATTCTTGAAAGTACTCACTCCTCCCAGAAATGAAGGGGGAGGTTGTGAAGTCGGATCCACACCGGCATTCTGGTTACCACCATGGTGTTTGCATCAAAAGCAAGGAACTATGGTGTGATGAATAGACCCATCAATCCCCAGAACCATGGACCCTCCTACTCTCTAACACACCTTCACACGCTTAGACATGCCATGCCACTTCATAGCATGCATAAAACTCCCTGACACACATTGGCACTTGGCACGTGTTTGCGCTTGGAAAGTCTTAACATGTTTGGCATGCATTGAGATCCCTTGGTATGCTTTGGCATGGTTTAATATTAAATTTATTTGAGATCAATTATTGGAAAGTACATGAGAGGCAACATACGAAGTTTTGGTACTTAGAATGCACTAAGACTTGGCACTTGGCACCTATTGGCAACTAGTGTTGGTGTGGCTAGCATTCCCCTCTTGGAAAAGGAAAATTGATGACTTATTAACCCTCTTGTGTGTTCACTTCCTTGTAGTTTAACTTCTTTCTCCCTTTTGTTTCCTTAACATTCCCTGACATGCATTGTCACACCCTTGCACATATTGGCATGCCTTAGCACTTGGCACATCTTAGCATGTTTCACATGCCTTCACACTATCTAGCACATGTTAGCATGCCCTAGCATTCCCTAGCACACGTTGACACTCATACCCTCATATCTAGCCTTACATTTTTTCGCGAATTGGGAACCCAATCATGTCCTTGGCTACTACAGTTCATGTGACATTAGCTTACTTCAGCCACAAAAACTTGACCAATTGCACCTACTACAAGTAGATTATGCCTTGTTCACCTAAAAACTACACGTATCTCATCTTAGGTCACTCATGTCGAAGCTCAAATTTTCCCAATTAACTAGTTACCAAGAAAAGGATCACATCTATCCATGGCCATAAAACAATTAAGTAACATAACTTACACAGGCAATATTTCACGTGTATGTCTAGTTCATATAAAATGTAGATAATTAACTAAGAGTTTGCAAGAACCACAAGATCCACAAGATGCACAAGACACATAAGATATAATCTGACACAATCCGAGTGCCCCAAAAATTATACACAACAATGTACAATATGCAATTATATAGAATAGTTTAAAACATGAGCATGTGGCCAAAGTGCGCCACATCTCATATAAACATAATAGCTAAAGGAAAAAAAGTGTCATGCCTAGTGCAAAGTCTCCCTTTGTCTAAAGATTCTATGTTGAGCCCCTTATCACAATGGTAGGTTTTCCTCATGAAAATCCTATTCGAAATTATCATAACACACTTCGCCCTTGGCACACTTGAATTCACTGACACTCCCTGGCACACACTCTTAATCTTTCCTTTCCATGAATTTTGACCTAGTTCTCCTTTGTGATGCCTTGACACTCCCTAACACTCCTTAGCATGCATTGAAATTGTCCAACATGTGTTAGCATGCCTTTTCATTCCTTGGCATGCCGAAAACCTCCCTAGTTATCATGCCCTCACAAATACGCTTACTTAATTTGCAACTTGGCAACCCAACCAAGTCCTCACTTGACTACAAGAGCTTGAACATGTTAAGGTTAGTACAACTAGACTATGTTGTTGAATTGTGTAGCTTTAGAGGTACTCCACAAGCTTATTGTGACGGGTTTGTGTGAGTTTTGTCACAAAAGGATTTGTGGGAAAAGAACCCAAGCGAAGGGTTTTTGGACCAAAGACGGGGTTTAAAATATAAAAGAAAATTAAAAAGGGAAAATAATATTTCATAAGGTCTAGTGGATAAAACCCATAGGTTATAGAGGGTTCCTAAGAGACATAGGAAAATATATTTAAGGTTGCCTTAGGATGAAGGAAAGAACCTCAAGTGAGATGGATATCATTTTATCAAGGAAGCTAGGAGAGATGTAGTCCTAAAGTAGGCTGAGTTAGAGGGTCGAGTAAGGGATGTTAAAGGGAGGACATGATCATCCACCAAGGGCAAGATCATCATGTGATGGTTCACAAGAATGCCACATACCTTAATGGGTTTGAGCTAGGAAGTAGGATGGCATATTCTTGGTTCTCTTCTGATAGGTCAAGCTTAAGAGAGGTGTCTCATGAGAATATGGGCATGTGATTTCAGTGGTGTCTCTATGTGAAGGCTGCATCAAATTCTGAAATAGCAGAGAGGTTTGAGACCCAGTATTGTGGTGGTTAGTGTCAGGCGGAAAGAGTCGATAGTGCGGACACAAATCAACCTCCCTAGGAGCCTAAGACTCTCTAGTGACAAACAAGACAAACAAGAGCAATCCTTCTCTAAACATGCATTTACTATATAAGAAATCAAGTGTTTAGATCCTACCTGTAGTCCAACGCTGTTGTAGCAGTCCAGCCTCGCTGATCCGGATGAGCTCCTCCTTCACTTTGAAACCTGCGTTCACTAACAATCAAACGATTAAATAGCACTTGATAATCTCATAGAATAAAACATATTTAACACATAGACCAAGGAGTACATGAAACAACTCATAAATAACAAGTTATTGAGAAGAATGGACTCATTTGCATTAATAGGAAACAAAAGGAACAATTACAACCTGAGCCTTGGTGTTGTGCAAGTCCCTCCCAGGGTCCATCAAGAGTTCTCCTTTACTTTGACAAAGCTCACCCACTTCCAAATAGAACAAGCAAAGATGACAATCTCTCCTCACAAGCTTCTAAATGGGAGTCCTAATTCCTGCAGCATCTACCCTTAGAAATGTTTAGCTTTCAACCTCCCCTCCTTCTGGCCCAATGCCTGTATTTATAGTGCTCAAGAGGAAGTTAATCAGGTCCACCATCAATGGGATAATCCCCTCTTTGGATGGGATAGCTCCCTTATTGATGGGATAAGTTCCTCTTTGGTAGGGGTACATGAACCATCTGGAGGCACTCAATACACGTCGAACAACCTTCTAGAATGCTCTAGAAATGACCACAAGTAACTTTTTGAAGATGAAACTTGCGCATTTTGACCTTTACAGGGGGACGCACCTGCCCCTTTACATACAGAGCGTACAAGTACGCAGCTTTTGTGAACATTGGGTGCGTACCCGCAGGTAAGGTTGAGAGAACCTGCGTACCCAGAGATAAATACATTTATAAAGACTTTCTCTCTTTTTGGAGTTTGACATGGAGAGCAGAGGCATAAGACTTGCCTAAGAGGATAGCATGACTGTTGATAGAGCCATACTAACTGTAAATAGTCATGGTGACATTTTTTAGTGTAACAGATTTCCCCCTAAAGTGCGAAGCCTGTAATAGATTAGGGTTTTGTAAATCTAGGAAGGGTGAAGCGCTTTATCATTTCAAGGATTATCTCGTGGAGAGCCTGGTCATAACCTGCAATTTTCAACACAAAATACATGTATAAGATTATATCATCACTGAGGTAGGCATTCCCATACTCAGATCAAAACTTTAACTAACTGACTAACTACTCTGATACAAGAATGATCTTGTAGTACATCATAATCGTAGACTTTTGTAGACACAGTATGGGCGCAGCCATCTGTTTATGATTAGTCTACTTAGATAATGAATACAAAACTCCTCGCAGCCTGGATGGTGGAAACTAGATCCAGGGTCTCCATTTCTACTTCCCGAATTGGTACGATTCTAGCCATGCGAATAAATGAGTTGATGTCGAACATGGTAGAAACCACTTGATTACCAGTCGATGATGTAAACTGTTAACAAGTGTGAGAGAGACCACCAGTAATGTCAATGGTTCTCAAAGTACCCAGTACAATCCATGAGATGTGAATGAATGAGTTGATGTCGAACATTTCACGGAATCCTTCGATCGAAAGTCAATGATGTAAATTGACGTCAAAGGCGAGAAACCTGCCATTGATGCATGCAGACTTCAAGGTACTGACGATTTCTAAGTCATCTCTCTAGATAATGTGCTGATGTCGATAGAAAGCGACCCGTTGCAGGCAAGCCCACAACACGAAATCATTGTTCAAGTTGAAGAAATGTTGCTGTAAGGACTAGGGATGGTCAAATGGATGACAAGTATTTTGCAGATGAAAGTTTTGCTTACAGACCTCTTGAACACATAACGACACAACAGATGGCTTGGTGATAAACGACTCAAAGTTAATCCCCGGAACCCAGCTGAAGACTTTCAATGTGGTTTGATCAACTGTGAGGTAAAGGATTTCCCAACCCAGGTGAATGAAAAGTGTCGTGTTCAAGAGTGGTAATAAGGTTTCTTCTGAGACAAAGGATAACAAATAGGCTCATTCTTCTCTCTTTTCCCCCACCATTTCTGGCAAGTACCTCTTTATTTTTAACAAGCTTGAGGAGGATAACATATGCTTGATTATAAGCTCATCCTTCGGATGAGTCCAACCTAGTTTTGATTCGAACCCTAGGAAGGAGTGGTTCGTTCCTGTTTGTAATTGAACAGGTCCTTTACTGTGAAATTTTAACGAGCCCAGTATAGGAGAAACTCGGCGTTTTTCAATTTTAGAGAGTCTGAAAAACTTAAGAAGACTCCAGGTTGAACTTTTTCGTAAATTTGTGTCCCCCAAGCCCGAAAAAGTATAAAATAATACCTGGGAGAACCGCTTGATCTTGCGACCAAGGAGTACTTTCATGATTAGTGTCTCTGACCTGAAAAGTAAAAAGCGATTAAGGACACGTCGTTTTATTTCCAATATCGAGTTTGAAACGACAAAAACCTGGCAACCTTTTCATGTTTTTACGGTCAGAAAAGGGCTATAAGGGGACCGTCTTTTAATTCCATTTTAACGAGTGTAAAAGAAATGCTCGGCAATCTTTTCATATTTTAGGAGTCAGAAAAGGGCTTAAAAGATGACTCTGATATTTTGGTTCGTGAAAAATGACAATTTTCCCTCTAAATCCCTTTGTCCTGCACAAAAATGACACATTACTCATACCTGTTTAAGATAGGCAAAAATACATTGAAAAATATCCTTCCATGGTGAAAAATAAACAAACCTAGCATTCATTCATCCAAAAAACCTATAAAAAGACTTTTTACCATGTCATTTTTACCATTTTACTGTTGAGGTTGAGAAAAGGGCTTTTGGCAAGAAACTTCCTGTGGTCATTGCGGAGAATCCGACCGTCAGAATCGAACGCCGTCTCTTCCAGGTATTTCACAACATCCTCCTCTTCAATTTCATCCGATTAAAATTTTGTTTTAGGTTTTAGTTTTGGTTTTTGGGGGGTTTTAGGTTTTAAAAACCGCTCTGCGGGGTACGCAGGTGCCCTAAGGGTGACCTGCGTCCCTCGACCTTTTCCTATACAGGAAAAAGGTCGAGGTACGCAGCCCACCTTCAGGCCAGTTGCGTCCCGACGCTCTGTGTCCTAAACGCGGGGTGCGTCCCCCGCGAAAGGCGGAATTTGAAACCCCAAACCCCAAAAATAACCATTTGAATTTTCCCAAATTAATTCTAATCTTTATTTCTTGGTGTGTAGGGCACTCACCATGTTGGATTGGAGAGAAAGAGAGCACGAGGACGTTGATTTAGCCGCAATCAATCATCAACCTTCCATTGATGCCCTAAAAGCATGCAGACTATATAAATACTGGGCCATACCTGGCATGAGGGCTCAGGTGAGATTCTTGGAGTGGCTGGTTGAGAGATGGAACATTCATGAGCAATGTTTTTACATCGGAGGGCACCAGCTCGAGATAGAGCCCTCTGACATATACTTTCTCACTGGCTTGCCAAATAGGGGTGAGCAACTCAATCTAGCCGGGACCAGGCCGGGTGGCCAATCCCTTGCTAGTCTCCGGGCAGATTGGTGCATACCCAATCAAAACCATGCGAAAGGCGTAGAAATCAAATACATCTCTCGGCGTGAACTCAAGGTTATAGCTTTCACGGTTACCAGAATTTGCGGTGCAGCCGCTTTACATATTTCCACCGGGTCCCAAATGCGGATGGCAATTGACTGTTTCCGAGGCACCATCTTCAACTGGTGCGATGCTGTGTCGGCCAATATGAAGGCCCAACTGACTAGGGCAAAGAATGGACAACTGAAGACCTTTGGATATGGGCCTCTAGTTGTGAGCTTTGCCTTAGAGAGAGTTCCGATGCTGATCCCTCAGCATCTTACTGTTGATATCTTGGGTCCTCGGGAGCCAAAGCTGATACGATGGGTTACGGTGATGGCCCGGCATCCTGACGAGGGCGCGGCAGTTGTTCGATTCCCTGCTGGTTATTTTCACTGGTTAGAGGACCAGGTTTTTGCGATCCAGGACTTTCCGTATGCCGGAGTAGATTTTCGAGGTGATCCAGACATGGTTCTTCCACAGGGAGAACAATGGGATGACAGAGGTACTTTATTTTTCACAAGTTTTTAAGTTATCTATTTTTTTTTTTTGTTTTTTATATATATCGTCTCAAAACTGACAGTGGAAAATTTTCAAAATGCAGATGTAGGTCCACGGCGTCCGGCCAATCTCCGGGCTTTTGAGAGAAGAGTACCAGCTGTACCAGCACCCGCCCCACAGGATGCGGCCGCAGAGGCCTTAGTCGAGCTGGAACGGGATCTAGAGCGTCTGACGGCGGATATACCAGAGACCACCATAGATGACATTCCTATTCGACTTCAGCGCTATGTGGTTGCAGTCCTAGGACCTATCAGAGGGTTCCTGTGTAGGGTAGCGCGGGCAGTGGTCTCGTATAGAGAGCACCACCAGTGATTGGCTAGTCACTTTGTAGACACATATGTCATTTTTGGTTTTTTGTACTTATCATTTTGCCGATCATAAGGTGTTTTTCAACCTATGATCGAAGACGATGTATATTTTTTGACACACTCCTACTTATATATATATCATTATTACCGGCTTATTTTGTTTAACATATGTGATGAAATGTTTTTAAATTTACTTGCATGATTATCGTAAATGTCTGTCCAACATTCGAGAAGCAATTGCATCTGCTAATGTATTTAAAGACCTTGGAATATGCTGATATTCAATGTAATCAAATTCACGTTCCAAGAGACGCACTCTCAAAAACAACCTTAATAACACAGGATTTCTAATGGCATATACTCTATTAAGCTGTAATACAACGAGTTCAGAATCTAACCTCACTATCAAACGTCGAATTCCAAATGAAATAGATTCAGACAATAATTCAACCACTGCACTGTATTCTGCAATGTTGTTCGTCGTTTGACCGAGGCTTACCCCATGCATAGAAACTAACTCGTCAGAGGGCGAATAGATAACCCAAGCTGCGGAAGAGATATTCCGTGTACTACGACAAGCACCATCAGCAAATCCAATGTATGTTTGGAGAGGCGTCGACATCTGCAATATCAAGAGTAAAACCAAGATAAGCCAGAATAACGACTAAAAACACACTCTCTAAGCTAAGCACACTATCTAAACTAACAAACATACTAGCTAGAAAGAAAACCTAACCTAACTAACATTCTCCATACCCATCATTTAAGCATAATACCTCTTAAGGTAAAGTCCATTTCTGGGTTTACCCAAAGAGTCCCCATCAAAATCTACCAACTCATAGGCCCCTTTTGCTAGCTTTCGCTTTACAATGTAGGGTCCATGCCACATAGGAACGAATTTTCCAGCACCTAGCTTATCGTTAGCTTGATCATATAATAGCACTAGGTCTCCCTCTGAAAAACTTCGAGGGGTCACATTTCTATCATACTGAGCTTTCATTCGCTTTGCGTGAGTCTCGATTGCCAATGCAGCGTCACGTCGAGTCTCATCTAATTGAGCTAAGTATAATAAACGTTTCTCCTCTTCGGAAGTAGCTGGGAGTAATTCGACAGCCATTTGAAGTGATGGGATTTCGCATTCAATGGGTAACACCGCTTCCAAGCCATAAACTAGCTGGAAAGGAGTGAACCCTGTTGAAGTTTTCACTGAAGTTCGATATGCCCATAGCGCTGAAAATAACATGTTGTGCCAATTCGACCGATGAATACCAATGGTTCGTCGGATCATGATAACCAGAACTTTGTTGATAGACTCAACCAAACCGTTGGCTTGCGGATAATAAGGAGTAGAGCTATCGTGGCGCAAACCAAGCTGGCTTGTAAGCTCAGTCATCATGATGTTTCGAAAATGGCTCCCATGGTCAGTGATGATTGCTTGTGGGACACCAAACCTAGTTATAATATGATTGAATACGAAAACTGCAGCTGTTTTGCCGCTTGCGTCGAATGTAGGCATCGCCTCGGCCCATTTAGTAAAATAATCAACCGCGAGGATGATATACGCATGCCCCCCGGCCGAGTGAGGGTTACAAGTAATAAAATCGATACCCCATTTGGCGAATGGACCAACGACAATTATAGGGTGGAGAGGAGCAGGTGGTGCGCGCATCTTGCGATCAAACACTTGACAGTTGTGGCATTTCCGGACTGCAATGATACAATCTTTAAACATGGACGGCCAGAAATAGCCAGCGCGCAACACCTTCTGAGCTGTGGCATACCCAGACATATGACCGCCACATGCTCCAGAGTGACAATCATTCAAAACCCTCTCAGCCTCTTCGTGAGTTAAACAACGTCGAAAAACTAAGTCTGCCCCCCGGCGATAAAGTGTATCTCCAATAATCTTGTATTGCTGGGATTGAAACCGAATTTTTCGACGTTCTGACTTTGAAGCTTCAGGCCGAAAGGTTTGGGTTTGGAGATAGATGATTATATCCCCGTACCACGGATCTAAAGTACTGATAAGAAACAAAGATTCGTCCGCAATGGACTCCTCTGCCACAGTCTCTGTGTCAGCACGCAGGAAATCACACATCAATTCCGCAAAAACTAAGGATTTCTTAGACTTGGACTTCTCAAACTCCAAGTCGAACTCTTGCAGGATAACGATCCATTTAGAGTACTTGCCCCCTAGCAGTTGTTTTGTCAAAATATAAATCATAGGGTTGCAATCCGAAATAACTGTAGTTTTACGAAGAAGAATGTAGTGACGAAAACGCTGGACAGCTTGAACGGCTGCCAGGGCCAATTTCTCCACATGCGAATATTTTAGCTCAGTGGGGTTTAACGTCCTACTAAGATAATATATCACATGTTCCGTTCCGAATTCATCTTCTTGAACTAACACCATTCCAATAGTGGAATGCGAAGCTGCGAGGTATAAGAAGTAGTCCTGGTTGTAGTTGGGAGGATGCAACAACGGTGCATGGGTCAACGCGTGTTTAAGTGCATCAAAAGATTGTTGGGCAATCTCGTCCCAAAAGAATTGAGCGTTCTGTTTCAACAACCGTGTAAAACCCTTAGTGACCTCGGCGTAGTTTGGAATGAATCGGCGTAAAAAGTTTGCTTTCCCTTGCAAACTTTGGAGTTGGCGCAAACTCGAAGGAGGAGGCAATTTGATGATAGCTTCGACCTTCGAGGGATCGACGCGAATGCCGGCTTTTGAAACAACAAATCCCAGCAATCGACCCGCTTCTATACAGAAAACACACTTGTGTGGATTCAACCGAATACGATAATGCCTACACCTCATAAAGATTGCTCGTAAGTGGACAAGGTGATCAGCTCGATGTAAAGAATGAGCAGGAAAATCATCGAGGTACGGTTGCACAATGTGCTTGATGTCATGAAATGCGTAAGACATCGCCCGTTGAAAAGTGGCTCCGGCATTCTTAAGCCCAAAAGGTAATTTGCAGTAAGCAAATGTCCCCCATGGACAAATGAATGCCGTTTTTGGTTGATCGGCAGGTAGAATATTGATTTGATTATAGCCCGAAAAACCATCCATAAAGGAAAACATTTCACTTCCGGCACAATCATCAATTATTTGATCGATATAAGGCGTTGGATAGTTGTCTTTTGGACAAGCTCGATTTATATCCCTATAATCGATACAGATTCTTATTGTTCCTTGTTTCTTGTTAACCGGAACAATATTCGATACCCAATCCGTTAACGGGATCGGATAAATGAAACCTGCTTTCAACAGCTTCTCGACTTCTGCTTTAATCGCAGCCGCTTTCCGAGGGTGAATCTGACGCAACCGTTGCCGGACGGGTTTAGCGTCCGGGTAGGTCTTTATTTCATGAACAACAATGGCAGGGTCGATTCCTGGCATTTCCTCGTAAGACCAGGCAAACACATCGCAGAATTCTTGGAATAGGGCCTTGTAAGTTTGAATTTCATCTTCTGTACATGAGGCACCTATATGAATGTTTTCCTCAATTCCGGGCTTCACTGAAATGTCAATGGGAATAGTGCGAGAAATATTCCCTAAATTCAACTCTGAATCAGGATGTTTCGTTGGATTCTGAGCGTCTTTGACATATTCAGCGGTAAAGATAGATGAAAAATCATTTTCAAAAGCATCATCCTCAGGTAAAAACGAAGATCTATGATGAAGATCTTCCCATGGTAGATCGTCTACACTTAGGATTTCGCGAAGTTGCTTGTCAGATGACACGACTTCGGGAAACGCTATCCGTTCTAAGGTTGATGTGAAAAGTGATTCTTCACTGACCACATTCATTTGGTCGATTTGGGTTGAACGCGAGTCGGTAAAAGACATGACGGCTTCATAAGCAATTTCATATGGACTCAAAGGCATAGCATCACCGAATGAGTCTATCTCAGATTCAGATGGGACAATCCAAGGATCATCGTAAATAATGGTGTCTGATGTAATCATATGAATTGATGCAAATGAAGGGTCTGCGTTGATTGGAGGGAAAGGAAAAGTTCCCAGTAAACCGGAATCTTTAACTAAACCTACGCCAACGTCCCTATAAGGAATTGTCGTCTTACCGACATGCTGGATACTCTCTGAAGAGGCTGGGTCGGATGAAAAGTATGTCAGCTGATCAATTGTCACGATCTTACCGTTATGTGGAAACTTTATTACTCTGAAGACCGATGAAACGACCGCTGTCATAGCATATGACCAACTTCGACCCAAAAGAAGGTTGTAGTCTAGAGGGGCATCAACCACCTCCACATCCAGACTAACGGTTTTACCTTCTACCCCT
Organism: Pinus tabuliformis; assembly: GCA_031772625.1. Taxonomy (NCBI): domain Eukaryota; kingdom Viridiplantae; phylum Streptophyta; class Pinopsida; order Pinales; family Pinaceae; genus Pinus; species Pinus tabuliformis. Next base: position 527,590,223 of record CM062804.1, on the reverse strand, counting down.
ATAGGCAATTCCTGTAGAATACCAAACGGACGGAACCCACGGCCATCAAAGGCCTTAAGGATGGTCGGGGATTGGTTCAGCGAAGGAGAACCAAGCGATCTCCAACACTGAATCGACATAATACACGTAGAAGCTCCCTCATCAATCACAGTCCGATGAATAGGCCTGTTTTTGACTATCACTGGAATTTGGAAAGCCATTTGATGGGGTAGACGCGGTGTACTATTTTCTAGATCGAAGATTATCAGATTCGGGTCCTGAACATCAACAGCTCCGATAGCCGACAAAAGTAATTTTGTTGTGCTGGGCATGATTGCAGCACTTCTAAAGCCGACATTGCTGAGGGTGAAACAGCTAAGTCCTCAACAATGTTGTAATTCTGGGCTGCTCTCGCATGTGGATTGAAAGCAGACCTTCGAAGTACACCCTTGGCGGGCGGTTTGATTACTAAGTCCGGGTTAGGTTTTTCGATCTGTAGTGGATCGGAACCAGGAGCTGAGGTTGATGGATTAGAATGAGAAGATTCTGCTTCCTTACCATCAACAGGATTCTTACTACCATAATCTTGCGATCGAGTCGCAATCCTCACATGAGACATCATCAAAATGGGTTCTTCACTGGCAGTCGAGGAAGAACCTATCATCTTACTCTCCTGCTTTGGAAATGGATCTTTCAACACAGCAGGAGTGGGAGAACCTTTGACTATTTTCACAACCTCGGCCCGATGAGGGCAATCTCTTGTAAAATGATCCTCTTCACAAATAAGACAAGGATATCGAGGTTTGCGCTTTTCGTCATTGGTTTCCGACTTTTCTGTTTTCTCCTTCGGAGCCTTGTCTGCTTTAGCCTTCTTCTTCCCTTTCTTCTTTCCACCGTTTTTTGATTTGGCTGTAGATGACTCTACAGCGTGAATATCGGCGGAAAGTTCAGGAGAAGACTCTCCTGTCAGGGAATCAGGCAGGGTGATTATAGGAGTAGTAGAACTCTTGGAAGACTTCTTCTTACTCTTTGTGTTCACCGTACCAATCATACCATCAGCGGCATGAGATCCCGAAGGAGCAGCAGCGATTTGATTCGATTTTGGAAGATCTGGGATCTTCTCGTGTAACGTACCTGACTGAGTATAAACTAAGTCAAGGTACTGCGCCTGAGCAATGACTTGCTCCTCAGTAACTACTCCGGCCTTAGCTACATCTTCAGTAATCTTTGGTAATAATGATTTAACAAACCATTCAGCTAAGATTTGGTCCGGAATAAAAACTTTCACTAACCTCCTTCGACGTCTCCACTCATGAATGTGATCAGAAATATACGTGGACGTCGATTGTTTTAGTGAAGTTAATAACTCCGTGCCGTTATCGTATCTGACCGGCAACTGAAAGTGAGTTAAGAACGAGGTAGCTAACTGGCTAAAATTGTAAAAAGAGGCCCGTGGCAACTCAATGTACCACTTGGCCGCGAGACCAATGAGTGTACGCTGGAAAAGACGTAAGCGGATCGAATCATCCGAGATAGAATTTGAAGCACACCAGAGGTGGTAAGTCATCACATGATTGGACGGATCCTCTCCAAGCTTACCTTCGAACTTGGGTATATCACTGGGCAACTTATTTGGCATTGGCGGCCAGAACTGAAGATATTGAATTGGATCATTCGTTAGGCGCGTCAAGTCTGGTAAATCCAAAGTTGCGATAAACGGTAATTGCCGGTTAGGATCTCTAAAACTCTGGGTCACAAGACCAGTCCCAGGAGGAGGATATCCAGGATAACTAGGAACAGGAATCGCATTAGGGATATTATATCCTCCTGGAAAACCAGGATTAACCGGACCGTACTGGGGTTGTTGAGGTTGTTGATAAGTGTACCCAGGATACGGTTGATACTGGTAAACCGGCTGTTGGATAGCTTGCCCTTGTTGGTACTGTCCCTGGTACGGTTGTTGAACAAATTGAGGTTGAGTAGTGACAACCGTACTTATACCAGGCTGACCTATAGGCATCTGGACCGTGGTTTGAATCGTAGATCCAAACAACGATAAAGATGCCTGAGGAGTGGTTGCAGAGACAGTAGAAACCGGAGCTGTCGATACTCCAGAAGTAAGTGCGGCAGATGTAGCGGTAGTTGCAGCAGCCGTTTGAGATGGAGTACTAGGTGCAATTGGCGGCTGAGTAACTACCGAAGTTACAGAAGTTTGAACATTTGACTGGACAGGTTGCGGTTGCTGGGGTGAACCAGAAACTATGGGTTGTCCAGCTTGAGGTAACAACTGTATACTTGGCTGCAACACCTGTTGACCTTGGGATGGATCCCACACTATCATTCCGGGGTATTGACCCGTAACAGGTTGAGGATACTGAGATCCGTAACCAGGTTGAGGGTAGGGTTGATAATTGAAAGGTACATTTCCCAGACCTTGAACATAAGACTGACCCTGAGGTGGTTGATAACCTTGACTCGAGTATTGACCTTGAGGTTGATAACCTTGGGGTAAATACTGATACTGGGGTTGACCTTGACCTTGAGGTTGATACCCTTGAGGTTGATATTGATACTGAGGTTGACCCTGGGGTACATATTGAGGCTGGGGTTGACCTTGAGGCATGTATTGTACCATAGGTACATACTGGCCTTGAGGTTGCCCCCCAGACACAATTTGTGTACCTTGAGGTTGCCCCCCAGGCGTTAATTGAGGCTGCCCCCCAGGGGGTAATTGGCCACCTTGAGGTTGAGAAACAGGAACGGATCCTGACATCATGTAAATGTCCCCTACACCCAATGGTCTATTACCATTGTTTCCAGCTAATAACCCATGATCGACGGGTTGAGGAGATGCCCCCGCAAAGGTACCAGAAAGCGACTGATACCTAGTGGGAACAGAAGGACCGCCGTGTAAGAAAGATTCAGGAGTTTGAGTAAACACGGACGACTGACCAGACATATTTACAGGAGTATAAATACCTCCTGGTGGAAAAGGAGTACGAGGTGGAGAAAAACCTATCCCTGAGTTGTCTAAATAATTAGTTAATGAAAGGTACCAAGTAGTACTTCTAGGAGGACTGTAAAAGATAGATTCACGCTCCCTGAGCTCAATAGTAAGTTAATCTTCAAGGTTAGAGACGCCTATTTCTTCCTCTGGAGAAAGTTCTTCAATAGCAATCAAACCAGTAGGAAGATTTTTGGTGATAACTCGTTCTATCCTTGGTGAATCTGGAACACTAGAAGTCGGAGTAACAGGTTCAGATATTTCAGGTTCTTCGCCTATATCACTAGTAGACGAAAAACTACCAGCAAGCTCAGAAACTGTAACAGCTTCGGGATTATAACCTGTCTCTAGACTTTGGTAATCTGGATGGACTACCAAGGAAGATTCTCCTTCTTCAGGTGAACCTACTTTACTGCCACTAGGAGGAGTTACAAGGACCTTCAATCCTTTGTACTGACCCGGGACGTCTTCAGGAGATCCACCCCGTGATCTACGGAGTTTCCTCAACAAATCAGTTCCGGTAACAATCTCAGGTGACTTGCCCCGAAGTCTACGGGACTGTCTCGGTAATTCCGCCACAGCTAAAAACTTTTAACTACTACACACGAAAACAAAGTAAAATCTCAAATCAAACCACCTAAAGTCGCTAAAGAACCAAACAAATTTGAATCACACGCCTAAAGAATCTAGGGCGTCAAACCAAGCACAAACAGTAGCCTTCCAGACCAAAAACGCTAGTTGGAGATGAAACCCAACATCGCCGGATTCAGTACAGAAGTGGCGGGTGGAACAGTTACCCCGGCAACCTGCTTAATGAATAGACCGGCACAAGTTCCTCCACTTTAACCATCTCGAGTGAAGTGAACCCCCCGGAAAATCCAAGTGAGTCTAGCCGACGTCTGCTCCAGGTACAGTGGGATCTTCCCTCCACCGTCACCTCGGTAGAATCTTAAAGATAATGGTCACTAAGGTTACCAACCGCAACAAATGCACCTGGGGGAACAGTCTACACTCCGACAGCACGCAAGGGCAGAGTATCAAGCTCAATCCCCTTGCTGGTTCCTTGACAATAATCCAAGGTTTACCGACAAGTGACCCCTGGCTCCTCGACAATGGTTAATCCGAGGTTTACCGTTTGTAATACATGCGTGTCTGGCGTCGTTCCCAACGAGGGAGGATTGATCCCCTCACTGGTTCGGACACGAGCTCGTGCTTCTCCTTTAAGAGGAGCTTTCCCAGAGTACAAATGAGACAATTGGATTTATTCTATCACAAGATAAGCTACTTGTTTGGTTTTGTTGTCTTGGAGAGTTAATTACTCTCCTACTCCAAGACACTAGCCTGATCTAAATTGGTGTTTCAGAGCCCTAGTAAATAAAAGTTACTACGTTGATTTTACTTTAAGCGTTAATTTTATGGTTTTTTTTAAAGACAAAAGGTAGCGGAAGTGAAACCAATGGTGTGTAGACTCGACTCAAACCACTACAAAAATGCACCTAGGATGATTTACGCTACTTTTCTCTTTCAATGAAATTCCTAACTAAGAGAGTTGAGAAATGCAAAATTTATAGAAAACAACTTTCTTAGTAAAGACAATCAAAGAAACAATTCTCTTTATCTTTCCAAGCATACAAACATGACCACTCCTTACGTGCACGAAAAAAATTCTTTTTCTCTCAAAATGACTCAAAGCTACTTGAAACAAAACTTTCAAAGGAGATATTTTTGTATTTTCTCTTATTTAATAAAGCATATAAATCTATTTTAACAAAAATCAATCTCAAAAGCTATAAAATCTATGAAAACTTGACTCACAAGCAAATCAAAAAGAAATTTACTCTAAGCAAACCTAACGAGGCAAAAGCCTACAAGGATGATTCTAGGTTGTTTTACTTGACCACAATCAAGTCAAGGACCAGCTAATGCAGAATCAAAAGACCAGTCAAAACAAAACTCAAATCTTTTTGTTCTTTTTGTAAAATGGAATTCAATACTCAATCAACAAGCACTTCGAAATTTGCCAAAGAGACCACTCAAAAGTAAGTTGCTCTCACAGGTAGACTTTATGACAGGTCTGACTTCTAAGAAGACTGACAAAACCAGAGAGATCTAAGGCTTGACAACTTCTACCGCCAAAGTCACTACAAGACCTACTCAAAAATCAAACCCTAGGACTTAAACTTCTATGAAATCCACTAAAACACTCAATGCTATCGAAACAAGTTCAGGTGAAGATCTTTGACAAGAGACTAATGGATCTGGGCAGTAAAAACTAATAAAAAGCAAAATCTAAGAGAAAAAATGCAAAAAATGGAAATTTCTTAATTTTTAGCAGGGGACGCAGGCAACCGGTTAAGCCAGGTGCGGGCCCGCTCTGTGCACACAGCAACAGTGCGTACAAGTACGCACTGTGCAATACTCAGAGGGTGCGTCCTACTGAAAAAACCAAGAAAAACCAAAATGAATCTAACCCTAAGCTAACCCACCCAAACACAAAGTCACAGAGCCAAAAACCAGAAAATAAATGACTTTTCTCAGATCAAAGTTGCATACAAAGGAAAAGACTTTCACATCAATGGATTCCCCAGTGGAGTCACCATTTTGTCAGGCGGAAAGAGTCGATAGTGCGGACACAAATCAACCTCCCTAGGAGCCTAAGACTCTCTAGTGACAAACAAGACAAACAAGAGCAATCCTTCTCTAAACATGCATTTACTATATAAGAAATCAAGTGTTTAGATCCTACCTGTAGTCCAACGCTGTTGTAGCAGTCCAGCCTCGCTGATCCGGATGAGCTCCTCCTTCACTTTGAAACCTGCGTTCACTAACAATCAAACGATTAAATAGCACTTGATAATCTCATAGAATAAAACATATTTAACACATAGACCAAGGAGTACATGAAACAACTCATAAATAACAAGTTATTGAGAAGAATGGACTCATTTGCATTAATAGGAAACAAAAGGAACAATTACAACCTGAGCCTTGGTGTTGTGCAAGTCCCTCCCAGGGTCCATCAAGAGTTCTCCTTTACTTTGACAAAGCTCACCCACTTCCAAAATAGAACAAGCAAAGATGACAATCTCTCCTCACAAGCTTCTAAATGGGAGTCCTAATTCCTGCAGCATCTACCCTTAGAAATGTTTAGCTTTCAACCTCCCCTCCTTCTGGCCCAATGCCTGTATTTATAGTGCTCAAGAGGAAGTTAATCAGGTCCACCATCAATGGGATAATCCCCTCTTTGGATGGGATAGCTCCCTTATTGATGGGATAAGTTCCTCTTTGGTAGGGGTACATGAACCATCTGGAGGCGCTCAATACACGTCGAACAACCTTCTAGAATGCTCTAGAAATGACCACAAGTAACTTTTTAAAGATGAAACTTGCGCATTTTGACCTTTACAGGGGGACGCACCTGCCCCTTTACATACAGAGCGTACAAGTACGCAACTTTTGTGAACATTGGGTGCGTACCCGCAGGTAAGGTTGAGAGAACCTGCGTACCCAGAGATAAATACATTTATAAAGACTTTCTCTCTTTTTGGAGTTTGACATGGAGAGCAAAGGCATAAGACTTGCCTAAGAGGATAGCATGACTGTTGATAGAGCCATACTAACTGTAAATAGTCATGGTGACATTTTTTAGTGTAACAGTTAGTAGGCTGTAAGGTCCGTGATGAATACCAACACAAATGGAGTAGGCTCTACACTAGAATTTAGGGCCATAACAGAAGTAGTCACACATAATATTGATTAAGGTAACCCTAGTTTGAGGGTCATAGAGATATGAAGTTCATGTCAAGATTCAACCAAAGAAATGCCTAGAATCTATGGATCCATATGAGCTAAGCCGAGTCTCTTATGGAGGCAAGAGTTCTTATTTTTTCTATGGGTGGATAGGGTTTGTTATGAGGAAATTAGAACAAAATTATAATGCCCTAGTTAGGGAGGTTTCCTAGCATGTGTAGTCCAAAAGGAATGACCTTAAGATTATGACAAAACTAAGTAGAAGAATAGGGGTTGTGACCATTAGAGTGAGGTTTATCTCTGCAATATAGACCACGGATATGGAAGATGGTTTGTAGAATTATGTGTGGAGATATCAGATCCAAAGGAGGGTGGAACCTAAGAAGAATATTGAGCAAAATAAATGTGCCATATGAAGAATGGATTGACATGAAGAGGATTTGATTTATGTGGACTATCCATAGAGTTTTGGACAGAGATCTGAAGTAGCCTATAAAAAATTAGTCAATGGACTATTACTGGATGATTTGTGACCCTAGTTCAGTCATATACAAATTGTTATAAGGCTTATAAGAGGAGTCATTCATATCTGTTCATAGATTAGACAACAAATAAATTGGTAAACAAGAACATTAGTAGTCAAGTGGGCCATCCAACTATCCCTAGTTCACTATATTGTAGAGGATTGATTTAGTAAGAAGAAGGGAACCTCCATAGCCCTAAAATTGTCATTGTGGAGCAGTAATATGGAAAAACTGGGCAGACCAAAGGGTTGTTCACAAACAAAGTAGTGAATACCTAACCGAAGAACCTAAGTGTTGTAGACCTTGAAGGACAAAGGAGGAAGCTAAAGGGTAGATTTTGTTGAGCTAAGTTCAATAACCTAAAGGATTTGAGCCCGTTGATAGAGGATGATTGAGGAGTTGTAGAATCATAGGCAAGAGGACCTGCTAGATGTGTTCACAACACATGGATTGAAAAGGTTGTGTGTGGCCACCGTCAACACGTAGGTCAAGTGTTTTCTTTTCCAGGACAGATTGGTTGTCAAAGGACTAACACCAATCCCTAGTTGTATTCCTTGAATCAGTGTTATTGTAAAGGACCACAATCCTTGATACATGAGATCTAGCTTATTGTATTATAATTTGTAATATAATGAAGAAGGGTTTGAAAAAGTTAAGAATTGTCATGTGCACTAGTTGATTCCCTGATGTGTGTAGATTTCGTTGTGCAATAAAGTAGATGTGTTTTTGAACTTGAGTGTGTTTTCATCAAATATTTTAAGACCAAACCCAAATTCTTATGTGTAGTGGAAATTCAACATATTCCTTGTTCACCTAAGAACTACCTATATCTCATCTTAGGGTAGTTATGTCCAATCTCAACTCATCGCTCTTAACAAGTTACCAAGACAAGGCTCACATCTAAATAGTGCAGTAAAAGAACTAAGAAACATAGTTTACATCCTGACATGCCATATCACCTGGCATGTCTTAAAATTCCTTGGCACAATGTGGCATGTGTTAGAATCCCATGCATTCCTAGACATGATTTGGAACTCCCTAGCACACACTACTTGACATGCCCTGGCCCTCTAGCATGCCTTAGAATGCATAACATATAACCTTCTCACTCCCTCCTTAGCACATCCCTATCACACACTCTTATTTGTTCATTTCCATGCATTTTGAACTATTTATCCCTTGTGTTTCCATGTAAATCCCTAACACTCCTTGGCACACATTAACACACCCTGGCACTTAGCACATCTTGGCGTGTCACCCTAGCACTCTAGCATTCCTTTGCACTACCCTAACATACCTTGTCACTTCTTCCTTAGCACACCTAGAACTCGTTGACACTCACTATCACACACTCTTATTCATTAATTTCCATGCATTTGAAACTAGTGCTCCTTTGTGTTTCCTCGACACTCCCAAACACTCCTTGGCATGCATTGGCAGACCCTGACACCTGACACATCTTGGCATGTTTCCCTGACCTCTAGATTTCCTTCCCACTGCCTAGCATACTTTGTCACTCCTTCCTTAGCACACCCAAAATTCACTAACACTTCTTGTCACAATCTATTATTCATTCATTTCCATGCATTAATTTGGCCTATTTCTCCCTTATGTTTTGTTGTCACTCCGTAACACTTTCTATCATGCGTTGTCATACCTTGGAACCTGGAACATCTTGGGTGCATGTTTCCCTAACACTCTAGCATGCCTTAACACTGCCTAACATACCATGTCACTCCCTCCTTAACACACTTGGAACTCCCTAACACTCCCTTTGAAACACTCTTATTCATTCATTTCCATGCATTTTGACCTAGTTCTCCCTTGAATTTCCCTAGCAGTCACTAACACTCCTTAACACGCATTAGCATACCTTGTCACTCCCTCCTTAGTACGCTTGGAACTTGCCAACGCTCCCTCTCACCCACTGTTATTCATTCATTTCCATGCAATTGAAGCTAGTGCTCCCTTGTGTTTCCCTAACACTCCCTAACATGCATTGGTGTCACACCCTAGCACCTGGCACATCTCGGCATGCCTTAGTACTTGGAATGTCTTGGCATGCCTAACATGCCTTGGAAATGTCTAGCATGTGTTAGCACTTCTTGGAATTCCTTGACACGCCATTGCACTCCCTAGTTGTTGTGTCCTTATAGATGGCCTTACTTTTTTTACGACTGGCGAACCCAACCAAGTCATTGAAAAAATAGTGTTGTGCCTAGCCCAAAGTCTCCCTTTGTTTGAAACTAATTTTTTCAAGCACCTTATCACAATTGTAGGCTTTCCTCCTACAAGTCCTATTCTTAACATGTGATCCTTAATCCCTAATCCCCGTTAGTACATATTGGCAAAAAATCTGATGTTGTACTCTGATAGTTCAATCATACTTCCAAATTTTACTTGAAAATATTTTTTGTATTTGTTTTTTTAAGGCCCTTACATTTTTTGGATATCTGACACAGAATTATCATTAGATATCTGACGATATGTTAGTCATATATCTGATGATAATTTTTTTCATCATATATGTGATGAAAATTCAATTTTCGTCATATATATGACGTTTGACCAGGTCAATTATCCATCTATCTATATATCGATGTTTGAAAAAGTCAATATTTTTCTAGTTGGACATTGTATCTCTTGTCAACAATTGTCAAAAGTCCAATGAAATGGCTATTTTTTGTGTAACAACCCCTGGTTGAATTTCCATGTAAATAAAATAAGACCAAGGTCCTAGGACATGTATTCCAAGCTAAATGTTGGGAAAAATTTTAGTGGCCATCACTTGTGATTAATAACGACTATGGGAATTGGCAAAGGCAAAGAGGCATTAATTGGCACTTATTTATGAAAATAAAGGAAAGTAGGAGAAAAGGGAGATGAAGAGTCACATATTTGCATGAGAGGAAATTGAAGAAAAATTGAAGGAAAATGAATAAAATAGAGGCATCAATGATCAAAAGGCTTAAGAGAAACAATTGCGATATTTTAGACAATTTGTGGTTTGGAGCCATTCTTCATTCTCTCTCATACTCTTGCACACTTAGAGCATTCTTGGAGCATGCTTGGAGAACTCCTGTACTCACTTGGATTCATAGCAAAGAAACAAAGAGCAAGTAAAGGAAAGTAAGGAAGCACAATGAGACAATGGGATCAACATCTACACCTAGATTTCTTTGTAGGTAACTGGTTGCATGTGTGATCTCCTTGTCGATTTTTGGATGCATGGTATATGCATGTGATTATCTAGTTATGTGTTGCCATTGGCATGGAGGATTTCCTTGATTGATAGTGGTTTTAGCCTTGCCTTGCTATTTCCTCGATAGCCATGATGTTGTGGATTTTTCCACTTTCTATTTTTTCTATTTGGTTCTTATTTTTCCCTATGGTTTTGGGTTGGAATAAAAACTTTGGATCCCTATAAAAATTAGGATTATTTACTATTCTTGGAGCCTAGGTTGGGAAAATCTCTCTAGAGCCCTTGGTGGGTTGAGATACTAGTCCCTGGAGTTGGGTTGGATAAACGCTCTAGAGCCCTGCGACTACTATGGGTTTAGTTATTAGTTCCTAGAGCCTTAGGAAACTTAGGTAGAGATCGATCTTGCTATAGTTAGTGATTTTTGGACCACAGAGGTGGAATCAATGTGGTTGAGGGTTGAGGTGGTTTTGCCTCTAGAAGCCCTAGTTGGTTTTGTCTTGGTTTATTCCATGAGACCCCACATTCATGCTTATAATATAGCGCAAGGGTGATTGGATAAAAGAAATATTTGGTTCAACCCAAGCTATGGTTGAGTGGTACTTGAAAGTCCCTGACTTGGCTGGCATTTTCATATGTTAATATGAGATATTTTCCTATTGTGATCCATGAGAATATGTGTTGATTATGATGGTTATCTTATGGTTTCTTTGTCATGGTTTCTATTCTGGTTATAAGCTAGTTATATGTTGTATTATATCTATGAGTACTTACATGTTTTGATAAGTTATTAAATGGTTGATGAATGCATAGATGCTTTATATTACTTCAAATGTATATGTTAGGATCATTTATGCTTGATGGGGTGCATGTATAGAAAGGGTTCATGAAAAAGATGATCGCACCATTATAGACATAAGTAATTGTGATATTCTACTTGAATGACATTAGGTAACTACACACGAGATTTTAAGAATGACATTTTTAGGGTTTTTTTTTTTATATGAAGGTATGTGGATCATTAAGTTCTTTTTCCAAAGCATTTACATATTACCAAATTTTTTAAATAGTACACCACTTTAATATTATTTCTATTACATGCTACTAGGTTATAATTCAAAGCATCATAAGTACTAAAATTCATGAAACAATGCGTAGGCAGATTATGGGAAGAGCGGTTCAACATTCTAGGGTTTCTGTAAACTCTACAATGGCAGACCTTTTCAGACATCTGCATACCTGCCCGCAACGACAGCAATACTACCATACAATTTCAATAGGGCAGTCACGAACATCATGAACACCCCCCAGGGGGAGGACACAGGGCCTCCCCCCAACGAAAATGAAGAGCGGCAAAAGAATGAGGAAGCCGCCAAACCAGAGGATCAAAATGAGGACAACATGGATTTGAACACACAAAAAGCCAAAACAAAGGACAAAGAACGACCCAAAGTCTCCTCAACCACATGCAAGCCAGTGGCGACTGAACATCTGAAGGTAGAACTCCCAAGTCATCATATCAATTCTCAGATACAATATATGAGGGACCATGCTTTGATAGGCAAGTTTATAGGACTATGGCCGACAGATAAAGCGCTATGGGGCTGGATAACAGCTAAATGGAACCCAAAAGGACACATCACCCTACAACTGGGACCTAAAGGGTTCTTCACTGCCATTTTTAGCTGCCTAAAGGACTAGAACAGGGTTATGGATGGAGGGCCGTATTTTTCAATGCTGCCAGCCTGTATCTCAGGGGTTGGGTAGAGCGTTTCAACCCTAACAAAGAGGACCTCAGCTAGGCTCCAGTCTAGATACATCTCTGCTCTCTCCCCATGGAATACGGGGACGGAGCTTCTCTACAAGACATTGGGAATGTACTTGGAGAATTTATCAAAGTTGCAGAGGAAACAAAACTCTGAAGATACACCTCTTATGCACGAATCTGTGTCTACATGCATCTCAGCAAGGCACTTCCAGATGCGGTAAGTATATACCATGATGATGTTGAATGGGTTTAGTTAATTGACTATGAACATGTGTCGTTTACATCTAGAAGATGCCATGCCCTAGGCCACCTATTTAGGGACTATCCTTTAAATAAAAAACCCTCATCTCCTCCTGCACCAGATTAGTTCGAGTCTGATGGCTTCACTAAAGTCGCCAGTCGTAGGGAAAACCATAAGAAACCGGCTTCTAATCCTAAGATGCCTCAAGCCAACCCTTCCAAGCTTTCTACGAGTAACAACTTTGAAGCACTGGCCCGACAGAATGATCCTAACTCTGAAAATACCGCTTCCTCAGAGAGGTAGGCATAGAAGGACAAGCAATCTGCTCATGTAGACTCCAAGGAACTCCAAGAAGATCCCCTGCCCAAAGATCCTTTCCCCTCTGCTAAGCACAAAGTCGCAGCATGGAATATTCAAGGAATGGAGGTAGAAAACATGCAACCTGATTCCAGTATAGAAACAGAAACAACTGAAGGATTAAATGAATCTCAAAACATGGAAGAAGAACCAGAAAGCATAGATATTAGGGATCTAGACATTCTAGGCCTAGAGCAGGCATGCAAAACAAAAAATTATGACAAAATTCTAGAAAGACAACTAGAGAATCTGGAGGTGAACCTCTCAAGAGAACACAGGCAAAAATCCATAGGTATTCAGACTGGCAGCTTTTGGGATGGGAAACATATTACCAAAGATAACAAAAAAAAAAGAAAGGAAAACAGATCTCCAACGAACAATCTGAATAGGAGAAATGTTAGTGGAGTCAGGCAGATACTCTAAGCTTACAAAGTACTATAACTCCCTCCAAAATATCTTCCAATGAAGCTAATATCATGGAATATCAGAGGGCTCAATGGCCCAGGGAAAGGTAGACTACTCAGAAACATGATAATGCAAGAGAGGCCACAAATTCTATTCTTGCAAGAAACCAAATGCAATTCAATTGCTCTGGAAAAAATTGCAGCAAAAGCCTGGCCAAGAGGTCTCTCAGCCGCAGTGGATGCTGCTGGGGCGTCTGGAGGCTTAGCAATCATATGGGATGCTCGTACCATTATGCTCAATAACATCCATGCTAATAAGAATTTCATTCAAGCCACTTTCCACATCACAGGGACCAATATACATGGGCATCTAACCAATGTGTATTTTCCTTACGAGGCCATGCACAAGATATAAATCTTGAACACCCTTTCAGCAATCAACACTGACAGAACGCATCCATTATGGATTACTGGGGGAAACTTCAACATGATCACCAGGCTGGAAGAAAAAAGGAGAGGCAGGAACAGATTGGATAAGGAAGGGAACAACCTAAAAGAATTTATTCAAAACAACTGGCTTATTGACATGCCATACAATAATGGACTTTTTACCTGGAACAATAAAAGAGCGGGGTTGCATCAGATTGCCTCTCATCTGGACATATTATTACTATTAGACAACGCAATACATCTAGGTGGAGACTTTTTAGCTTCAATCTTGCCACTCTCAGGGTCAGATCACTGGCCAATCTCTCTTCAATGGTCTCGTCCTGGCAACACAATCCGTAGACCATTTTGCTTCGAGGCTTTCTGGATGTCTCATCTGAATTTCAACAACCTTTTAAACACAAAATGGAACAATTTTTCTCCTACAAATGGTACAAAAATGTTTCAATTTTAGCAGAAGCTTAAGCACCTCAAGGGCAAGATCAAACAATGGAACCATACTTCTTTTGGCAATATTTTCCAGGCTCAGAGTGCCCTTCATCAATATATGAAACAAATGCAGCAGAGGATTATATCAGAAGGCCGATCAGATGACCTGTCAGAACAGGAAAAGCATCTTGAGTTGCAGATCTTAGAGAGGGAAAAATAGGAAGAAACACTATGGAGGCAAAAATTGAGAATAAGATGGCTTAAGGATGGAGAAAAAACCACAAAATTTTTTCACAGGACCACCATCCAATGAAGAATGAATAACAACATCACTCATATTCAAAATGAGTAGGGGGTAAAGGTGGAAACACATGAATAAATTGAAAGCAAACTTCTAAACTACTTCAAGCAAGCTCATTATGAGCCACAAATAGATAGATCGCATGCCATAGAAAAAATTACAAGGAACATTCCTAAAGTTATTACAGAGGAGCATAACCAACTCCTTCTCAGGCTTGTCGACTTACAGGAGGTGGAAATGGCAGTTCGTCAATTGAAAGATGGGAAGGCGCCTGGTCCGGACGGATTCACCTCCAATTTTTTCCACAATTTCTGGGAGCTGATTAAAATGGAAGTCTAGCAGGTAGTTGAGGAATCGAGAACCTTGAGATGGATGCTTCCAGCTATGAATGCTACATTCATTGCCCTTATTCCCAAGGAAGCTCAACCCAGTACCCTTGACAAATATAGGCCTATTGCCATATGCAACATAATCTACAAGATCATCTCCAAAATCATTGCCTCCAAACTCAAACTATTGCTCCCTCTCATCATTTTGCCTGAGAAATCTGGATATGTTGAAGGTAGGCAGATTACGAATGGAATCATCCTAATGCATGAAATTATCCACTCCCTGAAGCAATCCAAAAAGTTAGGTATGCTCCTCAAAATAGATCTTTCAAAAGCATTTGTTAGCTTAAGCTGGCTATACATCAAAAAAACTCTAATCGCTTTTGGTTTTGCTCCTCCCTGGGTAAGGTGGGTCATGAGTCTCATATCCTCCTCCTTCTTTTCTGTTCTGATCAATGGTATTCCCTCCTCCCCCTTTCATCTTTCTTGTGAAATTAGACAGGGAGACCCTCTCTCCCCTGCGTTTTCGTTATTATGGTAGAAGGGTTGGGCCGCAACATTAAAAAAGATCACACTCACAGCTCCTAAGAGGATTGTCCTTTCATAACTCTTCCGCTTTCACCCGCCACCAATTTGTTGATGACAACATTCTTTTTGGTCATCCATCCATCCAGGAAGCTCATCAACCTAAAATGTTATTGACAGATTTCTCGAAAGCTTTAGGCACCAATATCAATAAAGCCAAATCCCAAATCTTCTTTTTTCATACCCCTGTTACTACCCAAGCAGCCATAGCTCACATTCTTGGATTATCTACTGCTGTCCTCCCTTCCAAATATTTAGGAGCTCCCATGACTGCGTCAACCTTGAAGCACTCTTCTTGGAAGATCCTCTTAGAAAAACTGGAGGCTCGCCTTACCTCTTGGACTCACAGGGCCCTCAATATGGCGAGTCATTTAGTCCTTATAAAAGCTGTTCTTCAATCCATGCCGTTGTACCTTTTCTCGATCCTAGCTGCTCCCAAATGGGTTCTCAAAGATATTAAACATCTCTAGCGATCCTTCTTATGGGGAAATTCAGGTCAAATTCGCAAATGGGCTCTAGTCAAATGGGACACGGTGTGCCTTCCTAAGTGTGCTGGTGGAACTGGACTGAGGGATCCTTATCATAGCAACGAGGTCATGGGTGCTCGAATCTGGTGGAAATGGCTTACTGTGCCATTCACCCCTGGGCCACTCTATGGACAGCAAAATATGCCGGTAATCGCCCAACAGAAGAACTAATATGAATGTCAGAAGTTAGCATGGGCTCCCCAATCTGGAACTCGGCCAAGCAACACAGAAGCCTAATACAACAACATAGTTTCTGGGAAGTTAAGGATGGCAACACAGCAAGGTTCTGGGAAGATTCCTGGCAGCAGCAACCCAAGTTAAAGGACCTAATCTCACCTCTGCAACTTCCGGAGCAGGATATGCAGACCTTTGACAAAGTCAAAAGTTTTTGGAATCCTTCTACAACACAAGGAAATAGGCAATGGATTAAGGCAGACCAAATCTTAAGACATGGAACAGAACAAGTTCAACAGACTCTTGATATAGAATTATTGAAGAGGAAAATACAACACTTAGACAAAATGGATATTCTCAGATGGGGCTATGAAGAAAAAGGCACCTTCACTTCTCGGGAGGCTTATAACATCATTATCAAGGAACATATGGTCAAAGACCCTCTCTGGAGCAAAGTTTGGGACCCTACCATCTGGCCGAAAGTCTCAACCATTCTTTGGCTTTTATGTCAAAATAAAATCCTCACATGGGACAATCTCAGGAAGAGGAACTATCATGGGCCCTCCCTGTGCCCCAATTGCAGACAAGAAGATGAATCCATAAAGCATCTTATGCATTCTTTTCATCTTGCGTGCAAGCTCTAGGAAAAAGTCAGTTTTCGATGCCAAAAGGAAGGAAGGATACATGGAGACATCATAGCCATTGTCCGCAACTAGGATTGGAATCCATATCAAAGCAAGATTTTAAATTTCTTATGGAAGCTTATTCTAGGCTTCCTCGTGTGGACTATTTGGAAGGAGAGAAATCGAAGAATCTTCAAGGATCACTCCTCACCCCTGTAGAATCTTTGGAAAATAATCTGCCAAAATATCAAGGAACCCTTACTTCTACAAACTTGGCATGAGGAGGACTTTCCTTCTCTCCCCCAAGAATGAAATATCTGGGCAAATTGGAACCTTCAGTGGAATCAAGAATTAATAACCAAAGGAACAACTCCTTCAAAGGGAAGTACACCTGGAAAATGGCTCCCTCCTCCCAAGCATATGTTCCAGCTAAACTTCGATGGTGCCTCGAAAGGAAACCCAGGAAATGCAGGCTTTGGAGGGATATTCAAAGACTATAAGGGTGCTCCTCTTCTAACTTTTTTAGGTTCAAAAGGATGGGACACCAACAACTCGACCGAACTGGAATGACTATGGTAGGGTCTTATTATGGCTCAAAATAAGGGATACTTTCCACTTATTATAGAAGGCAACTCTTAGATCCTCATAAATATGGTCAACAAAATTATGTAAGGCACACCTTCAAGAAAAGTGAGCAACAGTTAGAGAATGGCGAAGCGGCTTGAACTCATTGAAAATTGGCTCTATTCTCATAGAGCGATCACTTTCAAGCACATACGTCGGGAAGGAAATAAAGTAGCTGACTTACTGGCTAATCTTGGAGTGGAAAGCGGATTGGATCTTCATACAGGCTCAATTTCCAGATTGGCCTCTGAAATCCAATTTATGGAATACCAAAATATGGTGAAGAATGAAATGAAACAGGGAGGAGAAGAGCACCCAGATGCAGGTGAAATGGAGCTCATTAATGGTGATTAATTGGTTTGAAGGTGCTCGGCCCTGCTAGCTGCTGGCCAGGGCTATTACCCATGCCCAGACTTGGCACATGAAGGCTCACCTAAGGCGAGAGCAGGTCCGCCTGCAGGACGTCTTAATGGCTCGCTCCGGCCGAGACAAGGCAGTTGATAGTTTAAACATGGTGCATTCGGTCTTCAACTCCATTGTTTGCCCCCCTTCCTTTTGCATATGCCCGCACCATGCAGGAAACCCTTGCAGCAGAACCACTACAGGCACTCGCTGTTGGCTCCTTGGCTATTTTGATTTTGGAAATGGGTTTCTTTTCTCTCATTCCCAGCTCTGCTCTTTGAACCCTGCTCAGGAACCCACTGTGCATTCTCTGCCTCCCATCCAAGAGCCCAATTCTTTTAAGCTTCCCCTTCGCCACTTAACCATGGTCCGTCACTGCATGAGAAGTCGCCATGGAGGCAGTCATGGTGGTCGCGCACACTCTCAGGTAGCTCAGTCTATTGATCAGCCACCGCCCCCTGCCTCTCCATCTTCATCTCCTATTAATTCGCCCCCTCCTAACCCGTCCTGCAGACCCTTTCCGCATAACGCTTTCCAGTTGACTCATTTTAAATTTCAGAGTAACCTGAACAGGCCCATTATCATGGCTAATATCACCATTATCTTCTCTGAAGAAGAAGCTCAGCCTCATGCTCCAGCACGTACCTCGGCAGAGCATTCTTAGGGCATTCACAAAATTGCTGGCAGTCATGGCTCTGAGCAAAACCCGATAAAAGAAGGCAAGGTTGCAAGGCGTGGCGGACAACATGAGGATGGTGATACTCCAGGCGACACCAGGCAACCAGGCGGCAACTCTCTTGGAGCCACAGTTTCGTTGGCTCTTGCTGGCAGCTCAAGCGGCACCCGTCAAGCGTTGGATCCTCCAGGTGGCAGCGCGGCTGGTGACGGAGCGAAGGATGGTGAAATTTGGTATGGAAATGCTTGCCCTGTCGTTGAGGAGTCATCGGACCAGGACATCCCCATGTGATGCCACTTGGACTCCCTCGTGTCCTCTCAGAGTTTTATTGCTAATTGGTTATGTTTGGCTGTTTACGATTTTGTGGTTCTGTTTATGTTTCTGTGTCTCGGTAGTCTGTGGTTCTATTGCTGACATGTACAGCAATTCTGTCTTTTGGTGTCTGTCTCGACTGCTTCAAAGGGGGTTATCTCAAGTCCTCATTTTGGTTTTGCCGTTGTATTCCCGCTCTTATGCTTGGTTTTTTGCAAACTGTAACTGGTTTTCCCAATTATGGGACAGTTTTGATGACCTGGCGGCACTCAGATGCTCTCAGCTGAGGCTTCTGCCTCATTGTAATTATATTTTTCTTTCCTTTTAATAGAATTAGTCTTTACAGAGAAAAAAAAATTCATGAAACACTTTTTTTTTCTCTAAATAACTAACACTCGCTACTCCTAATATTCAAACTTGCACTATTGTTAATACTACTTCCTCTAATTCTTATTATTCCTCCATAAGTAAGCTGACTACTAGGTGGACTTGAAACATTATTAACAAGCTAATGTAGTGTTTCCTAATTGTATTTAAGAAGCATAAGGGGAAAGATTGGTATGATTCCAACTTTGTTATTGTCTAGTGCCATGCCTACTACTAGGTGCTCATCTTCCCTAGATAGTTGGGACACATATGTCGGCCTTAGGATATGGTTTCCCATTTGTTCATTCGATTATTTTTCATCCACAAACTCATTCTACATTGCATCCAACTTGTAACTTTGTAATCACATATCTCTCATAACCCCACTCCATTGTGTTCATCATACCTCATTGAGGTGCCTTGGATACTACTCCTTATTGAGCTATATTTTATCATCAACCCTTTATTTCGAAACCATTCATTAACCAATCACCTTTCCCATTCAAATTCTCCAACTTTCTCATCCTCACTTAACCACTTTCTTCCTCGCTAATCTTCTTTTGCAACTCCTCCTTTCCGCCTTCATTTGCTCACATCTAGTTCAACCACCACTGGTTATTTATCTCTACTTCCTCAAAGCTTGCTTAACTTTCTCATTAGCTTTTTTGTCCTCCATTGTCATTTAGTCCTTTGAGCTCTCATCTTTGCTAACCCCATTGTAACCCATTTCTTAATGAAAGGTTTTACACCACCATGCTCAGTGGGTTAGTAGGAAACAACTTTTCCTTCAACAACAACATTTTTATCCTTACAGGGTTTGTGTTCACCAATCTCTCTTAAAACCCCTTTTGAAACTGGTCCTTAGATTTTGAGTAAAACTAGTACACTTCTACTACAAACTAGATACAATGTATCCTTCCATTGTCTTCTCCCCCCAAAATTCTATTGCTCGATTAACCAAGTGATCACAATGCTCCAAACTTATTTGATTTAAGATTTGACTTACTTTTCTTCTTGTCTAGTCAATGATGTTGTGGGGCTTCATAAAGCATATGCAACCATTCACACAAACTCACTAGAAAAATCTATCCATAAAATTTCAAAGATGTCTTCATACATGAATGTCTCCTTGAATTTTTCCATCCTCCAACAAAGCAATGGGGTTTCCTCATTAGCAAATATTTTGTTCCATCATCAAAACAATCTTCCACTTTGGTTTAGCCAGCTATTTCTTCATTTTTCTAAGGCCTCAAAATTGAATTGTAGTCCCAAAAACATAAGAATTTCTTAGCTCTAATGTTAAAGTAGGGTCCACGTAAGTGTCCAACAAACATTTTACTAGTCTAGCATTAGCATTATCAACTTCTGAAGCAAGGAAGGTCTCACTTAAGGAGTGTTAGCAAAGTGTTGGATAGGTGGGGAGATCTATATAGTGAATTTATCACGTTATGATGCAATGCTTTCAAGTAACACTCCACATACATTCATTTAACACTATGAAATCCAACAACAACCATAATTTGTCATTTGACTATACTATGCCATTAAATTAGATTGTTTTAATTGATATTAATAATGGAGAGGGATTAAAGCATTAATCTAAATGTGAATAATACCAATATAACACATATATATAATCATCATACATCAAAAAACAACACAAATCCCATAACAAGAGGTATATTTCCATTATTTTCAAAGACAACCAACATATACACTATGATCTGTACATCACATCAATAGCAATATGATCAATGTTCAACCAAACATTGCACTAATGTTTCAATGTTCAACCATCCAACTCATTATTTTAACCCATATAATGGTATTTGTACATTTTTCTATGTAGACATTTTGACATGGTAAAAAGACATTAACTAACTAATTTCAACAACTACATAAATACAATTCATCATAAACAAAAATTGTTTCACTATTCAAATCTTGAAGTTTAAACTTTTTTATCTTAAAAATACACTAAAATCATTGAGATTTATCTCCTAACCACTAAATAACACATTTATTTTTACATATATTATACTAATACCTACCATATCATCTTCTAATTAAAAAACCAACATAAAGGAAACTTTCAAAAACACCAAAGCCCCATCAATGTCATAGGGTTTGCCAAACTTGAACTTTGAAGTTCGACGAACCTTAAAAGAAAAATTAAGTTTGGTTGAGGTTATTCTGATTCTATCTAGGTTCTCTTTTTTTAGTTCAATGAATAAAATATGCTGTCAAACTTCAGAGCTCCATACAATGGTTAAATGTGCCCTTCGAGACCACTTAGTAGATTCACAATTCATGCAAATTTGAAAATTTGATGTGAGGGCATAAAATTGGTGTGTCATGGTAGCATGTGTTCCATTATAAGGGTGTCCACACGAAGAAAAATAATGAATTGCATCGATAAGGTTACAGTCACTTCTGGATTGACATGTTGGTTAAAACTTAATGGTTGGTGCTAAAATGTACCCTAAAACTTGGTTAAATGTGCTCTTCATGACCATTTAGCACAATCATAATTCATGGAAATTTGACAATCCTACATGAAGACATAAATTTAGTGTGACCTAGTAGCATTTGTTTTGTTAGAGGGCCTCCACACAATAGAAGGTAATGTGGACCACGATTGAGATAAATTATATGAAAAGAGGCAATGGGTAATAATGTTTTGCGATTTGATTTCAATTGCTACTTATTGCTTTACTTAGCTTATAATTAAGCTAAAACTTTTAAATATTTTCATAGTTTTGAAAAAAAAAAAGGCGAGTTACATATAAATTGATGTCATCTAACTTATAGACGAAATGGCCTTTTCACCGGAATCTAACTATACAATCTTAAGTAAGATTATGAATTTTTGTTGTTTGAAATACATTTTTGAATGCATAAATGGATTAAACACACTAAAAAGCTTTGAGACACTCAAATTATAGAGATTAAACAACTTAAACTCAAGTTTTAAAAATCTTTGTCAGATTTTCATTAAAATTAACTGGAAAAAACTGACTCTTTCAATCAAAATTAACTGGAAAAAACTGACTCTTTCAATCAGATTAGCGAACTACCATTCTTCAAAGAAAATGATTCTAGAAGTCAAGGTAAGAACTCTTTTAGATAAGGAGTCTGCCCTTGTATTACATTTCTTGTAAATATGTTGGAAAGTGAGATAATGAAACCTTTCCTTTAATGTCAATAACCTTTCTAGCTAGTAGCTTAGATTGAGAACCTATAGAGAATACCTACCAAACATTTTACAATACATATTGAATATCTATGGACTTTTAAATGAAAGATCTTTTTATTGATAGCGAAAGCAAAAAGAATCCAACATGCTATAAACTCAAAAAATCATAATTTTATATGAAACACTGAAAGTAAAATAATTTAGATATTTCTCCATAAAAAATTTGATATAAACAGATATATCCACTATTTCTACTTGTTCAACAAAGTAAGATAGTAAATTTTAATTTACTCATCTATATAGCTATATATCTTTTGGCTTGCTCATCTACAAAGTTATACATCTTTTGATTTCTATATAAGCACTTTCTCAATTCCACATATTATGAACATCTTTATCTACTCACTATTCAACATTCATGGGATATAATTTACTACTTAGTATGTATTACTACACAACTATTTTTTATCTACTCACTATTCAACATTCATGGGATATAATTTACTACTTAATATGTATTACCACACAACTATTTTTTTAGACAACTCTTTCCACTCTTAAATCCCCAACATAATTATTCCTTAGGTAAAGGTATTTAAAGAACAATCCGTAAATATTACAAACTTAATTCAGATAGTAAAATTATATCAATTTACTCATGAGTAGAACTCTTTTACTTATTAAGTAACATGCATTAACATGGAGAAACAACTCTAATTAGTGGTTAATAAAGTTTCATTAGACTATTATTTCTAGGCAATTTAGTTTTAGGTTAAGAACCTTCTTTGAACATACCCTTTAACTCCGTTTATTATTCTTAATTTGCTAGGACTCATAATCCTTTGTGATCCTTTGTGTTTTGGGCAAATACATTAAAATTATTCTTCGGGTATTGGCATGTTACCCATGTTTTAACTTATTTATACATTCACATAACTCTCATTTCATGTCCCCTTATGAATATCAACCTTATTCACTGTGAAGAAAGTACTCATACGTGCCAATCGGGCCAAAGAAAAGTTTGGATTTAATTTTTGGTAATATTTACTTTGAACTTAACCTTATTATGTTTGCTCATGGTGCCACTTAAATTCGACTGATGAGGTGGTTGTATTATATTATGGGTTCTGACACGTTGGTGGATATTATCTAGATTATACACCTCATCTAACTCACGTAATCAGTTGAGGAGGGAAGAAATAGGATTTGAATACGAAATAGAATGGTGGTTATGTATTCCCTTTAGCAGTTAAGGTAACCAGCCAACCTGTCCTTTGTTTGCAGTGTCATTTGCATCCACAAGTTCTACCACAAGAGCTCTACGTACGATGACAGATGGAGGTAGTTTTCCTACCTTGTCTCAAAACGTTGGCCATGGAGATCTGGAATAAGATCTTACCACGCCAGATCCATTACTTTTCTGTGAGTTATCATAATGTTTATTAAATGTTTTCCTTAACTTCTTTGCTTAACACTTTCGGGCAAGTATAATTTATGGGGTTTTTATTGTACGAGCTAATAAGTTTATTTTTGTGAAGTTTTCTTCCCTACAATATTTTGATATGCTTCAATTCTTCATTCCAATTTAGGGCCTTTGCGCATAGAATTTACGTAGTTAACTTTGAGTCTATGAAGTTTCCAATTTTGGAAAGAAAGAAAACCATTTCCTTCGAGAAATTTCCTTTTTTCAGTTTCCATCTAGAGTTGTCACGGTTATGGTTATGGCATTGGGGTTCCTAAGAAATTTACACTATTTAATAATGTATTCTTTTGCAATCTACCTTAGTCCTTTAATTCTAAAGAAATGCTTATTAGTTGAGCTATAAACGTATACAAATGTTGGTTTAACCCTTGCTATGCCTTTTTATAGGTTTAGGGTTTTCTGCCCTCTCTCGTGGATCTTTTTCCGAAGCACTACATGAATGGTGAGTTCTTGTAACCTTTGTTTTCTTACAAAGTATTTTATTTTCCTTTTTTCCAAACTTTCACTTTGCGTACCTACTATTCAAGTCTACCACATTTGATCACTAGGGTTATGATTTAGGGGTCAAGACGTTTGAGGAACAATGCATTCTCATAGGTAAAGGCATAAGGAAAAAAACCTTATTTGAACTCTAGCTAAAACTCTTATTAGTCCCTGCCTCCGGCAATGCAGGGACTCTAGCGATCGATATGACGTTGGCCAGACATTAATCGGTCTTTTGACCAAAAAGTCTTTTGACCAAAAAAAATTGTGCGCTATCAAAATTTAACCAATCTCTCGGGTTGCAATTTCTCTTCACGCAATTTTTATCCGAAGTTTTGATTTGAGACTCTTATTGGAACCTTCGCGCGTCTTAGCCAAAGTTTCAAAAATGGCTAACAAACCTTTATCCAAAGTTTCAAAAAACTCATGCATCGATTGCCATACATGAACTTTTATAACATTTTAGGTTTCAAACTTCATACATCTCCCAAATTTTGAAATTGCATATATATCCAAACTTTTAGACTGCTTATGTGTCCTTATGCAAACTCTGTTACACTTGCCACTTAACACTTACACTTGCCACACTCCACACAGCTTGCTTACAACTGCCACACATTCTTATCCATCGTAAACTCGCCATAGGTTTACAGTGTTGGACAACTTCCTGAGCTTTGAAGAAGAGGCGCAACTGAACAGTAGTCTTACCCTACCGTGACAGAAGCGTACGAAGAATCTGCCTCTTCTTTACAGTGTTCCACAGTTTCAATCTGTTCTTGAGGTGGTGGGATGGTTTCCTCCAGTGGTGTGTGTTGATTCTTCTCCGCAAATGTTCAAGGATCTGATGAATGCTATCTAACCTTTGTTCCCAAGCCTGCCAGGGCTCGCTGTGATTATTATCTTATTTATAAGGCACGCGTCCTTCTCAAGCCTCAGTCCAAATATTTTACCAGGCAAAGTTCAGGTCTAAAGCATGTTATTCTGATTCTTCCAACTGCATCAAAAAGGAGAAAAACATGTGGGTAAGCTTATGCTTTAATATTCATGACCATCCCTAAATTTCTGAGCTTTATTATTCAATGTATAGAGCATGTTATTCTGATTCTTCCAACTGCATCAAAAAGGAGAAAAACATGTGGGTAAGCTTATGCTTTAATATTCATGACCATCCCTAAATTTCTGAGCTTTATTATTCAATGCAACTATACATTTTTTTTAGTAAATTTTTTAATGTTTCTCCATAATTTTTTTTTAGTAAATTTTTTAATGTTTCTCCATAAATTTTTGAATGTTTTTATGCATTTTCTAGCATTTTCTCCCTTAAGTTCTGCATAAACTGAAACAAAAGATTTATTCGACTAGGTATGCATTTCCTTTCCAAAATAAAGTGGCTTCTCAACAAAACCTGTACAAATATGAAAATTATTTGATACAACATTTCTTGTTTTAGTGAATAAGCTAGAATCTCTATCAATATACATAATTTGGATAAGAGTCCTATACCAGACTTTTAGACTGACCTGGATGAATGAGGTCATTGTATTTTTCGTTGGCTATCATCTGATGGATTCGCAGGGAACCCCACGATGGAAGCATCATCTATGGACCGGAAGACGGAAGCATCATCTTTGGACTAGAAGATCTGAACATTCCAAGATTTCGGGCCTTCAAAATGTGTGTTGGGCTGTAGGAGACCCGGTAAATCATAGAGCTTTAGGAGGAGGCTCGGATAAGCCTGCTTTGTCCAACGCTGAATAAATTTCGTCAGGACATCGTAGGCAGAAAGTAAGTGAACATAAAGCATAATTATAACATCAAGACCAGAACCATGCATTGTAAGCCTTACAAAACCAAAACTCTCTGACTCTATTAAACTGTTAAAATCTTCACGGAGCCGCATGGCCATTATCAACTAAAAGCAAATTAAAATCCTAACTAGTGCATTCATCACTATAGCCCTAAATTCGAGTGCTGAGAAAAAACATCAGTGCAGAGAATACAAAATAATAGTGTACATGCATTAAACGTTGTAAGAGGCAAAGCCCTCCAAATTATCAAAGGAGGAAAAGAACATCAAATATATTTAAAAGAGGCTATTGCCCTTAAAGAAATACAGTCTGTCGAGGCCTTTAAACTGAACTACAAGCTAGGATGTTGAAACAACATAAATATTAACTCTTATACGAGTTTGAACAAATACATAGACTACCCAGAACCTGAAATTCACCTGTGATATCGCCTGGGAGAGTAAACGGAGATTGAAACCAAATGAGTAGCAAGCCGAGTATCAAGGCCTGCCAGGGAAACCAGAATTCCCATGGAATTGGGTAGAGTTGACAACATAAGAGGCTAGTAAGGCCAAAACAATGAAAACAAATATGCCGAAGATCTTACCCTGAAGCAAAACCCTAATGGTTTGAGCCTGCGTGTGAAGGAGGAAGGTCGACGGACTGTAACCTGTCAATAATAGAAAGAAAAACAATACAAAAATAAAAAATAACTAAGGAAAAAAGGCTTTGGTTTTTGTGTATCCCTTAAAATTTTTGTGCAGGCATCATTAGCAAAAAACAGAAACCAAAGACAGGGACTAAATTGTATGAAGTTAACACTTTCAGCTGTAGAACGAAGATCTGAGAGAAAAAACTTAAAAAAACTTATTCATAGTCAGAAACATCGCCATGGTTAAAGCAAAGGAAGTTGATGTTGAGGGCCTGAGGAGTCGATCTATGATGTATCAGTTCAGTTGTATCCATAATGCAGACAGCTGGAGTTGCATGCACTGCCCCACATGGTTTTCCATTTATTATATTTCTTACTTTATTTTTTATTAATATTATTTTCCAATTTTGAATGAGCCTTGGTGAGTTGATTATGAATTCATTCATTTCATTCCTAATTCCTATTTTAAATAGTAATTATTTGCTTTTTAACACACCATCTATCGTCCTTCAAATCCAAATATGAAATATTTTTGCCTTTTAATAAAGATTCATAGTTCAATGTTTTTTTCTTCTTAAAGATCCAGAGTAGTCTCTGGTCTTCACGACACGATAGTGCCTCTCTACGGCCTTGCATGTGAATGGCTTTACAGGTATGAATTTAATATACAGATATGCATTTAATATACGCGAATTTCCATCGCGTTTCTGAAAAGATTCCTGGTTGCAGCGGATCATCTGCTGCAATATTCTGCAATGTAAGGTACGTGATCTTTGGACGTGGCAGCTATCTTGCAAATTGAGTAGGTAAATATTGAGGGTTACTTAGGTGGATCGCATAGCTTGCTATTTATTGTTATTATTATTATATCATTGCTATTTATTATTCTTGTTGGTGGTAGATCACACAGCTTGCTGCATCTGCTAAGCTATCTAATGCTCTCATATCATGTGCCCCTCAGAGATGAATACACGCATTTTCATGATTGCAAGCCGATCATCTGCTGCACTAATCCGCTATCAGTGACTTTCGAGAAGATCCCAGCGATAGCTAAGTAACATATTCTAGATATGAGTTATTTTGTCTTTCGTTTTTATGGAAATATCCACAATACTCTGGGCCAGGTGAGGTAGTTGTTTCCTTTGTACACTAGGAATCATCGGGCCATCCGCTGTGTTTGGGGCTAATTCGCAAACAAATATTTTCTTGCCGTGCGGAATCTTGCAATCAACGGTATGCCAATCTTTGAATTGAAGTTGATTATTTGTTAAATACAATGCAGTTGTTACAAGAAAGATGAGTATGGATGGCTCGTGGCTCTCTTGGAGACCATCCAAACGTGTTTATTGGCAATACAGCAGGGACTACCGCTACGCAGTTGCCCTTGTTTATTTTACTTTTCTTCTTAACCCTTATAATTTATAACTCCAGCCTTGTATTGATGCAGGTCAGTACCGAATATATCCGAAGTTTTCAAAGAGAAAACTATAAGGTATTTTACTCCGAAAAGGTTTCCATGTATTTGGGTAACGTACCCTCCTCTCTTGGTTTTCTATTACAAGTTGTACCTCAATACAATGAGGTTAGGTCCATGCCTCCTGAATTAGCCTATGAACCATGCGTTAAATACATAGGTATATGGTTTACTGTATTTGATGGGTTAAATACACTGTAGGTGGTTTTCCATTGCGATTTTATTTTTTAAGAATTTTTGAAAATAAAAATAAAAATTATTGTAAGTTTTTAGTAACTATTAAATTGTATAAAATAAACATAATTTGGGGTTTAATGGTCTGCTACTAGTTTAAATTTATGTGTATCACACACATGTGTACATCAAGCACTAGAATTCTGAAGGTTTTATTTAAATTTTAATTATAAAATAAGAGTTTCTAAATAATACAAGTTATTCATGGCTAAATAATGTTCTTATTTGTGAATTTATTATGTAATTTATGGCTAAATAATTTTTTTTATGCATGTTTCTTTAGTATTTTATTTTATGGATTGGTTCTATATTTATATAGTAGTTATGAACAATTATTTATACTTGGAAATTAGAGTTTAAGGGTCCTAGTTTTCTAGTTTCTCAACTCCAATTTTTTTAAAAAACTTAGTCTCCTAGTAGGTACTACTTGCTTGCTCCTTGCTGACTGGCTTTAACTTGAGAACCTTGTATTGGTATTAACCCATAATATTGCTAACATTGTCATATATTAGTTCTATTTACATTATATGTAATTTATTTATTTATTTTTTATGAAAAACAAATATCTGGAAAAATGTCCTATTTAACTAGTAGTTTATAATTTCATATCTACAAACTGAATTACAACACCATTAAAATTTCCTTTTCGAACAAAATCTTACATCCAATAGTTCCTAGTAATTAATATTGACATGCATAGTCTGTCCACAACATATAAGCTTGTTACTTATCTTGAAAATACAATACAATTCCAATAGTTCCTAGTAATTAATATTGACATGGATAGTCTCTCCACAACATATATGCTTGTTACTTATATGATTCTTGAAAATACAATACAATAGGAGTTGTCGCACTCGTCCTAACTAGTGAACCTCAATAGTTACTAGTAATTAATATTGACATGCATAGTTACTAGTAATTAATATTGACATGCATAGTCTCTGCACAACATATAAGCTAATATTGACATGCATAGTTACTAGTAATTAATATTGACATGCATAGTCTCTGCACAACATATAAGCTTGTTACTTATCTGAATCTTGAATATACAATAGGAGTTGTCGCACTCCAGTGAACCTCTATCTTAGTAGTTCCCTTGAGCAATAGATTATTTTCCTATATAGAAACCAATCAACTATCTTTCATAGTTTCACCTTATCAAGTACAAAGAGCTTCATGTTAATTTTGGGCTAAATTCTTTATCAAAATAAGCCTAGTATTTATCTCCCACTAGTACCATGTCTAACTTAGATTGCCTTTATCTCCTGCAATCTCTTTTCAGATTATCTTTCACTCATGACATCTATCTCGAGTCACTATAACTTTGGTGGTCAGAACCACAAAAGGGATCATCCCCTTCAAATGGTGGAGGATTTTTATTTTTCTATGATTTTGTCCCTCCTTGTACCATAAGGGATTCTAACTCTTTCCTCACAGTTAGTAATCTAGCTAATCATGGGAGTCTAGCTAATGATGTGGTGGCCCCTCTTGTATTTTAGCAAATAAGTGAAATAATATTTATTCATAACAATATTCTAACATTTATATGTGCCAACAAACTTTAGTTACAATTAAATATAAATAATAATATCTGCAAAAGTAATTACACTAAGGTTATCACATAGTTAGATGTAAAGATTTGACAAAGACATTGAATATAATGGAATTGCAATATGTTCTCTATGTTATAGACAAGTCTCTTAGTGCATCATCATAATGCAGGTGGACCAATTAGAGCCATATTGTGTGTTAAATGTTGTTGTTTTGATGATTCCGACAAACCTCATTTTAAGAAGGAAAAAAAAATTGTAGAAATCACATAGGAGAATTTTTGTCGATGCATTTTGAACCAACTAGTGTGGTTCATCATCACAGCAAGATGAAGAGATAGATCATGGCACCAACTTAAATAGAGATCAATGTAGAGACTCTTAGTTCATATAATGGCAAGTTTCTGAATAATATATAATGGCTATAATAAACGGCTAGTTTCTGAATAATATTATTTAATTTATAACATTAGTTATAAGGATCCCATTATTTTAAATAAAATCTAGTAATAGGTTAGGGTTCGAAATATCTATAGAATAAAAAGAATCAAACATTCAAATTCAAACCTCAAACAAGGAGCGAAGTCAAAAAGATATAACAAAAGGAGTCAACACCCTATTAAGAAATAAAAATAAATTATTGAGAAAATCAGAAAATATAATAAATAAAATCCAAACTAAAATAATCAAAATAATGAATCAGGGTCAACCATAAAATAAGGGGCTAAGGCCTACAAATAAATCAAGGAGCCAAGAAAAAACAATAAAATAAACAAAGTCTAACATAAAATAAATACTTAAAGTAGCTAAGATGATAAAAATAATTAAAAGAGCTAAGAATGATCAAGATGATAAAACTTAATTGATGAAAAACCAATAAAAGAATATTGACCATAATGATTGAAAAATAAGTAAAAACAAATTAGTGGTTATTTTTTAGATTACTAGGGCCTACTTGAATTTTCCATGATGGAAATGACTAATCATGGCAATGAAGTGGGCTTCCTCGATGCAAAAGTGATGCTTAGTTTTTTTGCATGTTATGCCATAGCAAATGAGCAAGTCCTACCATGCTTGATGTCAGCAGCATGCTCACGAATCCTTTGATTAATAGAGCGACCAATGTCATCTATGTAGGGAGTCCCACAAGAGAAGTTGATAACATAAACATTTTTTATATTTTTAAGGTCCAGTGAGTCTTTTATAGATCTAAGGGTCCACCTTATTTTCACCTGATAATCCCTACAAGCTTACAAGCTTATAATTAAGAAGTCTTTCCTTGTTCACTGTGTTGCAGTTATCTAAATTATATATGTCATTTTCAACTAGCTAATCTATTAGTATTGAGTGGTGCATGAAATCTTTAAACTATACACGAACCTCTTCGGGAGGAGGGGTAGTTTATACACATTGAGATGGCCCCATGGAGAAATGGGACCTCTGAAGCAATTCATTTCAATATTATTATTTCTTTCCACCTGATCTCTCTAGACTATGAATTTGAGTGGCCTGCAAGCCGAACAGTTTAGGAACCAGTGTGACCACAATAATCATGGAAACCAATATCGCGAGTCCGTGAATAACCTATCGATTGGTCTAAATGTCAGTATGGGAATAACGATAATGTGCATTCCAATCTTTAATTGGAAATATATACAGGAAGTACTCATGTGGGCATTTGAAACGGATTCAAAACGAGCTTTATAGGGGATGTGAAAGATTCCTAGGTATAGAGTTGTCTATTAAGAAACTTTTGTGACTACGTCCGCAGACGTGGGGCGAAAGAAGGATCAAAGTACAACATAATGTGCAGTGTTCGGTAAAAATTTGGGCATGGGCAGCCCGTTAAAAAAAATCTTAAATGTGCAGTTCGTTAAAAAAAATTAATGTGTAGCGTTGGGAAATTGAAGGTAGAAAGCATAATTACCATTGCAATCATTGTGGGTTTCTAAGGCCTAATGTTCCTTCCTTTTACGGAATCATCCTCAGAGCTTCTAGATTACAGTAGGGGGACCACAGACCAGTATGTAGTTAAAATTCATAATCAAAATGTGCACGAATAATTGATCTTTTATTGAAAGGACCTTTCACTTTTTCTTTTCGAAATTTCAAATATATTTTTATTAGAGGCTAATATTAAAAGAGTGGCTAGACAAATAATAAAAAAATTGGCATTATTTTGTTAAAATTCGATAGAAATTTTTGGTTATAATTTCTAAGCTTCAAGATTTTGAATGGCTAGAAATTTTTTTATTGTGTTGAATCCATTCAAACTATAAAAATAGTATTAAGCATTATTCTTATAATTTTAAGGAAAAAATTGATATCTATCTAAAACAAAGTCATAAAGATAATTATAATATAATTAGGTTTTTTTTTTAAATTATTTTTTTTAAAATAAATAAATATTTTTTACAAAATCATACCCAAAAAAAGCTAAAAACATTATCTTATTATATTATAATAAATATCAACATCATGATTCCTATTGTTATATTATAATAAGTATCAACATCATGATTCCTATTGCCAATATTATACCCTAACCTAATTTCACCCTACTGACATCTTCAAAACGAGGTGAAATTGCTTCTCATTATTTATTCTCTCCTTGTTTTCAGTTCATCATTACTTGCAAGACTATGCTTTTTATTTTATTTTTAAATAATCATAAGTTAACATATATTTATCTTTAAATTTTATTTTGCAAGTACTATGCCACAGGAACACCTATTTATATTGCCAATTTTTAATTATTAAATTTTAAAATTTAATTAATATTAAATTGCAACTTTTTAATGAATATAAATAATTAATGGCCCGAAGGTTACCTCAATTGATCTAGGTTCAGTTTTCCTTGGAGTTAGACTTTTATTAATTTAAGTGACTTACCTTTAATATATATATAATTATAATTTTCAAAAATAAAAGATTTGACAATAAACTTAAACTTTTATATCATTAAATTATTAATTAAATTTTCATATAAACTTTACCATTCTTTCACTATAAAAAGCATATTATTTATTTACATTATACACATCATTTATTTTTTTAAATTTCATTAATATTAAATTATATTTTCTTTAAAAAATTAAAATTATTAAAACATTATAATTTATACAATATAATTGAAATATCCCTTAAAATTAAATTAATAGAAAAATAAATTTCATTAATATTAAATTACATTTTAAAAAACAGAAATTATTAAAACATTATAATTTCTACAATATAATTGAAATATCCCTAGAATTAAATTAAAAACTATTTCAAATTCAATAATTTTATTTAGACATTTCACATTTTAGCTTTGTTCTCCCATTTTAGAAGATTATAAATTTGCATTATTTATTTGAATTATAAATTTATAAATATATATTCAAAATTATAATATGATAAGAAAAAAAATAGTTTAAAATTATTTTAATGTATTTTTCTATAAATTGATAACCAATTTTAAAAGATTATAAATTTACCTTATTTATTTAAATTATAAATTTAGAAATATATATTCAAAATTATATTATGATAAGAGAAGAAATTTATTTAAAGTAATTTTAATATATTTAGCTACAAACTGATAACAATTTTGCTCTAAATTAAAAGAAGCAAAATTTATTTTTTAAATAAATAAAAAAATATAATAAACAATTCAAATATTTAAGAATTGAGAAAACATAGATTATGATTTAATTAATTTCCATTAATTAATTTAGATATAAAATGTGGATGAAAAGTATAATATAATAGTCAATCGAAGTTAAATTATTTATAAATTATCATTATACATTGTTTTCCTTATGAAATATATAAGAGATAAATATGTCTCTGTTTTATAAAACATAAGTTACTAAAAAAAGTATTACATTGTGATAAAAATATCAAAAACAAATAATTTCAACAATATATTTTATAAATTTTATAATTATTTTAATATATAAATCAAATGCTTACATATCATATATATGTTTTAATTAAATTTTCATCTAAATATATGAAATTTTAGAAATATAATATTTAAAATATTACTCATAAAATCTTACATATATAAATACATAATTTTTTCTAAATTTTAATAATAAAATATTTTCTAAAAATAAATATAATAAATGAGAACATATTTTTAATTTTTTCTAAATTTTAATAATAAAATATTTTCTAAAAATAAATAAAGAAATATAATAAATTAGAACATATTTTTAAATTTTAAGTCATTAGCTTGTTTCTTTAAATAATATAGCATTTTTCTTATTTTTTAAATAAATAATTTTATTTTACATACATTAATCAAATAATTTTTAAATTATAAAAATAAAATTCCTTAATATTTTAAGCATTTCAGAAAACTTAATCACTGAAAGGCCTTTTTTTCCAATTTATGCTCAACATATGTTTAGTCTTAATATTTATTAATTGTTGTAGTGTATTAAGAGTTGTTAGATTGCCTTGACTTTAAATAAATTAAAAAATTAGATTAGTGCCACGTGGTTCATGCCCACCAATTTCCTAGGGATTTGAGATTATTCCAATTCTAATAAGTTCATCCATAATAAGTACTTCATTATTATTTATAACATTCATTTATATATACGAAAATTTTATTTAGCAAAATGTTTCATTATTTTTAATAAATTTAAAAAATTATATTCATGCCGCTTGGCTCCCCACCCACCAATTTCCTAGGAATTTGTGATTATTTCAATTCTAATAAGTTCTTCATTATTATTTATAATATTCATTGATAAAAAAATCTCTTAAGTTAAAATTGGCCCATAAATTGATGAAGTCTTCCACTCTATCAACCAATTAATATTTTTAATGTGGTTGTACTAGTTAAGTAATGTCAAGAGACCAATCTCGTGATTTTTTTCTTTTTTTTTTTAAGAAGATAACTATAACAAGAAATTCTCCAAACCATTAATAAAACTAGCCTGGATCCATATTAATTCTGGATCTACTAAGCCTATGGAGGGACCGAATCTCTTTTCACTACAAAAGGGGGTTGCATATAAAGAATTTTGATCCCTCTCATCACTTGACAGATCCAAAATTAGGATTGATCTAAGTTGGTTTAATTTTTCCCCTGAAATAGACTACATTCCACATAGGCTACATTCCACATGAATACCGTGAGTTAATATCATGAGTTCTCAATACCATGAATCATTTTCGTTTTTATTATTATTTTATTTTTATCAAATTATTTTTATTTTTTATTTTTGTTTTCTTATTTTATTTTGACTAGTTAAAATATTTACATTACATTACATTAATCTTTTTGTTTAATTTAACTATTTTTATTTTTATGTAATTTGTGAAAATATTAAATATTACATTACAACATCACTAAATAAAAAGCCCCAAGGGTTAGCCCATCAAGTGGCCAAAACAGGAGATGACAGGCTAGATTCTACCCGAAGCCCTTGGGGTCAGGTCTGTGATAACCAAGGGGTTTGCTCCTAAACATCAGCCTACACAACACACAAGCTCAAGCTCAATCTAACTGGACCAAGGCATTTAGTGACTTTTATAATCTCAAGATGAAACAGCAGCGAAAATTTTCAATACAAGATACCGTATTCCTATTTACATGGACTTAAATACACGAACCATTACCCTTGCATAGTGGTAAAGTCCACTGGCAATTGATTCAATTCCTAGAACGAAATTCCCTTGTTATGCTCGAAGAGTTAAGGGGGATGTTTGGTGTATAATTTTGTGTTACCACTTAGCAAGGATATATGTGGTGAGCTCCTGTCTCCCCAACGCATAACCGAAACAAGGATTAGCAATTGCTTTTGGAAATTCATGATGATATCGACTTCCATCACAGATAATCTCTTTCTGAAAATGTTAATGCTGGCTACCATGGGAATGGTCTCCCGCACAACCTTTCCATAATCGCAGCAACTCTCTCTAGCTGCACAATCCAGAGAAACAATCACCGAATTGTTTTTTTCACTGACACAATTTTTTCTATAATCCACCAATATCCTTCCATAACTGTCAAATTGACCCGCTTTTTTTCACTGACACAATTTTTTCTATAATCCACCAATATCCTTCCATAACTGTCAAATTGACCCGCTTACAAACCAGAAGTGCCTCATAAAACTAAAATCAGCACCATAGACATAAACCCCAGTACAGTTAGTATTAGAAATCCTAACATCCTAACCCCAGTACATAAACCATAGCATTCAATAGTACAGTTAGTATTAGAAATCCTTTTCAACGGGCATAGACATAAACCCCACTTCCTAGAGGAAAAATCTGTAGTCCACTGGAAATATGAGTCTAATGTCATCAAATAACAGTTGGGAGGAAGCTGTTTTGCATAACCTTTGAGGTTTCTGCTTACCTTTCCGTGCATTAGCAGGATAAATTTCATTTTAGCAGAAAGAAAAACAAATAATTACCACGGGAAGGAAGGATTAAATGGAAAATATAAGTTTAAAAAATCCAAATAATTACCACGGGAAGGAAGGATTAAATGGAAAATATAAGTTTAAAAAATCCAGATTACCTTCATACTACTACCTTAAAACAACAAATAAGAGTTTTGAAATTGAATAAAAAGCTTAGTTTTAATGAATGTATGAAACAGTTTCAAACTTGAAATGGACCAGCTGCATTCCTAAACTGCCCTTCATTATTAATATTTCAAAGCTAAATTAAGTTTGAATGGCAGTGGAGACAAACCTCTTTTTTCAGTCTCATGTTTTCAAGCCGCAGCTCATGTTGCTGTTCGTAAGGCATCTGAGTGAGCATTGCTGGTCCTCCACAATTGAGAGTTAGTCATCGATCTTGCTTTGATCCCCTATCAGAGGTCACCGACGACCCACATAAGAACAAACGTTAGCTCTTTTTTTATTCTTGGAAGAAATGACTGTAGATAGATAAATTGGTTTTTGCGGGGCGGACGTAGCCAAGTGGACCAAGGCAGTGGATTGTGAATCCACCACGCGCGGGTTCAATTCCCGTCGTTCGCCTCATAAAAGAAGATAAAAAATGGACTAGATCCGAATCCGATTTGTTTTCATTTTCATATTTCGGTGAAAATATTTCTATCTATGTAATAGAAATGGACACCCGAGCCTTCTTTCTTCGTGGGAAACATGAGCCCTTTATCGGACTTGAACCGATGACTTACGCCTTACCATGGCATTACTCTACCGCTGAGTTAAAAGGGCCCCCTCATCATATATTAATGAGTGAGTCTACTATGGTAGATGGACAACAAATTGGATATGGATGATCCATCTATCTTTATAGATATCAAGTTGAGAACATATATTATAGTAGCTCGTAGGGTAAGGATCGCTATACTGGAAACTCCGGGCTGAGCTGATACGAAGCGGATGGAGAAAAGTTATGCCTGAGAGCATTTACTGAAATATGTTCGTATTGCTAGAAGAGACAAAGGCTCAACGGGTCAGGTCCTATTGCAATTACTTGAAATGCATTTGGATAATATTCTTTTTCGATTGGGTATGGCTCCCACCATTCCCGGAGCTAGACAATTAGTGAATCATGGACATATCCGGGTCAATGACCATATGGTAGATATACCAAGTTACCCTTGCAAACCTCAAGATGTGATTACTATAAGAGATCAACAAAGATTGAGAGCTAAGAATATGGAGCCATTCCAGTTTATGGCTCTTTTTCTTCCTGGAAGAGGAAGATCTTTCTAAAATGAATTAGAAAGAATTCAATTAGAAGATTAGAGGAGTTGAGCAAAAAAATTCCTTGATAAAGAGAAAGAACAACCTAGAATTTCTAAAACTAGAATGGATAGAATCCTTTCTTCTCTCTCGGAAATAGAAGAGAGAGAATTAAGGAATTCCGGAATTTGGATTCAAATGTGGAAGGAAAGAAGTGACGGAATATCCGTCAATGGGATTGTGGCATGTATAGTTTAGTGATACAGGTGGGTTTTATTGCTGCACGTCCTCCACAATTGTAACAGGTGCAGTTAGTCATTGCTTCTTTAAAAGATCGGTTTTCCATTAGAAGCCTTTCGTTTTCCGGCCTCAAAGTTGAGTTATCGTGATGCTCTTGTTTAGCCTGACCAATCCAGGAGTTAGCAAATCAGGATCAATGAAATGAAATAGAAAGAAAAGAAAGATTTAAACAGTTGTGGTGAATTTCTGTGTGACTTTGTGCAGTGTTCTAACCCTAATGGCCACAACAACAAAAAAATGCATACCTTCATATGCGTGCGACTATTTTGAAACCAAAACCTTATTTGGCTAGGCGCAAGCTGCAACTTTTTGCTAAGTTGTTGGCATTGCTTTTCGTCCCGAAAACAACAAACACAAATGAACTTCATCCCGAAAACTAGCCCACCAAGGAAACGAAATTAGTTTCATAACATACGCCTCCAACTCCTGTAGCTGCTGTGGAGTATGTCTCTGAAAACACTTCTTTCTTTGACGTTGAGTGGTATCTTGATCATCCTCCAATCGGCTCCTCACCACATTATCGCTGCCCGACCCACTCTCATACTCATTATCTACTTTGGTCTTACCATGTTCTCTACTGCTACAGTCACTACTACATGTAGGGGGTTTTAAAACAATATTTGAGTCAATTGTCTTAACTTAAGACAAAAAGAAACTCAAATATTGTCTTAAATATTGTCTCTAAGTGGGTGTCTCAAAATATAATGTCTCAAAAATTTGTCTCTATAAAGACAATATAGAACACATATTATTATTGTCTCTATAAAGACAATTTGATTTGTCTCTCTAGAGACAATTTCATTTGTGTCTCTTTAGAGACAATTACATTTTTGTCTTTTTAGAGACAATTCCATAATTCAAACTATTGTCTCTCTAGAGACAATATAAAAAATTATTTAAAAAAATAAATGTCCATAATTCAAACTATTGTCTCTCTAGAGACAATATAAAAAATTATTTAAAAAAAAATAAATGTCCATAATTCAAACTATTGTCTCTCTAGAGACAATATAAAAAATTATTTAAAAAAAAATAAATGTCCATAATTCAAACTATTGTCTCTCTAGAGACAATATAAAAAATTATTTAAAAAAAAATAAATGTCCATAATTCAAACTATTGTCTCTCTAGAGACAATATAAAAAATTATTTAAAAAAAAATAAATGTCCATAATTCAAACTATTGAGTTAAAGATGTTTCGAATGCATGAAGATATGAAAGCAAATTCAAACCGAGAAAAAATTTAAACTGAATGACATGGGAGAAGATCAGTTATTTCCCATGGCACTTACTTTTGCTCTTGCTAGGGCGATTGTTAGGACACTATATAACGCATGGACAGTTGCCAACGTAAAGATGAAGTAGTGGAGCTGGTTCATGCCAGTGAGGGAGACCAGAGGATACTTACCCTTGAATCAAGAGGGAATGAATAATTATCAAACTATCATAAATATCTTGAATCATATCAAATGGACTAACACGATCTAAGTAACATCTAATAGCATTGGGAAATTTGAATAAGCAACATAGAGTTTGGTGTCCACCTCAGAACAATGATGGATAGCAGGAGCCATTGATTACTCCTTTTGACATGGAAGCAAACTATAAGCCATTCCTTTCGGTATACAAATCTTAGAAATGGGCTTCTCTCCAGTGGTCAGTAGAAATGAGATGAATCCCATAAGCATCAGTTCTGCAATCCAAAAATGACCATTTAAAATGTATTATGTTAGCTGATGTCATGTGATGCAATCTCATTCTGAAATTCTGAGAGTTGCTAAAAGATAGACTTGCTACAACGATCTGAATACTTCTTATGAACAACTCTCAGCTTATTTCCTCCCGTATTTAGGTGAAAATCAACCATGAAATACACACATTCCCTGGAACAATGCACATAAATGTTATTACCTCAATGTACAGAGTTAAAAAAATGTGTGTACGCCTCCAGACGCTTAGTATGCGCATTAGTATTAGATAAAGATTCAATTCAGACAGGGTGTTAGTAGCTGAGTTCCAACATATAGTTGATCAAGACACAATGTTCTGGCCGTAGCTGATCAACAATGCATGCCTGTAATTGATGAAGAAATCTAAAATGTCTAGTAGTAGGATTTCTTTAGAAGGGTAAAATTAGTAAAAGCATGATGCTTCAAAAATTTTAAGGCTTACTTCAGGTCTGCTTCAGAGTAGCCTGTATGAAGGGTAAGTGTTTTGTTCCAACATGGATCCTTCCTCAAAGTGCATCGAGTAGTGTAGACAGCAGCAACAACAAGCATTGATGGACTGTAGATAGTCCATGCGCTTTATGCACATATCTTGCCATGCCAAGCACTTAATGTCCAAGAGGCTTATAAAGGGATAAGAGGCAAAAAGAGGAAACAGGCATATTCAACAATAAAATAATAGAACGAATGAGAAGTGAAACACAGCCAAACCACATAGCCTCCAATTCAAATATAAGTAGAGAATACTGGCATCCGTTGTATGATTGCAAACAACATAAATGTTTTCATGTCATTGTCAATAAAATTGAATGTAGGCTAAGAGCATCATGCTTTGAATTCCTCGAGACTCTAACCAAATATTTTTGTTGAATTTACAATTTCTTTCATCCAATTTACAATTTCTTTCATCCATTAGGACATCAGAACATGCTAGAATAAGAACACAGGACATACTATTCATTTTCTTGAATATAACTTTAACACCATGTATAATCATAATTCCACAAGGCTTGGTAAGCAATAAGAAGCACTATTTCTATACAGTTAAAAAGTGGTCATCAAAAGATTTGACACAAGTTAGCAAGACTGATGGTCCCAATGCACAATTATTTTTCCAAATCAGAAAATACACATCTTTGGGGATGCACACTACTGCAAATCTAGAAATATTTACATTAATCTAGGTGAAGAGAGCAATTCTCCTAGTTAAGTAGATAACTAACTCTCGAAATTCTTCTCTGGCATCTCCGTCACTGTCTTTAAAATTTGAGAATTGTCGTCAGTAATACTTCCTTGTGTCCAACGTTTTAACATCTCCAAGGCTGCTTTTGGCTGATCCATTGGGACCATATGACCTGCATCATGAACCTGGTGCAGCAAAATAGAAGATTCCGTAAGGAAGAAATTATCTACTTGTACAACGAAATCAAAGATGATCATCGAGTGCCTTTTACCTTGAGAAAACTGAGTGGTCCATAACTGGTTATTAAACCTGCTTCCTTATCATCTACAAGGAAGGATTTTGTAGGTGCCTTCTTGAAATTCTCACTTCCAGACCAATCCATGGAATTCACCCATCTTGAATTGCCTGAAAGACACATAATTTGAACAATTAACTTTTCAATTTTGAAGATTAGACTGACAAGCCTGAAAAACACAACTGCAAATAAGTTAATAACAGACCTAACACCTAAATCATAAAGTCATTCTCCAAAACAAAAACAAAATGTTATATGTATACAGTATCATTACCTAACCAATTGCAAATGAGATCATATTCTCTTGCATAAACTAGCAACTTAACACCATCCTCCAAGAGTGTTGGAATGCCAACTTCCATATTCCGCATCCAGTCAATAAGCATAGATTCATAAACCAAGGGGCTACAGGAGACAAATTTTCGGCTGCCAACCCCCAGGGCATCCCTAACGGATCACTGGTTTAAGTAATTCTCCATATTTGAAAAATGATAGCACAGGCCACCATTGCACTCCTTCCGAACATCATAGTACTGCAAAATATAAAACAAAATAATGAAAACTAATATCGTAAGATATATAAAACAACGATGACAAACTACATTTTAAGATAAAAAAATGCTGATAAAATAAACATAATGTCTGGCTATCCAGTATTTAGAATTTAAGTCTTACATTGATATTCCCAGCTAATGCCATAATGGAATTGAAAATTGAGGTGCACACCAAGTATGATGCAAAGCATGTGACAGTCCCTTCGGTACCTAGAAAGTTATCACACCGTCTATAATTAGAACCTACATTAAGAACCTTCGATAAATGATCTAGCATAACATCAGCCGTAACCAGTTACTTAAAACACTTCACAAATGGTAACTAAGGATCATAAAGCAAACAACATTTAGCCATCAAGCTTCTCGCAATTTAAAACATAGTAACAAGATTTCAATATGAACACATACAAATCTAGCTCAGTAAACAAAGTATACATCTCATAAATATGAAAATATGCATTTTGTTCCAAATTTTAATAGGATTTCAGCCCCATGAAAAAATATTCCTTGAAATTTGATGACTAGTTTATATTTATAGGTGTCTATTTATGAGATTTTTGGGCTGTTTTTTATGGATTAAAGGTCTACAAGTATCAAATACATGAGATATATTATAAAAAATGATAAAAAGTGGACCATACTGCAAAATGTTTGTAAAAACACACAATAAACAAGAATGAACTAACTAGAGGAGGGAAAAGCATCACCTATGCACAATATTTTAAGATCTAGATAAGCCTTCACTACTGTTATGGAAAACGCTTGCTCAAACAACTTAAAAAATACATTGAATATTTCAAAAAACACATCAACAAACAAGCCTTCCATAGCGGATAAGTGTTCAAAGCCCTTAACACAAATTTTATGGATTGTACTTGCTCATTATGTACTGAAGCAAACACAGTTCAACCAAGAAGAATGCTAGATTTTCCATCTGAATAATAGATAGTACGACTTGTCCATATGAAATATTTTTTCTTTTTAATAAAGATACATAGTTCAATGTTTTGTTCTTCTTAAAGATCCAGAGTAGTCTCTGGTCTTCACGACACGATAGTGCCTCTCTACGGCGTTGCATGTGAATGGCTTTACAGGTATGAATTTAATATATAGATATGCATTTAATATACGCGAATTTCCATTGTGTTTTTGAAAAGATCCCTGGTTGCAGCGGATCATCTGCTGCAATATTCTGCAATGTAAGGTACGTGATCTTTGGACGTGGCAGTTATCTTGCAAATTGAGTAGGT
Source organism: Pinus tabuliformis (assembly GCA_031772625.1). Classification (NCBI taxonomy): domain Eukaryota; kingdom Viridiplantae; phylum Streptophyta; class Pinopsida; order Pinales; family Pinaceae; genus Pinus; species Pinus tabuliformis. The sequence goes on along the minus strand of CM062804.1, from coordinate 527,547,357 downwards.
AAATATTGAGGGTTACTTAGGTAGATCGCATAGCTTGCTATTTATTGTTATTATTATTATATCATTGCTATTTATTATTCTTGTTGGTGGTAGATCACACAACTTGCTACATTTGCTAAGCGATCTAATGCTCTCATATCATGTTCATATCATGTTCCCCTCAGAGATGAGTGCACGCATTTTCATGATTGCAAGCCGATCATATGCTGCACCAATCCGCTATCAGTGACTTTCGAGAAGATCCAAGCGATAGCTAAGTAACATATTCTAGATATGAGTTATTTTGTCTTCCGTTTTTATGGAAATATCCACAATACTCTGGGCCAGGTGAGGTAGTTGTTTCCTTTGTACACTAGGAATCATCGGGCCATCCGCTGTGTTTGGGGCTAATTCGTAAACAAATATTTTCTTGCCGTGCGGAATCTTGCAATCAACGGTATGCCAATCTTTGAATTGAAGTTGCTTATTTGTTAAATACCATGCAGTTGTTACAAGAAAGATGAGCATGGATGGCTCGTGGGTCTCTTGGAGACCATCCAAACGTGTTTATTGGCAATACAGCAGGGACTACCGCTACGCAGTTGCCCTTGTTTATTTTACTTTTCTTATTAACCTTTATAATTTATAACTCCAGCCTTGTATGGATGCAGGTCAGTACCGAATATATCCGAAGTTTTCAAAGAGAAAACTATAAGGTATTTTACTCCGAAAAAGTTTCCATGTATTTGGGTAACTTACCCTCCTCTCTTGGTTTTCTATTACAAGTTGTACCTCAATACAATGAGGTTAGGTCCATGCCTCCTGAATTAGCCTATGAACCATGCATTAAATACATAGGTATATGGTTTACTGTATTTGATGGGTTAAATACACTGTAGGTGGTTTTCCATTGCGATTTTATTTTTAAAGAATTTTTGAAAATAAAAATAAAAATTATTGTAAGTTTTTAGTAACTACTAAATTGTATAAAATAAACATAATTTGAGGCTTAATGGTCTGCTACTAGTTTAAATTTATGTTATGTGTATCACACACATGTGTACATCAAGCACTAGAATTGTGAAGGTTTTATTTAAATTTTAATTATAAAATAAGAGTTTCTAAATAATACAAGTTATTCATGGCTAAATAATGTTCTTATTTGTGAATTTATTATGTAATTTATGGCTAAATAATTTTTTTATGCATGTTACTTCAGTATTTTATTTTATGGATTGGTTCTATATCTATATTTATATAGTAGTTATGAACAATTATTTATACTTGGAAATTAGAGTTCAAGGGTCCTAGTTTCCTAGTTTCTCAACTCCTATTTTTCTAAAAAACCTAGTCTCCTAGTAGGTACTACTTGCTTGCTCCTTGGTGACTGGCTTTAACTTGAGAACCTTGTATTGGTATTAACCCATAATATTGCTAACATTGTCATATATTAGTTCTATTTACATTATATGTAATTTATTTATTTATTTATTTATTTTTTATGAAAAACAAATATCTGGAAAAATGTCCTATTTAACTCGTAGTTTATAATTTCATATCCACAAACTGAATTACAACACCATTAAAATTTCCTTTTCGAACAAAATCTTACATCCAATAGTTCCTAGTAATTAATATTGACATGCATAGTCTGTCCACAACATATAAGCTTGTTACTTATCTTGAAAATACAATACAATTCCAATAGTTCCTAGTAATTAATATTGACATGGATAGTCTCTCCACAACATATATGCTTGTTACTTATATGATTCTTGAAAATACAATACAATAGGAGTTGTCGCACTCGTCCTAACTAGTGAACCTCAATAGTTACTAGTAATTAATATTGACATGCATAGTTAATAGTAATTAATATTGACATGCATAGTCTCTGCACAACATATAAGCTTGTTACTTATCTGAATCTTGAATATACAATAGGAGTTGTCGCACTCCAGTGAACCTCTATCTTAGTAGTTCCCTTGAGCAATAGATTATTTTCCTATATAGAAACCAATCAACTATCTTTCATAGTTTCACCTTATCAAGTACAAAGAGCTTCATGTTAATTTTGGGCTAAATTCTTTATCAAAATAAGCCTAGTATTTATCTCCCACTAGTACCATGTCTAACTCAGATTGCCTTTATCTCCTGCAATCTCTTTTCATATTATCTTTCACTCATGACATCTATCTCGAGTCACTATAAATTTGGTGGTCAGAACCGCAAAAGGGATCATCCCCTTCAAATGGTGGAGGATTTTTATTTTTCTATGATTTTGTCCCTCCTTGTACCATAAGGGATTCTAACTCTTTCCTCACAGTTAGTAATCTAGCTAATCATGGGAGTCTAGCTAATGATGTGGTGGCCCCTCTTGTGTTTTAGCAAATAAGTGAAATAATATTTATTCATAACAATATTCTAACATTTATATGTGCCAACAAACTTTAGTTACAATTAAATATAAATAATAATATCTGCAAAAGTAATTACACTAAGGTTATCACACAGTTAGATGTAAAGATTTGACAAAGACATTGAATATAATGGAATTGCAATATGTTCTCTATGTTATAGACAAGTCTCTTAGTGCATCATCATAATGCAGGTGGACCAATTAGAGCCATATTATGTGTTAAATGTTGTTGTTTTGATGATTCCGACAAACCTCATTTTAAGAAGGAAAAAAAAATTGTAGAAATCACATAGAAGAATTTTTGTCGATGCATTTTGAACCAGCTAGTGTGGTTCATCATCACGGCAAGATGAAGAGATAGATCATGGAACCAACTTAAATAGAGATCAATGTAGAGACTCTTAGTTCATATAATGGCAAGTTTCTGAATAATATATAATGGCTATAATAAATGGCTAGTTTCTGAATAATGTTATTTAATTTATAACATTAGTTATAAGGATCCCATTATTTTAAATAAAATCTAGTAATAGGTTAGCGTTCGAAATATCTATAGAATAAAAAGAATCAAACATTCAAATTCAAACCTCAAACAAGGAGCGAAGTCAAAAAGATATAACAAAAGGAGTCAACACCCTATTAAGAAATAAAAATAAATTATTGAGAAAATCAGAAAATATAATAAATAAAATCCAAACTAAAATAATCAAAATAATGAATCAGGGTCAACCATAAAATAAGGGGCTAAGGCCTACAAATAAATCAAGGAGCCAAGAAAAAACAATAAAATAGACAAAGTCTAACATAAAATAAATACTTAAAGTTGCTAAGATGATAAAAAATAAATAAAAGAGCTAAGAATGATCAAGATGATAAAACTTAATTGATGAAAAACCAATAAAAGAATATTGACCATAATGATTGAAAAATAAGTAAAAACAAATTAGTGGTTATTTTTTAGATTACTAGGGCCTACTTGAATTTTCCATGATGGAAATGACTAATCATGGCAATGAAGTGGGCCTCCTCGATGCAAAAGTGATGCTTAGTTTTTTGCATGTTATGCCATAGCAAATGAGCAAGTCCTACCATGCTTGATGTCAGCAGCATGCTCACGAATCCTTTGATTAATAGAGCGACCAATGTCATCTATGTAGGGAGTCCCACAAGAGAAGTTGATAACATAAACATTTTTTATATTTTTAAGGTCCAGTGAGTCTTTTACAGATCTAAGGGTCCACCTTATTTTCACCACTTTTGATTGATAATCCCTACAAGCTTACAAGCTTATAATTAAGAAGTCTTTCCTTGTTCACTGTGTTGCAGTTATCTAAATTATATATGTCATTTTCAACTAGCTAATCTATTAGTATTGAGTGGTGCATGAAATCTTTAAGCTATACACGAACCTATTCGGGAGGAGGGGTAGTTTATACACATTGAGATGGCCCCATGGAGAAATGGGACCTCTGAAGCAATTCATTTCAAGATTATTATTTCTTTCCACCTGATCTCTCTAGACTATGAATTTGAGTGGCCTGCAAGCCGAACAGTTTAGGAACCAGTGTGACCACAATAATCATGGAAACCAATATCGCGAGTCCGTGAATAACCTATCGATTGGTCTAAATGTCAGTATGGGAATAACGATAATGTGCATTCCAATCTTTAATTGGAAATATATACAGGAAGTACTCATGTGGGCATTTGAAACGGATTCAAAACGAGCTTTATAGGGGATGTGAAAGATTCCTAGGTATAGAGTTGTCTATTAAGAAACTTTTGTGACTACGTCCGCAGACGTGGGGCGAAAGAAGGATCAAAGTACAACATAATGTGCAGTGTTCGGTAAAAATTTGGGCATGGGCAGCCCGTTAAAAAAAATCTTAAATGTGCAGTTCGTTAAAAAAAATTAATGTGTAGCGTTGGGAAATTGAAGGTAGAAAGCATAATTACCATTGCAATCATTGTGGGTTTCTAAGGCCTAATGTTCCTTCCTTTTACGGAATCATCCTCAGAGCTTCTAGATTACAGTAGGGGGACCACAGACCAGTATGTAGTTAAAATTCATAATCAAAATGTGCACGAATAATTGATCTTTTATTGAAAGGACCTTTCACTTTTTCTTTTCGAAATTTCAAATATATTTTTATTAGAGGCTAATATTAAAAGAGTGGCTAGACAAATAATAAAAAAATTGGCATTATTTTGTTAAAATTCGATAGAAATTTTTGGTTATAATTTCTAAGCTTCAAGATTTTGAATGGCTAGAAATTTTTTTATTGTGTTGAATCCATTTCAACTATAAAAATAGTATTAAGCATTATTCTTATAATTTTAAGGAAAAAATTGATATCTATCTAAAACAAAGTCATAAAGATAATTATAATATAATTAGGTTTTTTTTTTTAAATCATTTTTTTTAAAATAAATAAATATTTTTTACAAAATCATACCAAAAAAAACTAAAAACATTATCTTATTATATTATAATAAATATCAACATCATGATTCCTATTGTTATATTATAATAAGTATCAACATCATGATTCCTATTGCCAATATTATACCCTAACCTAATTTCACCCTACTGACATCTTCAAAACGAGGTGAAATTGCTTCTCATTATTTATTCTCTCCTTGTTTTCAGTTCATCATTACTTGCAAGACTATGCTTTTTATTTTATTTTTAAATAATCATAAGTTAACATATATTTATCTTTAAATTTTATTTTGCAAGTACTATGCCACAGGAACACCTATTTATATTGCCAATTTTTAATTATTAAATTTTAAAATTTAATTAATATTAAATTGCAACTTTTTAATGAATATAAATAATTAATGGCCCGAAGGTTACCTCAATTGATCTAGGTTCAGTTTTCCTTGGAGTTAGACTTTTATTAATTTAAGTGACTTACCTTTAATATATATATATAATTATAATTTTCAAAAATAAAAGATTTGACAATAAACTTAAACTTTTATATCATTAAATTATTAATTAAATTTTCATATAAACTTTACCATTCTTTCACTATAAAAAGCATATTATTTATTTACATTATACACATCATTTATTTTTTTAAATTTCATTAATATTAAATTATATTTTCTTTAAAAAATTAAAATTATTAAAACATTATAATTTATACAATATAATTGAAATATCCCTTAAAATTAAATTAATAGAAAAATAAATTTCATTAATATTAAATTACATTTTAAAAAACAGAAATGATTAAAACATTATAATTTCTACAATATAATTGAAATATCCCTAGAATTAAATTAAAAACTATTTCAAATTCAATAATTTTATTTAGACATTTCACATTTTAGCTTTGGTCTCCCATTTTAGAAGATTATAAATTTGCATTATTTATTTGAATTATAAATTTATAAATATATATTCAAAATTATAATATGATAAGAAAAAAAATAGTTTAAAATTATTTTAATGTATTTTTCTATAAATTGATAACCAATTTTAAAAGATTATAAATTTACCTTATTTATTTAAATTATAAATTTATAAATATATATTCAAAATTATATTATGATAAGAGAAGAAATTTATTTAAAATAATTTTAATATATTTAGCTACAAGCTGATAACAATTTTGCTCTAAATTAAAAGAAGCAAAATTTATTTTTTAAACAAATAAAAAAATATAATAAACAATTCAAATATTTAAGAATTGAGAAAACATAGATTATGATTTAATTAATTTCCATTAATTAATTTAGATATAAAATGGGGATGAAAAGTATAATATAATAGTCAATCGAAGTTAAATTATTTATAAATTATCATTATACATTGTTTTCCTTATGAAATATATAAGAGATAAATATGTCTCTGTTTTATAAAACATAAGTTACTAAAAAAAAGTATTACATTGTGATAAAAATATCAAAAACAAATAATTTCAACAATATATTTTATAAATTTTATAATTATTTTAATATATAAATCAAATGCTTACATATCATATATATGTTTTAATTAAATTTTCATCTAAATATATGAAATTTTAGAAATATAATATTTAAAATATTACTCATAAAATCTTACATATATAAATATATAATTTTTTCTAAATTTTAATAATAAAATATTTTCTAAAAATAAATATAATAAATGAGAACATATTTTTAATTTTTTCTAAATTTTAATAATAAAATATTTTCTAAAAATAAATAAAGAAATATAATAAATTAGAACATATTTTTAAATTTTAAGTCATTAGCTTGTTTCTTTAAATAATATAGCATTTTTCTTATTTTTTAAATAAATAATTTTATTTTACATACATTAATCAAATAATTTTTAAATTATAAAAATAAAATTCCTTAATATTTTAAGCATTTCAGAAAACTTAATCACTGAAAGGCTTTTTTTTCCAATTTATGCTCAACATATGTTTAGTCTTAATATTTATTAATTGTTGTAGTGTATTAAGAGTTGTTAGATTGCCTTGACTTTAAATAAATTAAAAAATTAGATTAGTGCCACGTGGTTCATGCCCACCAATTTCCTAGGGATTTGAGATTATTCCAATTCTAATAAGTTCATCAATAATAAGTACTTCATTATTATTTATAACATTCATTTATATATACGAAAATTTTATTTAGCAAAATGTTCCATTATTTTTAATAAATTTAAAAAATTATATTCATGCCGCTTGGCTCCCCACCCACCAATTTCCTAGGAATTTGTGATTATTTCAATTCTAATAAGTTCTTCATTATTATTTATAATATTCATTGATAAAAAAATCTCTTAAGTTAAAATTGGCCCATAAATTTTCTATACACGGTTAATAAGGTAAATGTGTGCATTAATAAAGTATTCTTGGTGTTGCAATAGTTGGTTATATTGATGAAGTCTTCCACTCTATCAACCAATTAATATTTTTAATGTGGTTGTACTAGTTAAGTAATGTCAAGAGACCAATCTCGTGATTTTTTTTTTTTTTTTTTTAAGAAGATAACTATAACAAGAAATTCTCCAAACCATTAATAAAACTAGCCTGGATCCATATTAATTCTGGATCTCTAAGCCTATGGAGGGACCGAATCTCTTTTAACTACAAAAGGGGGTTGCATATAAAGAATTTTGATCCCTCTCATCACTTGACAGATCCAAAATTAGGATTGATCTAAGTCGGTTTAATTTTTCCCCTGAAATAGACTACATTCCACATAGGCTACATTCCACATGAATACCGTGAGTTAATATCATGAGTTCTCAATACCATGAATCATTTTCGTTTTTATTATTATTTTATTTTTATCAAATTATTTTTATTTTTTATTTTTGTTTTCTTATTTTATTTTGACTAGTTAAAATATTTACATTACATTACATTAATCTTTTTGTTTAATTTAACTATTTTTATTTTTATGTAATTTGTGAAAATATTAAATATTACATTACAACATCACTAAATAAAAAGCCCCAAGGGTTAGCCCATCAAGTGGCCAAAACAGGAGATGACAGGCTAGATTCTACCCGAAGCCCTTGGGGTCAAGTCTGTGATAACCAAGGGGTTTGCTCCTAAACATCAGCCTACACAACACACAAGCTCAAGCTCAATCTAACTGGACCAAGGCATTTAATGACTTTTATAATCTCAAGATGAAACAGCAGCGAAAATTTTCAATACAAGATACCGTATTCCTATTTACATGGACTTAAATACACGAACCATTACCCTTGCATAGTGGTAAAGTCCACTGGCAATTGATTCAATTCCTAGAACGAAATTCCCTTGTTATGCTCGAAGAGTTAAGGGGGATGTTTGGTGTATAATTTTGTGTTACCACTTAGCAAGGATATATGTGGTGAGCTCCTGTCTCCCCAACGCATAACCGAAACAAGGATTAGCAATTGCTTTTGGAAATTCATGATGATATCGACTTCCATCACAGACAATCTCTTTCTGAAAATGTTAATGCTGGCTACCATGGGAATGGTCTCCCGCACAACCTTTCCATAATCGCAGCAACTCTCTCTAGCTGCACAATCCAGAGAAACAATCACCGAATTGTTTTTTTCACTGACACAATTTTTTCTATAATCCACCAATATCCTTCCATAACTGTCAAATTGACCCGCTTACAAACCAGAAGTGCCTCATAAAACTAAAATCAGCACCATAGACATAAACCCCAGTATAGTTAGTATTAGAAATCCTAACATCCTAACCCTAGTACATAAACCATAGCATTCAATAGTACAGTTAGTATTAGAAATCCTTTTCAACGGGCATAGACATAAACCCCACTTCCTAGAGGAAAAATCTGTAGTCCACTGGAAATATGAGTCTAATGTCATCAAATAACAGTTGGGAGGAAGCTGTTTTGCATAACCTTTGAGGTTTCTGCTTACCTTTCCGTGCATTAGCAGGATAAATTTCATTTTAGCAGAAAGAAAAACAAATAATTACCACAGGAAGGAAGGATTAAATGGAAAATATAAGTTTAAAAAATCCAGATTACCTTCATACTACTACCTTAAAACAACAAATAAGAGTTTTGAAATTGAATAAAAAGCTTAGTTTTAATGAATGTATGAAACAGTTTCAAACTTGAAATGGACCAGCTGCATTCCTAAACTGCCCTTCATTATTAATATTTCAAAGCTAAATTAAGTTTGAATGGCAGTGGAGACAAGCCTCTTTTTTCAGTCTCATGTTTTCAAGCCGCAACTCATGTTGCTGTTCGTAAGGCATCTCAGTGAGCATTGCTGGTCCTCCACAATTGAGAGTTAGTCATCGATCTTGCTTTGATCCCCTATCAGAGGTCACCGACGACCCACATAAGAACAAACGTTAGCTCATTTTTTATTCTTGGAAGAAATGACTGTAGATAGATAAATTGGTTTTTCCGGGGCGGACGTAGCCAAGTGGACCAAGGCAGTGGATTGTGAATCCACCACGCGCGGGTTCAATTCCCGTCGTTCGCCTCATAAAAGAAGATAAAAAATGGACTGGATCCGAATCCGATTTGTTTTCATTTTCATATTTCGGTGAAAATATTTCTATCTATGTAATAGAAATGGACACTCGAGCCTTCTTTCTTTGTGGGAAACATGAGCCCTTTATCGGACTTGAACCGATGACTTACGCCTTACCATGGCGTTACTCTACCGCTGAGTTAAAAGGGCCCCCTCATCATATATGAATGAGTGAGTCTACTATGGTAGATGGACAACAAATTGGATATGGATGATCCATCTATCTTTATAGATATCAAGTTGAGAACATATATTATAGTAGCTCGTAGGGTAAGGATCGCTATACTGGAAACTCCGGGCTGAGCTGATACGAAGCGGATGGAGAAAAGTTATGCCTGAGAGCATTTACTGAAATATGTTCATATTGCTAGAAGAGACAAAGGCTCAACGGGTCAGGTCCTATTGCAATTACTTGAAATGCATTTGGATAATATTCTTTTTCGATTGGGTATGGCTCCCACCATTCCCGGAGCTAGACAATTAGTGAATCATGGACATATCCGGGTCAATGACCATATGGTAGATATACCAAGTTACCCTTGCAAACCTCAAGATGTGATTACTATAAGAGATCAACAAAGATTGAGAGCTAAGAATATGGAGCCATTCCAGTTTATGGCTCTTTTTCTTCCTGGAAGAGGAAGATCTTTCTAAACTGAATTAGAAAGAATTCAATTCGAAGATTAGAGGAGTTGAGCAAAAAAAATTCCTTGATAAAGAGAAAGAACAACCTAGAATTTCTAAAACTAGAATGGATAGAATCCTTTCTTCTCTCTCGGAAATAGAAGAGAGAGAATTAAGGAATTCCGGAATTTGGATTCAAATGTGGAAGGAAAGAAGTGACGGAATATCCGTCAATGGGATTGTGGCGTGTATAGTTTAGTGATACAGGTGGGTTTTATTGCTGCACGTCCTCCACAATTGTAACAGGTGCAGTTAGTCATTGCTTCTTTAAAAGATCGGTTTTCCATTAGAAGCCTTTCGTTTTCCGGCCTCAAAGTTGAGTTATCGTGATGCTCTTGTTTAGCCTGACCAATCCAGGAGTTAGCAAATCAGGATCAATGAAATGAAATAGAAAGAAAAGAAAGATTTAAACAGTTGTGGTGAATTTCTTTGTGACTTTGTGCAGTGTTCTAACCCTAATGGCCACAACAACAAAAAAATGCATACCTTCATATGCGTGCGACTATTTTGAAACCAAAACCTTATTTGGCTAGGCGCAAGCTGCAACTTTTTGCTAAGTTGTTGGCATTGCTTTTCGTCCCGAAAACAACAAACACAAATGAACTTCATCCCGAAAACTAGCCCACCAAGGAAACGAAATTAGTTTCATAACATACGCCTCCAACTCCTATAGCTGCTGTGGAGTATGTCTCTGAAAACGCTTCTTTCTTTGACGTTGAGTGTTATCTTGATCATCCTCCAATCGGCTCCTCACCACATTATCGCTGCCCGACCCACTCTCATACTCATTATCTACTTTAGTCTTACCATGTTCTCTACTGCTACAGTCACTACTACATGTAGGGGGTTTTAAAACAATATTTGAGTCAATTGTCTTAACTTAAGACAAAAAGAAACTCAAATATTGTCTTAAATATTGTCTCTAAGTGGGTGTCTCAAAATATAATGTCTCAAAAATTTGTCTCTATAAAGACAATATAGAACACATATTATTATTGTCTCTATAAAGATAATTTGATTTGTCTCTCTAGAGACAATTTCATTTGTGTCTCTTTAGAGACAATTACATATTTGTCTTTTTAGAGACAATTCCATAATTCAAACTATTGTCTCTCTAGAGACAATATAAAAAATTATTTAAAAAAATAAATGTCCATAATTCAAACTATTGTCTCTCTAGAGACAATATAAAAAATTATCTAAAAAAAAATAAATGTCCATAATTCAAACTATTGTCTCTCTAGAGACAATATAAAAAATTATTTAAAAAAAAAAAAAATGTCCATAATTCAAACTATTGTCTCTCTAGAGACAATATAAAAAATTATTTAAAAAAAAATAAATGTCCATAATTCAAACTATTGTCTCTCTAGAGACAATATAAAAAATTATTTAAAAAAAAATAAATGTCCATAATTCAAACTATTGAGTTAAAGATGTTTCGAATGCACGAAGATATGAAAGCAAATTCAAACCGAGAAAAAATTTAAACTGAATGACATGGGAGAAGATCAGTTATTTCCCATGGCACTTACTTTTGCTCTTGCTAGGGCGATTGTTAGGACACTATATAACGCATGGACAGTTGCCAACGTAAAGATGAAGTAGTGGAGCTGGTTCATGCCAGTGAGGGAGACCAGAGGATACTTACCCTTGAATCAAGAGGGAATGAATAATTATCAAACTATCATAAATATCTTGAATCATATCAAATGGACTAACACGATCTAAGTAACATCTAATAGCATTGGGAAATTTGAATAAGCAACATAGAGTTTGGTGTCCACCTCAGAACAATGATGGATAGCAGGAGCCATTGATTACTCCTTTTGACATGGAAGCAAACTATAAGCCATTCCTTTCGGTATACAAATCTTAGAAATGGGCTTCTCTCCAGTGGTCAGTAGAAATGAGATGAATCCCATAAGCATCAGTTCTGCAATCCAAAAATGACCATTTAAAATGTATTATGTTAGCTGATGTCATGTGATGCAATCTCATTCTGAAATTCTGAGAGTTGCTAAAAGATAGACTTGCTACAACGATCTGAATACTTCTTATGAACAACTCTCAGCTTATTTCCTCCCGTATTTAGGTGAAAATCAACCATGAAATACACACATTCCCTGGAACAATGCACATAAATGTTATTACCTCAATGTACAGAGTTAACAAAATGTGCGTACGCCTCCAGACGCTTAGTATGCGCATTAGTGTTAGATAAAGATTCAATTCAGACAGGGTGTTAGTAGCTGAGTTCCAACATATAGTTTATCAAGACACAATGTTCTGGCCGTAGCTGATCAACAATGCCTGCCTGTAATTGATGAAGAAATCTAAAATGTCTAGGAGTAGGATTTCTTTAGAAGGGTAAAATCAGTAAAAGCATGATGCTTCAAAAATTTTAAGGCTTACTTCAGGTCTGCTTCAGAGTAGCCTGTATGAAGGGTAAGTGTTTTGTTCCAACATGGATCCTTCCTCAAAGTGCATCGAGTAGTGTAGACAGCAGCAACAGCAAGCATTGATGGATTGTAGATAGTCCATGCGCTTTATGGACATATCTTGCCATGCCAAGCACTTAATGTCCAAGAGGCTTATAAAGGGATAAGAGGCAAAAAGAGGAAACAGGCATATTCAACAATAAAATAATAGAACGAACGAGAAGTGAAACACAGCCAAACCACATAGCCTCCAATTCAAATATAAGTAGACAATACTGGCATCCGTTGTATGATTGCAAACAACATAAATGTTTTCATGTCATTGTCAATAAAATTGAATGTAGGCTAAGAGCATCATGCTTTGAATTCCCCGAGACTCTAACCAAATATTTTTGTTGAATTTACAATTTCTTTCATCCAATTTACAATTTCTTTCATCCATTAGGACATCAGAACATGCTAGAATAAGAACACAGGACATACTATTCATGTTCTTGAATATAACTTTAACACCATGTATAATCATAATTCCACAAGGCTTGGTAAGCAATAAGAAGCACTATTTCTATACAGTTAAAAAGTGGCCATCAAAAGATTTGACACAAGTTAGCAAGACTGATGGTCCCAATGCACAATTATTTTTCCAAATCAGAAAATACACATCTTTGGGGATGCACACTACTGCAAATCTAGAAATATTTACATTAATCTAGGTGAAGAGAGCAATTCTCCTAGTTAAGTAGATAACTAACTCTCGAAATTCTTCTCTGGCATCTCCGTCACTGTCTTTAAAATTTGAGAATTGTCGTCAGTAATACTTCCTTGTGTCCAGCGTTTTAACATCTCCAAGGCTGCTTTTGGCTGATCCATTGGGACCATATGACCTGCATCATGAACCTGGTGCAGCAAAATAGAAGATTCCGTAAGGAAGAAATTATCTACTTGTACAACGAAATCAAAGATGATCATCGAGTGCCTTTTACCTTGAGAAAACTGAGTGGTCCATAACTGGTTATTAAACCTGCTTCCTTATCATCTACAAGGAAGGATTTTGTAGGTGCCTTCTTGAAATTCTCACTTCCAGACCAATCCATGGAATTCACCCATCTTGAATTGCCTGAAAGACACATAATTTGAACAATTAACTTTTCAATTTTGAAGATTAGACTGACAAGCCTGAAAAACACAACTGCAAATAAGTTAATAACAGACCTAACACCTAAATCATAAAGTCATTCTCCAAAACAAAAACAAAATGTTATATGTATACAGTATCATTACCTAACCAATTGCAAATATGATCATATTCTCTTGCATAAACTAGCAACTTAACACCATCCTCCAAGAGTGTTGGAATGCCAACTTCCATATTCCGCATCCAGTCAGTAAGCATAGCTTCATAAACCAAGGGGCTACAGGAGACAAATTTTCGGCTGCCAACCCCCAGGGCATCCCTAACGGATCACTGGTTTAAGTAATTCTCCATATTTGAAAAATGATAGCACAGGCCACCATTGCACTCCTTCCGAACATCATAGTACTGCAAAATATAAAACAAAATAATGAAAACTAATATCGTAAGATATATAAAACAACGATGACAAACTACATTTTAAGATAAAAAAATGCTGATAAAATAAACATAATGTCTGGCTGTCCAGTATTTAGAATTTAAGTCTTACATTGATATTCCCAGCTAATGCCATAATGGAATTGAAAATTGAGGTGCACACCAAGTATGATGCAAAGCATGTGACAGTCCCTTCGGTACCTGGAAAGTTATCACACCGTCTATAATTAGAACCTACATTAAGAACCTTCGATAAATGATCTAGCATAACATCAGCCGTAACCAGTTACTTAAAACACTTCACAAATGGTAACTAAGGATCATAAAGCAAACAACATTTAGCCATCAAGCTTCTCGCAATTTAAAACATAGTAACAAGATTTCAATATGAACACATACAAATCTAGTTCAGTAAACAAAGTATACATCTCATAAATATGAAAATATGCATTTTGTTCCAAATTTTAATAGGATTTCAGCCCCATGAAAAAATATTCCTTGAAATTTGATGACTAGTTTATATTTATAGGTGTCTATTTATGAGATTTTTGGGCTGTTTTTTATGGATTAAAGGTCTACAAGTATCAAATACATGAGATATATTATAAAAAATGATAAAAAGTGGACCATACTGCAAAATGTTTGTAAAAACACACAATAAACAAGAATGAACTAACTAGAGGAGGGAAAAGCATCACCTATGCACAATATTTTAAGATCTAGATAAGCCTTCACTACTGTTATGGAAAACGCTTGCTCAAACAACTTAAAAAATACATTGAATATTTCAAAAAACACATCAACAAACAAGCCTTCCATAGCGGATAAGTGTTCAAAGCCCTTAACACAAATTTTATGGATTGTACTTGCTCATTATGTACTGAAGCAAACACAGTTCAACCAAGAAGAATGCTAGATTTTCCATCTGAATAATAGATAGTACGACTTGTCAGTACAACAAGGTATTATTAGGAATACAATAAAGAAAAGTAATTTAAAACATGAATGCTAGATTTTATGAGGCATTTTCGAAAGTAGATTTGATCAATGCCACATAGGCTACTTTCAACAATATAAAAAGTGGTGTCATTCAAAACTTTACCACTTTGTTGGAATCAGCTGCCTTTAGAAACCTGAGGAGGAATACAAATGGCTGAGTGGGAACTGTAAGCTTGAAGTTCAATTGCTTTAAACTCCTGCGAAGAGTTATTATCAATTGATTAGTCAATCTAAATGTTTGGAGACTATGTTGCAATCAATGACAAAGAATTATCAATTAGAGCTAATTACCATGGCCACTATCTGTTCTGACGTGCATTCATTTGGGAAGATGCAGATGAAGTCATTGACTTGTAGCCAAGTATAAACCAGCTCTATATTGTGTTACTTATTATAATATAATTTTTGTGCTGATTCCAGCATAAAACGTAATCTTCTGTATGAGTAGATATTGCTGGTGTATGTACTTTTATACAGCCAACAAAGTGTTCTTTTAATTAGATATATACACATCCTTTCTTACAGATGTCAGCAAGTCATCCTACCTATGGAGGACAAACTTCTTCATATTTGCTAGCTATAAACATTGCAGCGATAGCAAGTAATGGCAAATTCTTCCTTGCAATACTCCGAATAGAAAGGTATCTGTCAATGATGTTCATAGTGAGATACCACGTCTCTGGCATTAATTCCAATTCCAAATGCACCTGAAAATTTTAAGATTTTGATGTCAGGCCTAAGAGATAGACCATATAAATCTCTTTTAGATCTAAGTTTGACAACAAATGGAAGTTGGAACTAGCATAGGAACAAAGTTGTACCTCCACCAACCAATCAATCACGACTGCCCTCATCTTTGTGTTGATTTTAACCTGGTTTCTCATATAATATGGAGGTACGCAACTCACATCCTGGGCATACATGAATGCCAAATTTTAGTTAAGGAAAATAAAACTTTACCTTCACCCTAACAAGAAACTGCAATCATTGACAGAGAAACATACCTCAATTGTCCTGTAGAATTTGTATATATCTTCAACGTATTCAACAACTGCCAATTGGTTTTCAATGTTTCCATCATCAATGCTAGAAAGCACCTGATGGGAATCCCTGAATGCATCCTTAAATACATTCATCAAGATTATTAATCATTTTCAGTTGACTTACATCATAAATAAACACAACACTAACTTGAGGCTATCAACATAACTAATCATTTTCATCCAACTTACAACATGACTAAAGACAAAGCTATCTTAAGGTTATAAAACTTGCTAGTAATTTGGAGTGGACATGGATACTCTTTGGTTTGTGTATATTTGTTGAACAAGAACAAGAAAAGTATAGGAGAGTGACACAGACCTCACTTTGAGATGTTAGCATTGCAGTCTTTGGTTTGTGTATATTTGTTGAACAAGAACAAGAAAAGTATAAGAGAGTAACACAGACCTCACTTTGAAATGTTAGCATTGCAGTCAATGATGGTGCAGTGTGTTTCCTGGCTTTCAGTTGGCTAGGTCTTTCTAATCCCCCTTCTTGTGCACTTGAGTCGATGTTATCACTAATACAAATGACAGCGTCATTACTGGTGGTGCAACTGTCATCATTGGATAAGTTGGCAAGGCATATGTACTTTTATACAGCCAACAAAGTGTTCTTTTAATTAGATATATACACATCCTTTCTTACAGATGTCAACAAGTCATCCTACCTGTGGAGGACAGACTTCTTCATATTTGCTAGCTATAAACATTGCAGCGATAGCAAGTAATGGCAAATTCTTCCTTGCAATACTCTGAATAGAAAGGTATCTATCAATGATGTTCACAGTGAGATACAACGTCTCTGGCATTAATTCCAATTCCAAATGCACCTGAAAATTTTAAGATTTTGATGTCAGGCCTAAGAGATAGACCATATAAATCTCTTTTAGATCTAAGTTTGATAGCAAATGGAAGTTGGAACTAGCATAGGAACAAAGTTGTACCTCCACCAACCAATCAATCACGACTGCCCTCATCTTTGTGTTGATTTTAACCTGGTTTCTCATATAATCTGGAGGTACGCAACTCACATCCTGGGCATACATGAATGCCAAATTTTAGTTAAGGAAAATAAAACTTTACCTTCACCCTAACAAGAAACTGTAATCATTGACAGAGAAACATACCTCAATTGTCCTGTAGAATTTGTATATATCTTCAACGTATTCAACAACTACCAATTGGTTTTCAATGTTTCCATCATCAATGCTAGGAAGCACCTGATGGGAATCCCTGAATGCATCCTTAAATACATTCATCAAGATTATTAATCATTTTCAGCCGACTTTAAATAAACAAAACACTAACTTGAGGCTATCAAGATAACTAATCATTTTCATCCAACGTACAACATGACTAAAGACAAAGCTATCTTAAGGTTATAAAACTTGCTAGTAATTTGGAGTGGACATGGATACTCTTTGGTTGTATATTTGTTGAACAAGAACAAGAAAAGTATAGGAGAGTGACACAGACCTCACTTTGAGATGTTAGCATTGCAGTCTTTGGTTTGTGTATATTTGTTGAACAAGAACAAGAAAAGTATAAGAGAGTGACACAGACCTCACTTTGAGATGTTAGCATTGCAGTCAATGATGGTGCAGTGTGTTTCCTGGCTTTCAGTTGGCTAGGTCTTTCTAATCCCCCTTCTTGTGCACTTGAGTCGATGTTATCACTAATACAAATGACAACGTCATTGCTGGTGGTGCAACTGTCATCATTGGGTAAGTTGGCAAGGCATAAAAAAGCAACATAGCCATGACATGGATCTGAATACTTCTCATGAACATATCTCAGCTCATTTCTTCCTGCACTTAAGTGGAAGTCAACCATGAAGTTTGCACATTCCCTGGAACAAGTAAATCAAATGTTATTCCTTAACAACGCACAGGGTTAACTAAATGTGCACACACCCCAGACAGTTTGATGTGCACATTTGTCAATCTTTCCCATATGTAGAATTATATACAATTTCAGACAGGTTGCTAGTAAATTAGTGCTGTAGCAGGTCCACTAGGTTTTGGATATATAATCTACAGATTGCGTAATTCATGGAAATTCCTAAGATATTTAGGAGTAAGTATCCTTTGGAAGGTTAAACTCATTAAAAGCATGGTGCCTTGAGAACTAGAAGACTTACTTGAGATCTTCTTTTGAGTAGCCTGTGTGATAAAGCTGTGGTAGCTGAATAGATGCGGTGGATCTAGATTGGGGCACTCTACATATTTTAACCCCTTCTCTATTGACATTACAAGTTTATACTTGTGCGATTTTCCTCACCCGTCCAGTGTTATTGGCCACAATATTCTTGGCATGATTTATGTCTTCCTTTGAGTGCTACAGGTCTAGAATAGTGGAAATTGAGGCACCTCTTAACCAATATTACAGGCCTGTATCTTTTGAGACCTAATGATTCAACACCAGAAACTATTCCATAATAAACCTTCTTTCATAATCCTCGATCCAGAACTGGTGTGATTTACACATGAATTGGAGTTTAGCTACAATGTGCTCAAAGCAGTTTCTTTTTGGCATCATATTTATCCAGATTCTAATCTATCGCCAGGAAATTCGTCCAAATTGTTGACTATCACCCAAAGAATCAGCGATGTGAATCAAAACAATCAGGAGATTGTCGTGGAGTTAGCTTCCTCAATAGTAATAGCACCATAATCTTTTCTTCATGAAAGGTGTGCGTAAGCTTCCGCAAATAATAATGCAGCGACTATGAATGCAAGAATGCTTGCATTCAGGGTTCAGAATCTGAAGCTAGATAAGGTTGCATATTAACATGAACAATAGTAGGTAAAGGATATGCCATTGTTTTTCCAGAGCCTGTATCAACAATACTAAACAAATTTCGTTCTTTGAAAGCCATGGGCTGCAAATACTATTCCATTGTAAGGATATCAACACCCACAGCACATGTGTCGTTCATTGTTTGCTTTATCTCTTTATCAGATTCTTCAAGACCCAACATTATGGAAGATTTGGTCACCATTTCTCCCTTGAATCCCTTCACATGCTTCAATATAAGTAAGCTCTGGTCATACCCTCATCAACATATCTACATTGATGAATTTGAGCAACAATGGCCCTCCAACCTTACGGTTGTCAACATCTTGATGTCAGATTAGCTAAACACTTGCACACCTTTTAGGATCACGATGAATAAGCTGGGCTATTTTTGGTTGACCACATGGATTTACAACTTCCTGTCCTCCTTGAGTTGTAACAGCTGTATGTTGAAACCACAAGCTGTTAGCGGAGGGGAGTACTGGCTGTAAGTCGTTTTTATGAATGGGCCTCTGCTGTTTACCATTTGTTGTTTACTAAATACTAACCAGTACAGATAGGTGTCCATGAAGTATGTATAGTAATTTTCTTTTAAAGGATCCATCATAAGATGTAGTAGGGTTGAATTTATGGGTTTATATTTTAAGAAATACCCTAGTATTTAGAAACCTTAATCTTAATTATTTGTTCCATATGATTTGATTTCTAGGACATGGGATAAACTCTAGAATGACATAAAGGGAAAAGAGTATGATCTAAGGTTTGAATTTAAGAAACCCTAAAAAGGCCTCTTGATTACATAAAAACCCTAGAAAAGTAACTTGACATCATGTTTTGGAATAATATATTGCTTGGGTTACTTGTTAAAATAGTATTATATTTCCAAGAAGAAAAAAACGGATGGGGTGATCCATTTAAAGGCATGATGTAGCTCTTCGTAACACCTCATAAATCATGGAGTCATTGTGCAAAAACTTTATTAAATATATGCCCTAGATTTATCAACAAATAACATAATCAAACTCACACAAATAAATTGTTGAATCTTACATTTTGCACAACATTAGATGTATATGTGGGCATTAATGATCCCTGCATGCCAACATTGGTTGTATTGAGGGGCATAAATGAATCCTGCATGCCAACAAAATGCACGCTTAGTAAAAACACAAATATTAATAAATATATATAGTGAAATAAGTTAACTAAATGCACAAAAATATTGATCAAGTTTTACCACTATCATTACCTTAGATGTATTATAAGGTGTTATAGGGGTTGGAATGACTTTAGCGATTGCCTGCATTCCACAAACATAAATTAGATAATACAATAAGGAATATAAGATAATTGAACATATAAAAGACAATATTCAAGCTTACCTCATGCATCATCATAGCAGCGTCCTGCCCTCGTGCATTTGTTAACATTTCCATAAAAGTAGTGAATATCATTGAATCCCCCATAGTAGCATCAGTAACACCCATGGGTACATTCTTAAGAAAACACATAATAACATAAAAATAAGAATGGGGGATTCAATGATATTCACTACTTTTATGGAAATATCATTAGAATATTTCCATAAAAGTAGTGAATATCATTGAATCCCCCATTCTTATTTTTATGTTATTATGTGTTTTATTCCTATCTGTGTCTTGAATCCTGTGTCTATTAGGTCCAATGAGAATATTTTCCTTGTAGTTGATTAGGTAAATAATTCACTCAGACAAAATCCATTTCGTGGTAGCCAATAAGAAGTCTCAGTTTCGAATTAAGACACAGGTAAAAATAAGAAAACCTTAATAAAAAAAACCGATAAGAAAAGAGAATCGGTAACACCAAATATATATGTCTTTCAAGTAAAACCTTAAACATTCAAATTACTTGATGTTCATTACAATTAAAAACTCAATACTTAACTTGTAAAGAAAAATTATATTGCAGTGAATCCTTATAACCATCTTAAAGTAAACATAGTGATCGAAAAATGTCATCCTCACAAGTAAAACATTAAACATTCAAATTACTTAATGTTCATTACAATTAAAAACTCATATGTCTAACTTGTAAAGAAAAATTATATTGTAGTGAATCCTTAAAACTATCTTAAAGTATACATAGTGATCATAAAATGTCATTCTCGGATGAAATATCCTCATCTGATGGCATATATACCCCATCATTAATAGACCCTAAATCCACAAGTAAATTAATACCATCATTTTCATAGTCTTCATCACCTTCAACTACAGGTAAATTAAAATCAATGAATTCATCATCTTCATGGATTTGACGCCCATGTGGTTGCTCATGTCCTTCATAAACTTCAATAAACTCGTCTTGGTCTTCATCTTGGTGATATGCATCATTGACAATAAATTCTTCATCATCTCCATCTTGGCCATCTATGTCTTTAGGGGGAACTTCTGCATCTTCAAGTAAATCATGGTCCTCTACATCTTGAACAAATGTTACTCTTTGTCCTCTTGGATCATAATAAATCACAAATGACCAACCAGGTTGTTCTAAATTTGGAATGAGAAAATTTTGGTCACATTGACTTGGAAACACATAAGGTTCAGAAGTGGCTTCAAACCTAGATGTATTGATCATGTGGAATCCATTATCATGGAGCAAGATAGTTTTTTCTTCTCCCACTTCAATAAGCTTGTACCATTCAACACGAAAAATAACTTTCTTGAAAGACATAAAATCAAGCTCAATAATGTCCTCCAACACTCCATAGTAGCGAAGTATTCTTGTGATTGGTTGTCTATCATTTGCACGTGAACGACATTCCACCTCAAATGATGCTGAAACTCCACAATCATAAGTTTTTCTCTTTTCATCAACTTTTCTGATGCGAAAATGATGACCAAAATTCCACATTCCTTTGTAATATCTTACCTAAATTCATATAAATATAAACTAATTAGATTCAAGGATATGAAATCTAACAAAAAATTTATTAAATATATGCAATATATTAATATATATCACCTCCCCATTTATGGATCCTTTAATGAAATTCAATTGTTGTTGTGTTACTCTATTATTCCCTTTTGTTGCCTCATGTTCAATATTGGCCTTTAGCCAATTCCACGAGCATCTCTCTGGCCACTTTCTTTTATGGCTTGCAGGCAATGCTCGAGTAGTGTTTTGACCATGTCTATTATATATATTGGCCCATGCATTTTCATCTTCTAATTTCTTTTTTTTCAGCGTACTTCTCCATCCATTCCAACATAAAGTCAGAATTGTATGCAACATACAAATGTAATGCCTCCCACTCCTTCGCATCTACAATGAAATTTTTTTTCGTTCAATGAATTAATAATTATTTAAAGCCATGTAATATAAAACTTAAGATACAAATAACTCCTAACATTTTTTTACACCTTTTATCCTATTTGAAGTCCCTTCTCCCTCTAATTTTTCTCCAAATGATTGAGATTGGTTATAATTCCATAATCGCAGAGCTTCAAGATGCAATTGAGGTAAGTACTCACTCAAATGAACCATGGCCTGGAAAACCATGTACCCCTCAACTATGGACCCTTCTGCTTGAGCCTTTTGCCTCACAATTTGTTTCAAGACCTTCATATATCTCTCCACGAGCCACATTGTTCGAATATGAATAGGACCACACTGTTCAATCTCTTCTACTAGGTGTACAAGGTAGTGCTCTTGAGAATTAAAGAAGCTTGGAGGGAAGAACATTTGAATATAACACATCAAAAGTGAAACATTCCTCTTCCAATACTTCAAGTCATCCTAATGTATCTCTTTAGATGAGACCCACCTACAAGTATTACAATAAAGACTTGTTATTTCTTGTAAACCAAAAGTAGAAACTCATATAAAGGCATAATCAATGTTGCACTTCAAATGATAAGAGTAATGGAAGAGTATGCATGATGGATTGAAAAATACCTCAGATATTTACATAATTTGTAAATAGTCAAAGTGACAGTGTGGTCAAAAGTACTTGGTATTGTTGCAGGCAACACATACTGCATGACCATTAACAAATAACCATGTTCAAATATGCATGAACTAATTTCATCACTATACTAGCATGTCTATTAACAAATAACCATGTTCAAATATGCATGAACTGATATTATCACTAGGATATACAATTTTATAATTAAGTTTCCAACAAATATAACATGTGACAATGTTACCTTTATCCAATTGTGCCAATCATGTGTTTTTAGGCCTGAGAACTCTGATCCATCTCTTGTGAATAAGTTTTTTAATGTCGCACCAAAGCCAGAAGGAAATCTTATGCTTTTCATAGTAGAAATTATGTTTTCTTTCTCATTTGATGTAAATGTCCATGGAGCATGAACATATGAGTTGTCTTCGTGCAACCACATGTTCGGCATGATATTGGCAACTCGAAGGTCCTTTCTTAACTTTATTTGTGCTTCAATGTTATTTCCATTTAGATGTTTCCACAAGCACTCTGCCACATTTTTCCCGATGTGCATAGTATCAAATAGGTGGGCTATTGGCAAGTTCTCATAATATTCTAATTTGTAGAAAATAGAGAGTCTTTTCATTCCTAGGGGAAAACTTGTCCCTTATTTTTTGTCATACATCACTTTCCACCTAGCAGGGTTCATCTTTATTGGCTTCCTCATTTCCACTTCCTTTCCATTGAACATATGTTTATCACGCACTTGATAGCGATGATTTTGTGGTAAGAATTGTCGATACTCATCATAGACAGTTTTATTGAGATCCCTTGACTACCTATGCAACAATTTTGGCCCACATGATGGACAACCATGTTTCCCCTTTGTTTGTAGTCGTAAAATAAGATTGGAACCCATATTTAGTAAATCCTAAAATGAACATAATAATTATAAATGTAATTTATATTATATTACCACAACAAATAGAGAGCCCCGGGGCATCATGAATTGTCCAGATAAGAATCACATGAAATAGGAAGTTTCTATCATTGATAGGTCTTGATACATCAAACATATTTACACCATCCCATAATTCACGAAGCTCATCAATGAGGGGCTCCATGTATACATCCATATCCTTTACTTGATATTTCCCTAAGTGAACAAAGAGTTATTTATTAGGATTAACTGAATTGAAATATTTTTATATAATCTTCAAGAAAACATTGCATTCACATGTTCTAGTACCTGGTATGATAAGAGTTAACATTGCATGTTCCTTTTTCATTGCCATCCAAGGGGGGAGATTGTTGTTTATAATTAACACTGGCCAAACAGAATATGTTGTTCTAAGATCTCCAAAAGGATTTACGCCATCCATTGCTAGAGAAATTCTTGCATTCCTTGGCTCATTTTTGAAATGTGGCCATTTTACCTTAATATATTTCCAACATTTACTATTCGCAACCATACGCATGACACCATCTTAGCTCCTCCCTTGTGCATGATGATCCATATATTTTGCCAACTCCTTGCATTTGAACATTCTCTCAAACCTTGGCTTTAGTGGAATGTGTCGTAATACTTTATAAGGAACCTTCTTGGATAATTGATCTTGACGATACCTATTTGTGTGACACTTTGGGCATTGTTGTAAATTTGCATTATTTCCATAGTACAATATATGGTCATTTGGACATGCATCATATGTCTTGTACTCCATTCCAATGTCTTTCATTATTGAAGATACTTCTCTATGAGAATGAGGCAACTTATTGTCCTTTGGAAGTATTTTGTTTGCCAAAAGTCTGCATAGTGCAACAAATGATTTTTATAAGTATGCACAATATTCAAAACTTTTAAGACATCTAGAGAATTAATTTATAGGAATATCAATCCAACCTTAATATATCAGTAAAGCATGTGTTTGTCAGTCCATGTGTAACCTTCAAGTTCAACAACAACATAAGTGTCGCCAATATAGAAGATTTAGCATTTGCATAAAGAGGTGTCCTAGCCAAATGAGCTAGGGGTGAATCAACAACTTCTTCAAAAGATGTGTAGAAGTCTTGGATAAATTCATTGACACCAGCCTCATTTATCTGCGAAGTGGCTTCTTCCATAAATGTGTCTTGTCCTTCATCTTGAGAGTCGCTATTATCAATATCATCCATTGGTTCTTCACGAATATTGGGAACTAGAAGTGGCTTTTCATAAATAAAAAAATCAAATCAAATGATCAATAATAATGTATTAAATAATGTGCATATTTATTTATTATAAGAATAACAATTTGTTACTTATAATGTACCTCTTCTATATAAACTCCATGTTCCAATCTATGGATACCAACAAGCCTTCGCATCTTTAGTTTCCTATTTTGGCACATTTTGCAACTGCAATATATCATTTCATTGAAGTATTCATATGTACCTGGAGTAGGTCTTGTTTCCTGTTCATCTGAATATTCGGATGACGATGTGCTATTTCACTAAATGCACCACGTTTTTTAAACAATAGGACTGCAATTTTTAACTTGGGTATTACTTATTTTTCAAGAGAACATGACCAATGAATAAACATAGGGAGTGAATCTATGAATATGTAGTTTTTTAATGCATTTTTTGGCTCTTTGATCACTTGATTGTTTGTACTTTTGTTTTTTTGTTATTTCAAGGTAGTGTTTAGTGCTTATGTAGGAATTAGATATGAAAACAATTGAGAACTAGGTTCAAAACCTTGAACAAAACTCTACCAATGTGTTGAGTGTGCATTGAAGATTTGTCCAACACTTTGAGGCAAGCTTATCAGAGTGTTCCAACAAGTATTTAACTAGTCACAAACAAACTTTTGAAGTATCATTTTAAAGTTATTTCTAAAAACAAATCCAACCTCTAACTAAATCAACAACATAAATAATACAAATACCAAAAGCAACATAAATACCTGGTCTGCCATTTTGTATAGAATAATGTAATAGAAATCTGCGAAGAAAAGTTTGTGGACACTAGTTAGGATCATTGCTTATGCTATAGGAATAAATTGCTGCATTCATGGACATCTGAATTGGATTGTTTAGTGATCCTGGTGGATCTTAACTACAAACAAAAAAACATCAAACGAAGACCATCTCGAAGCCAAAGGATTTATTTTCAACGGAATTTGTATTAGGTGTTTCAATTTGTATTTTTCAATTCATTTGGATATGACAGTACACAATGGATAAATGTACCGCAGAAACAAATGGAAAGGTTGTCAGTTATAGAATTTTTTTTCAAAGACCCTAGTCATCATTTATGGCTGAATATAGTCCATACTTTATTAAGTACACTCTCCATTTTGCAGGTAGAGCCTACTATCAAATAATTGTGAGACAACATGATCATTTTCTTTTAAAAACCATTACCATTAAATGGGAAAAACATTGTAATTGTTTAACAAGTAAGAAAGTTAAGGTCAACAAGATTGTAAAGTTCATTCCTGTGTTATGGTTTTGGAGGATGGAACCTGAAGAAATTAAGTTCTCTTCTACTATTTATAATTTCACTTGACAGTGGTGATAATAGATTTTTGTTATGCCTGTCACTCAAAACCGAGAACAAACTGAAAGTTGATGTTACTGCAATTCAAGAGCATGTCCACAACGTGGAATTATTAATAGTAAACTACTTGTGTTGAATTTAACCTAAATTCATTGAAGGTAATAATTCTGGAGTTTGATTTAAGTGGGAAGTCAAAAGGAGTAACCCATCTAGCTCAGTAGTTAAAGCCCAAGGTTCCTAATCTTGTAGTCGTGGGTTCGAACCCTACGTTTGGCGTGTTGTGTTCATTTAATGCATATTTTGAAATGAAATATTTCTGTCTTTGGATTTCTTATTCTCTGAGCTCCTGTTTGTTAGAACCGTCGGGATTTATTATTCTCAAGCCCCTGTTTTGGAAAAATACTAAACAACCATCGCTAAGTTTAATAGACAACAATCATCTCGCGTAGTGGGTTCAAACCCCACGCTAGGCAGGTGTCATTGTCTATCAATCAATTTCCAGTTTGGGAAAAATTCAAAAAAAGCATCGTAGGGTGTGGATTCGAATCCCATGGTATGCGGGTGTTCGTTGATCATTTAGATTTATCCTCATCCAAGATCCCTGATTCGAACCCTAGGTAGGCGGGTGGTGTTAACTATCAAGCTTTTGTTTTGGAAAAATACAAAACGAGCACAAAACAAACATCGACTAAAGCCAAATCAAAGGCATTAATAATGCTCTACAGGATATAAACATTATTCTCCAAAATTACCACCAAAACCATAAACCCTCACTAAAAACCCTAGAGCTTGTAAAATTACATTCACAATCAGCAACATCCAAGGGCGAAAACCTGGATACCCTATGCATACTGGGAAGCAGTAGGGACTGACACACCAAATACAGGATTTACTTGAACAAAATGCCTAGGATATAAAACAGATTGGAAAAGAAGGTCACCGATTTATACACCAAACCTATATAGGGACATATATCAAAATATCAAAAAAACAGAGCACACCTGTAAATTTTCAGAGGATTAAAACCCAGGTTGGAAGGAGAAATAGAATCAAGCTCCGACAAGGAAGTGGAGGATAATTTTGATTCAAAGAATTCTTACCTTGAACTGAGGTAATGGGATTCGATCCCTCTGAAGTCTGCACGCTATTGGAGTGTGGTAATGGGATTCGATCCCTCCGAAGTCTGCTCACTATTGGAATGCGTGGAATGCTCCGGAAGAAAGAGATTTGTTCTTGAAACTGAAAAGGCAGGGTAGGATGGGAGGCATAAGACCCCCTCCGCGGAATGTGCAGGCTCACTATTGGAATGCGTGGAATGCTCCAGAAGAAAGAGATTTGTTCTTGAAACTGAAAAGGCAGGGTAGGATGGGAGGCATAAGACCCCCTCTGCGAAATGTGGCTCTATCTAGAACCTATGGCGCTAAAACTTATGCTAATGTAATTACGTAAGTCTTTAACCATAAAATCCATTGATATTATATTGTTAACTGTGTTCTCATCGGTATGAGTGTCTTTTACATTTATTGCTTCTTTACACCTTGAGTACTATTATTTCTGATATTTTTTTTGTTTGTTTTTTGTTGGAAGAGTTTGGTAATACAATTTTTTTAATTTTAAGTTAATAAAAGTTTTATTTTAATGCAAAAATGAGTTTATTATAAATATTTCATTTATAATGCTAGTAATTTTATAAATTTAAAATTATTTTTCTCAAATTTCAAAGTGAATGGTACAAATACATAGTCTTAAGGGTCAACCTAGTTAGTTGAGTTCCCATTGTTAAAAAATCTTTTCTATTAAAAGGTCACTTGTTTAATTATCTTGACGTTATTGGAGTAAGACTTCATGGTCGAGCTTATAGGTTATGATCCTTTCAAGTAGATTTGCCTGGTACAAATTGATACATATTTTATATGTTTTATAATGTTGATAATATAATTATGTTGGAGTGGAAGAACATGAAGAATTGTCCATGTTCTCTTGATGGTTTCAGTGAACTCGTGGTTTTTCTACAAACGACAAATGGATCATGGATTCAAATTCGGCTACCACAGTTAACCCTAAGATTAGATCAGCTAAATCAATAAATCGAGTTGTCACAGCTAGCCATGAGACAAAGGATCGATACATCAACTCAATTAATCAAAGTATCAGTCACATTAGGGATTCAGGGCACTAAGCTAGGATTTTGGATAACAGATCCTACTTTCTTTTACCAACTTGATACTGCCAGTGGTTTTTCTGACTCGAGAAGGAATCGAAAACTTAGACTTCGAGTAAATTTTATTAAATCTCAATACCATTTATGTGGGTAGTTTAGTATTGAGCATATTTTGTTTTGTTCAAAGCGAAATTCGACGATTTTTACGGATGAATGAGGGATTGTTCTTTTAGGGCTTCATCAAGGTTCATGCGTTATTTTCATTGAGGATATTTAGTGAGTGGCCTCATCCCAAAATGGAAAACAAATCAATAGTAAATGTTAAAAATGGCAAGGAAATCTCATATTTTGTGGAAACAAATCATTTGGGCCAAGTCAAAATTGCCTCAGCAAACACAACAGGGAAGTGGATTTGGGTAACTGCAAAACAATATCAGGGCATTTTAAAGCGGAGACTTGCCCACTTTAAATGGGAACAAGGAAGAAGAAAAAATTCCTAGAGAAACTAGTAGACATATAATAAAAGTAAACAAAATCTTTGAAATGCAAATTTCATCCATGGAACAATGCCTCCCTAAAGATAACATCAAACAACTTCGAAAAATATACAAAGTAGAGGAATAATTTTGAAGAGAAATGTCTCCCCTCCTCCATGATGGCACAAGTGTTGAAGATATAGTTGATGGTTTGATATTGAAGTCAAAATCCTTCCTGAACCCTTGAGCCAAAGAGGTCTCTCCTCTAGTATCTCTAAAAATATCCTATGAAGAGTCATAGCATTTAGCTTAGAAAGTATGACCCACCATGATCATATTAATAAATGAAAACCACTAAACTAATGTGATAATGTATTCAGAATTTCCTTGCAAAAAAAATTAACTTCTTGTTTGCCCCTTTTTTGTAGTGAAAGTAGATTTCCTGATTGTCTCCATCATATTATGCCCCAACACTAGCTAACCAACATGACAACCCATTCACAATAAATGTCATCGACAATGATGTCAAAATGCGCAAATTAATTTGTTAGTTACCCCTTGTTGTGTATATATCTTGCCAAAGAAGAGGAGTCTAATCTACTCTTCCTTGGCAAAGAACAATTGCCATTGTCCTTTCCACTTGCCAGAATGAACCTTGCAACCTTTAGCATCTTCATGACATCCAAACATACAACTGAATCCACCTCCTCTGATCACATTGCATTGGATAACTCGTCCTCATTCCACCATTTTGATCAACTATCAAAGCCTATAAACCCTTGACCCTTGCAAAAAAACCTTTGCAAAGTCCTCTTCATTCACATCTGATTTGGAACGTTGCAAAAAAGTACTACTAGCATATAATCTTCTCCCTCATGTGGTTCATTGAACTCATAACATCCTTTCAAGTGGTGAGATAAACAACCATTAGTGTGTTCACGATTTAGAATACCCTTTTCTTTCTATTACTAAATAGTCAATACTACTTCATGCCTAGTTTAGTACATATCCCCTAGTTTTACCAAATACTTATTTTAATACCTCCAAAACCTATAACCATCTACCCAAAATCCCCACCCTTTACAACAACATTGCTTCACGAAAGGCATTTTACATTGCTTCGTAGTTTTTCCTTTGTATATGAGAAAGATACTAAATGTTACTTCTCCCTTATCCAATATAGTGCTCTTGATTACAAATTGAACAATGTATCACGATATTTCCTTTCTCTCTTTGTGTGAACTTGCTTAATTAGCGTCTAAATACCTTGTGAGATAAAAATCAATGCATGTATTGTATTTGGTATTGTGTCAATTATTCATTTTTAATGTCTTAATAATGTGTTAATTGCCTTCCAATGCATGGTCAGTCTCGAATTAAAATTTTGACATGGAAAATCCCAATTTTGCAATTTTGGGAATCAGAGGCACATTGCAGGGACAATGTGTATCCATCTTGGTGGATAGTGGGGCAACCCAAAATTTTATTGATGCACAATTGGTGGAGTGTAGAGGCATTCATAGATTTATATATATCCTGAACAACGTGGGCGATAGAGGATGCCCATGCTTCACCTCAGTTATATTCTTGGTTGTTGGTTCGATATGTTGAGGATATGGTTGATGGGAAAAATGTTGAGGATATGGTTGATGGTTCGATATTGAAGTCAAAATATTTAACCCTTTAGCCAAAGAGGTGTCTCCTCAAGTATGTCCAATAATATCCTATGAAGAGTCATAACATTTAACTTGGAATTATGGCCCACCATGATCATCTAATAATTAATTGAAATAGCACTAGACCCCAATTTAGGGACTGGGTGGATCATATTGTGAGACTATGCTAGTGGCAACCCTAAAAAAATGACTTGAAAACCCCTTGATTTTCTACCTTGATGGAATTCATATCCCAAATTTCTTGTTGGATACGCAAGTCCTAGAAAACGTGACAAGGAAGATGAGAGGGAGTTGACTGGGTAGTCAAGGGACAAAACTACACAATTTCTTGAGACAGTGGGTTCCGACTGAAGGAAGGAGATTGGAGGAAATCACTTTGTAGTTTTGAATGCTAAGGGAGGTTGGAATTTCTGCACATTTCACAGTTCCAACAAGCAAGGGAAAGTCTTGAGGGTTACATATGTGAAGTGCAAAGTTAAAGAAAGTTGGATGAGGCTAGGTTGCTAAGGAAACTCCAAAATTTGGCGAAGTGTGGGATTAATGAAACTGATGTGAACAGTGATAAAACTTGACTATAATCACACACTTGAAAACTTAGAGATACAACATAGACCATCCAGAACATATAACACATACTTCTCTTAATGCAACAACCTTTGTGGAAGCTTACGATAAGTGTGGCTCTGATGATAGACTTTGGGAGGATAAAGGCAACACTTGTGTAAGAGTGTGTGAAATGAGTGTGAAACACATCTATGTGGTGAGGAAAACCCATTCTCATAAATATTTCCCCTTGAAGAAAAGCAAACCTCCCTTTGCATGACAAGCGATAACTCCCATGCCCAAAGATGACACATTCTATGTAAATATAAAAGCATGAACGACTCTTAAGATCGAAAAGGGGAGCTTGAGATCATAAACTTACCAATAACTGACTAAGAAACAATCAATCACAATATCCATAGTAGGTTTCGATATTTAAGTGCAGGCCAAAATTTTGGAGGGTGTTGCAGTTGCTACAATAGAGCCTTCACCTTCTTGCTAGCTTCTTTTTTAACCAGTGCCTTGAATTATACGAACTTGGATAATGTGTCATCTTTCTTCCACATGAAGAAGATCCAACACTTCCGTGAGAAGTCATCAATAAAAATGACAAAATATTTGTATATGGCAGTGGAGGTTGTCGAGAAAGGTCCATAAACATGATAATGGATCCTTTCTAGGACTGCATGTGCTTTGTTTTCAGGATCATGGAATGTGGATTTCATGTACTTCCGCATTGTACATCCTTTGCATACTATTGGGTTGTGTTATATTCTTTCCACGACCAGCCCACGTAGCTAATTGGGGTGTTAGAGGGAGGGAGGAGCCCGCCTTCGTTGCACCGATTGTGTAGTGGGGGGAGGAGTCACGGGGGGTTTGAGGCATACCTGTAACCCCACTTTATGGGATGGGTAGACCCACCTATGGTTTTGTGCATGATTTTCACACATGTTTTTGGACGTGATGGTTTTCGGTCCATGGTATTGGATGCTTCGGCATGTAGAAATATGTATTATAACATTAAAAGGAACATAATGAAAAAATCAAGCTGGTAGTCCATCTCATGGGCTATCAGTAACAAGGCTCCCTATGAAATGTGGTATGACCACATTCCTTCAGTGAGGCATCTCAGGGTTTTTGGTTCCTCCTGTTATGCCTTGTTACCTAAGGAACAGATAAAAGAACTTAGTGCAAGGAGTCACAAATGTATCTTCTTTGGATACTCATACCTCCAAAGAATACCATCTCTATGATAAAGTGAATAAGAAGTTTATGATATCTATAGATGTGATCTTTCTTGAGTCTTCCAAGATTGACAATGTTGTTGAGTGGCAGCATAATCGTTTGGATAGATTTGAACATGCAAAGTATTTTCAAGAGTTTTATAGTGAGATTCTACATCTCCTTCTCTTAGCTCTATACTTTCTATGAAGAGCCTTGAATAAATCAGGTTGAAGGAAATTCCTTCCCCTGCTTTGTCAGGAAAGAGCTAAGAGACTGCTGGCAGCAGGTAGCCAAATCTGACAAGTAGTGAGGGTACATGTAAGATACAAAGGAAGGATTAATGCAAAGGAGTGTACTGACTATATACATATCATCAAACATATTTCATACCACTTAGGATTCCTTGCATCATGCCTGGTTAGTCATAAGATAATGTTGGTTACAACCTCCGTAGCTTAAATAAACAAATGGTAATACTCTTCATCTTCTAAGTTATGTAATAAACAAGTGAAAGGGAGCAAGACATTAAGAGGAAACACATGGAATGACTTTCAGTTCTTTCAACCATGCATGTCATTGAAGATAGAATGATTCGACAATGATAAGAAACATTTTAAGCTACACTAAGAGGTGTATTTCAAAAGATGTGCTTTGTTTTCCATACCTATGTTGGAAATAATACTGAGAGGGGGGGTGAATCAGTATTATCAGATTAATCAAACTTTTCAAATGCCCAAAACATATACGCTACTTCAGTTAAGTGAACCAGCGTGTACACGCTACTGTGACGAAGTAAAACAGCGTATAAGCAGAAAATTCACAATTTAGTTGGCTTATTCTTCAATTAAGTGCATCAGGACATTATTCATCATATTAACAGTAAACATGTGCAGTATAACAGAACAGATAAAAAGCCACACACATGAACACCAAGATATAAGGTGGAAACCCAATGTGGGTGAAAACCACCTGCTGCAAGTTGTCTCTATCTTTCTTAATATGAAACTTCAGTTTACAATCTTTTGTACTGGTGCAGCCTTATACCAGTACGCAGGCTACAACCTGCAGAAGGCTTCAACCTTCTCTCGTTCTCCAAACTTCCTTGGAAGGGAGCTCCAACCCCCTTTTGCTTTTGTACTAGCCAAGATACTAGTACGTAGGTGCTGACCTACAATCTTCCTTCTTCCAGGTATCACTTTTCATACATTTTCAGACTTGGATATTCCTGAAGCACAACATTACAATCTGAAGACCACAATTCATTCAATTTTCACAACAGATCATTGAAGCATAAAACAACCAACTTTGAATCACTGAACCACTGAACCCTGTCAATCACCAGTTACCAGAACACAGAGCAGACTACAGAACTCTGTAATAACAGTCAGATCCCACTGTAAACCCAAATCAAGCTTCAAAAGATATACGCTACTTTAATGAGCAGAAACCGCGTATACACGCGCTTTTACCGAAGCCAACCTGCGTACAGATCTAAAAATAAACTTTCTCAACTTGCAGCTGTACCAGATATTAGTTAGACTCAGAACGTAACATTGCGACAATATGCAGATCTAGAAATACGCATAATCAACCATAACATGATAGTGCATTTCAAACCATTTGATCCCGATCTCTCCTTAGATCTAGTTCTCCATCAACCGATGAGATCTCTCCTTAGCTCAGATCAACCAACTCAGAACCTGCATATCAGATCTCTTTCTCTCTTAGATATTCATGCCTTGTCGAAAGATGATCTTTGCCTAATGATCTTCTTCTCCTTATATAGCCTTAGGCCTTTCTCAATACCAAGAGCCAAAACCATAGTAACACAATACCATCAACTTTAAAACTAGGGATCGACACGCCCGTCGAGACATAATGGTCCGAAATCATAGGCACAACTTCCAAGGTCTAACCACCATGAACCAAAGGAACCTTTCCACATACACGCGCTTTTTCTGAATCGAACTTGCGTGTACACGCGATTTGGGCTTAACGAAACAGCGTGTATGAGCTTTCTTGCCATGCTGTACTGAGATCTGTCTTCTGATTAAGTTGCCATCACCTGTACTAACCTTTGAGCACCTGTACCATCCACTGAGTGAGTTGCCATCAAGGACAACACTTGAACCATAATGCCAACAATCTCCCCCTTTGGACTTGATGGCAACCACCACACCAAGTCACTCTCCCCCTTTGACATCAAGGGCAAAGGGAGGACCAAGATATTCTCTTCCTTGGTAATCCTTCTGCTGTCCATACTGCTGTCCATACTCCCCCTGAGTACATGCTGAAATCTCCAAGTGTGCTCCCCCTTTGTGAATGCCAAAGAGTACCAATCTATCCATCCTGCTCACCAAGTGCTGTTCATGCTCCCCTTGACTGTAGGCAAGATCTGCAAAAGATGTTCTTCAAGAAGAACATGACTCTATACATCATAAAAGACCTTCCTATAACCAAAGACTCATACATACATCCATTTCTCAACTAAGTGAGGATATACAAAAAAATGACTCATCCACCCAACCAAGTGGGGATACATCAATATTGACTCATCCACCTAACCATGATAATACATGAACATTTCATCATTCATCCCAGGCATAGTGGGGAAACCAACAAAGGTCGTTACATGACCTTGACACCATAAAAGAGACAAGAGAGATACATGACATAGAGACAACAGATCTAGACCAAGACTTAGGAAAGACACCAGCAGCATCTGATAAACATCTTGTTAGATCAGCAACGAGAATTTCTTTCTGAGCTCCTTCTTAAACCAATCAACCAAAACATCTGAATGCCAACAATGCTTTATGAGACTTTTGAGCTGCTCCCCCTGAACCTGTGCCTGTTGCACTCCCTGAAACTGTGCCTGAATACTTCTGACATTCCTATTGCTGTTCAGAACTTCAGAGTTTTCCTTTGCTGTTCAGAACTTCATATACGCGTTTTATCCTATATAAAGCAGCGTATGTACGCGGATATTCTTTCTGCAACAAGCGTCCAGCATACACGCGACTTACTCAACACAAATCCGCGTGTATACGCTCATATCCCTTCCGTAACCTGCGTATACCAACTTTTCTGTAGACCAAACAAATTTCAACAACAGGATGAAGCATCAACTACTCCCAGCTTTTGTCTGAGATATTCAAAAGTTTCCCTGGGCAGTGGTTTTGTGAGAATATCAGCAACTTGCTCCTTAGAAGGAACATACTCCAATTTGACCTTCTGCTCAAGCACTTGTTCCCGAAGAAAATGGTACTTGATTGGTATGTGCTTGGTCTTTGAGTGCATGACTGGATTCTTTGAAATGCTGATTGCACTTGTATTATCACATAAGATAGAGACAGGTGGAGTGCAAGTGATTTGAAAGTCCTGCAAGGTCTGCATCATCCAAAGAAGTTGTGTGCAACAAGATGCTGCAGCCACATATTCTGCTTCAGCTGTAGATAAGGCAATCGAACTTTGCTTCTTGCTGAACCAAGACACTAATCTGGAACCCATGAAGAAAGCACCTCCACTTGTGCTTTTCCTATCATCCACACTTCCAGCCCAATCTGCATCTGTGTAAGCATGAAGAGTGAGATCTGTATTTCTAGGATACCATAAGCCATAGTTTTGGGTCCCTTGAAGATATTTGAAGATTCTTTTGACTGCCTGAAGATGGGTTTCCTTTGGGTTGGCTTGAAATCTTCCAACCATCCCTACTGCATGAGTAATATCTGGTCGAGTACCTGCCAAATAAAGCAAACTCCCAATCATGGATCTATAAGTGGGTTGGTGAACTGCTGCTGATTCATCATTTGCACTGAGGCTGCATCCTGTAACCATGGGTGTACATACTGGTTTTGACTCTTCCATGCCATACTTCTTCAAGATCTGCTTGAGGTATTTGGTTTGAGACAAGAAGATACCTCCTTCATTTTGTTGGATTTGCAATCCAAGAAAATATGTCAATTCTCCAAGAAGTGACATTTCGAACTCTTTCTGCATAACCAAGGCAAAGTTTTGACTCATAGTTTCTTCATTGCTGCCAAAAATAATATCATCTACATAAACAACAAGAATTAGCAATTTGTTATTTTCAACTTTTATATAGAGATTGCTATCTGCTGATCCTTTTGAAAAGCCTTGTTGGTGAAGATATTTGTCCAACCGATAGTACCAAGCCCTTGGGGCTTGTTTGAGCCCATAGAGAGCCTTTTTCAATCTGCATACAAGGTTTGGATCATTCCCAAGAATGAACCCATCTGGCTGCTCAATATATACTTCTTCTTCTAAGTCTCCATTCAGGAAGGCTGATTTCACGTCCATTTGAAATACCTTGAAGTTTTGAAAGCTTGAGAGAGCAAGGAACATTCGGATGGCCTCTAGTCTTGCCACAGGAGCAAAGGTCTCTTCAAAATCTATTCCTTCTTGCTGTGCATACCCTTTACAAACAAGTCTGGCCTTGTTTCTAATTACTTCTCCATTTTCATTTAACTTATTCTTGAAGACCCATTTTGTTCCTATTACATTCTTATCTTTTGGTCTAGGAACCAATTCCCAAGTGTTGTTCCTTTCGATTTGCTCAAGTTCTTCATCCATTGCTTTGACCCAACATTCATCTTTGCATGCTTCTTTCACATTTTGTGGTTCAATGGAGGAGAGTAGAGCCAAGTAGCTTGAAGCTTCTGCAAGTGTCCTTCTTGTTTGTACTCCTGCTTCTTTCTGCCCCACAATCTGAGTTTCTGGATGATTCTTTTGGACATATCTGGATGGAGTCTTCTCTTCTATTCTTGTCTGCTCCTCTGGTTCTTCTTGAGATTCTTCTTCTTCTTGAGGTTCTTCTTCTTCATCATTTCGCCTTTGAGAGTAACCTTCATCTTCTTCATGATGAACTTGCCTAGGAATATATCCCTTCTCATCAACCACTATATCAATACTGTCAACAATTCTGCCAAGTCTTTTATTGTAGCACTTGTATGCTTTGCTATGTGGAGAATAACCAAGAAGAATGCCCTCATCTGCTCTAGGTTCAAGTTTGCCAAGTTGCTCATCAGTGTTCTTAATATAACATTTGCTCCCAAAGATTTTGAAATGCTTCACGGAAGGAGTTTTACCACTCCAAAGCTCATGAGGTGTTTGAGTGCTGTTTACTCGGACATTTGTTTTGTTAAGAATGATAACAGCAGCATGTGCGGCTTCTCCCCAGAAGGTTGCAGGAGTACCTGATTCATCGAGCATAGCACGAGCCATTTGTTGGATAGTTCTGTTCATTCTTTCCACAACCCCATTTTGCTGAGGAGTTCTAGCTGTAGAGAATTCTCTTCTTATCCCATGTTCATCGCAGAAATCAAAAAATTCATTTGATGTGAACTCCCCACCTCTGTCAGATCTGAGGCACTTGATTTTGTGTCCTGATTCATTTTCGGCCAATGCTTTGAAGGATTTGAATTTTTCGAATGCTTCATCTTTGTGCTTCATAAGCCCTAACCAAACAAACCTTGAGAAATCATCAATGAATAATATCAGATATTCTTCTCCTCGAGGTGACCTTTTCCTAAATGGACCACATACATCTGTATGGACTAGCTCAAGAGGCAAGCTAGCTGACCCTTCCTTCTCTGGAAAGTTAGTTCTGGTCTGCTTTCCAAACTGACAAGATTTGCATATGGTGTTGTCTGGAATTTTGATATCTGGAAGATCGCGAACTGCCTGATATTTGCATGCTTTCCTTATTTGTGAGAAGCTTAGATGTCCCAACCTTCGATGCCATAACCAGTGCTCTTCATCCTTGCTAAGATAGCATTGTTGTTGTTCTTCTTCAAATATGTACAGATTATTTGGAGTTCTTTTGCCTTTGAGAACTGTTTTACCTGTATCAAGATCACGAACAAGACATCCATTCGATCTGAAAATAACCTCTGTTTTTTGATCACACATCTGGCTGACACTTAGAAGATTATGTTTCAATCCATCAACATACAAAACATTTCCAGCCTTGACCTTTTCTTTTAAAGGAGCAATACCTTTTCCTTTTATAGTAGCAGGAGTATCATTTCCAAAAGAGACTTTCTTTCCCTTTTCTAAAGTAGAATAAGATTCAAGTTTTTCTTTATCACCTGTCATATGTTTCGAACATCCACTGTCAATGTACCATAGATTTTCCTGTCCTTCTGCATAAAATGCTATCCCACATCTTTCTGTTTGAGGTTCCTTTATTCTCCATGTTTTGGTGCTTGTGGCTTGTTCCTTTTTCTCCTGAAACCTGCTCCTGCATTCAGAGTCTTTATGACCAAAATTATTGCAAATAGAACATTCAACTTCATTTTCAAGCACCGAAAAGTTGTTATAGGTCCTTTTTGTAATCCCTGTCATACTTCTTTGTTTTTGAGCTTCCCTAGTCATGATTGTTTTATATGCAACACATTGAGCTGCTCTGTGACCAAAGTTGTGGCAAGAAAAGCATTGTCCATTGAAGAAGCTTCTGCGGTTATTGAATCTACCAGCCAACTGATTGTAATTTCTATTTTCATCTATTCTTGAGCCAAACTGAGAAGATTTTACCTGTGGTTGGTTGTAGCTTTTGTTCATCCTTAAGGAGGATTGTCCCTGATAGTTTCTGTTTGTAACTCGTCCCTGCTTTACCTGATTATCTTCATTGTTCTTCCGCTCATTTCCTCTTGCTGCATCAAGATAACTTTTTGAGGTGGATGCTTGAGAGGTTTCTCCATTATAGCCCAAACCTGTTTTGTTTAGAGGAGACCGCTGCACACTAATAATCTCATCCAAGGTTTCAGATCCTTTGACAAATTTAAGATTAATAGTTTTTGTTTTCTCAATTTCTTTTCTGAGACCAACAATTTCACCTTCTAGTTTTTCAAGATGTTTTTCCTTTTCATCAATTTGAAATTGCAAAGTATCAATAATCACATTCCTTTCTTCTATGCTTCTCTTGAGTCTAGTGATTTCATTATAGAGATTATCCACATCTATAGCATCCTCATAATCATCATCTTCAAATGCCATTAACAGCTTATATTTATTACCTTGTTCATCTTCATCACTGTTTGATAAGCCATCACTATCTTCATGGGTGTAGTAGCTTTTCCTATTTGCACTTTGTTTCTTGTTCCATCTAGCAGGTTCTTTTCCTTTATCCTTATAAGGACATTTTGCAGCATAATGACCTACTTTCCCACAAGCAAAACATTTGAAAGGTAGCTTACCTCTGAACCTTCCAGAACCCCTTTGAAGATTTCTGACAAAATTTGATTCTTCTTCCTCTTCTTCTGGAACATGGCTTGCTTCATAGTAATCTTCTTTTCCTGATGCCTTAAAAGCAGCTTCCCTTCTGTCAGATGGACCTCCCTTTCTCATTTCATAAGCGGTTAGAATTCCATGTAGCTGAGACATAGTGAGAACACGGAGATTTTCTTTTTCTTCTATTGCAGATACTTTAGATTCAAACTTGGGGGATAAAGATCTTAGAACCTTTTGAACTACTATAGTTTCTCTTATTTCTTCACCCAAGTTTTTCATACAATTAACAATCTCATCTACCCGGAGAAAATAATTAGCCACACTTTCATCATTATACATCCTGAGAGTCTCATATTGAATCCTGAGTGTTTGAAGTTTAGCTTCCTTTACCTGTTCATCTCCTTCATAGCTAGTGATCATTTTGTCCCATATTTCTTTTGCTG
Organism: Pinus tabuliformis; assembly: GCA_031772625.1. Taxonomy (NCBI): domain Eukaryota; kingdom Viridiplantae; phylum Streptophyta; class Pinopsida; order Pinales; family Pinaceae; genus Pinus; species Pinus tabuliformis. The sequence goes on along the minus strand of CM062804.1, from coordinate 527,507,157 downwards.
ATTTGAAGTGCATGACCTTCATGAATTCTGTTTGAGATATACTTCCTAATAGGGTAGCGACTGCTTTTGCATTTGTTTCATATGCCTTTTTTTCATCTGGATCTGTAGGAGTAGCTGAAGGAAAAGCATAGCCTTTTTCTACAATGTCCCAAACTTCTGTACCAAGAGATTGAAGATATGCAGTAACTCTTACCTTCCAATAATTGAAATTTGTTCCATCAAAAACCGGTGGCCTGATTGATGCTTCTTTCTCGTAGTTGCTCATGATGAATGATCTTCCTTCAAGCGATCAAGCTTCTCTGAAGGACCTGCTCTGATACCAATTGTTGGAAATAATACTGAGAGGGGGGGTGAATCAGTATTATCAGATTAATCAAACTTTTCAAATGCCCAAAACATATACGCTACTTCAGTTAAGTGAACCAGCGTGTACACGCTACTGTGACGAAGTAAAACAGCGTATAAGCAGAAAACTCACAATTTAGTTGGCTTATTCTTCAATTAAGTGCATCAGGACATTATTCATCATATTAACAGTAAACATGTGCAGTATAACAGAACAGATAAAAAGCCACACACATGAACACCAAGATATAAGGTGGAAACCCAATGTGGGTGAAAACCACCTGCTGCAAGTTGTCTCTATCTTTCTTAATATGAAACTTCAGTTTACAATCTTTTGTACTGGTGCAGCCTTATACCAGTACGCAGGCTACAACCTGCAGAAGGCTTCAACCTTCTCTCGTTCTCCAAACTTCCTTGGAAGGGAGCTCCAACCCCCTTTTGCTTTTGTACTAGCCAAGATACTAGTACGTAGGTGCTGACCTACAATCTTCCTTCTTCCAGGTATCACTTTTCATACATTTTCAGACTTGGATATTCCTGAAGCACAACATTACAATCTGAAGACCACAATTCATTCAATTTTCACAACAGATCATTGAAGCATAAAACAACCAACTTTGAATCACTGAACCACTGAACCCTGTCAATCACCAGTTACCAGAACACAGAGCAGACTACAGAACTCTGTAATAACAGTCAGATCCCACTGTAAACCCAAATCAAGCTTCAAAAGATATACGCTACTTTAATGAGCAGAAACCGCGTATACACGCGCTTTTACCGAAGCCAACCTGCGTACAGATCTAAAAATAAACTTTCTCAACTTGCAGCTGTACCAGATATTAGTTAGACTCAGAACGTAACATTGCGACAATATGCAGATCTAGAAATACGCATAATCAACCATAACATGATAGTGCATTTCAAACCATTTGATCCCGATCTCTCCTTAGATCTAGTTCTCCATCAACCGATGAGATCTCTCCTTAGCTCAGATCAACCAACTCAGAACCTGCATATCAGATCTCTTTCTCTCTTAGATATTCATGCCTTGTCGAAAGATGATCTTTGCCTAATGATCTTCTTCTCCTTATATAGCCTTAGGCCTTTCTCAATACCAAGAGCCAAAACCATAGTAACACAATACCATCAACTTTAAAACTAGGGATCGACACGCCCGTCGAGACATAATGGTCCGAAATCATAGGCACAACTTCCAAGGTCTAACCACCATGAACCAAAGGAACCTTTCCACATACACGCGCTTTTTCTGAATCGAACTTGCGTGTACACGCGACTTGGGCTTAACGAAACAGCGTGTATGAGCTTTCTTGCCATGCTGTACTGAGATCTGTCTTCTGATTAAGTTGCCATCACCTGTACTAACCTTTGAGCACCTGTACCATCCACTGAGTGAGTTGCCATCAAGGACAACACTTGAACCATAATGCCAACAATCTCCCCCTTTGGACTTGATGGCAACCACCACACCAAGTCACTCTCCCCCTTTGACATCAAGGGCAAAGGGAGGACCAAGATATTCTCTTCCTTGGTAATCCTTCTGCTGTCCATACTGCTGTCCATACTCCCCCTGAGTACATGCTGAAATCTCCAAGTGTGCTCCCCCTTTGTGAATGCCAAAGAGTACCAATCTATCCATCCTGCTCACCAAGTGCTGTTCATGCTCCCCTTGACTGTAGGCAAGATCTGCAAAAGATGTTCTTCAAGAAGAACATGACTCTATACATCATAAAAGACCTTCCTATAACCAAAGACTCATACATACATCCATTTCTCAACTAAGTGAGGATATACAAAAAAATGACTCATCCACCCAACCAAGTGGGGATACATCAATATTGACTCATCCACCTAACCATGATAATACATGAACATTTCATCATTCATCCCAGGCATAGTGGGGAAACCAACAAAGGCCGTTACATGACCTTGACACCATAAAAGAGACAAGAGAGATACATGACATAGAGACAACAGATCTAGACCAAGACTTAGGAAAGACACCAGCAGCATCTGATAAACATCTTGTTAGATCAGCAACGAGAATTTCTTTCTGAGCTCCTTCTTAAACCAATCAACCAAAACATCTGAATGCCAACAATGCTTTATGAGACTTTTGAGCTGCTCCCCCTGAACCTGTGCCTGTTGCACTCCCTGAAACTGTGCCTGAATAATTCTGACATTCCTATTGCTGTTCAGAACTTCAGAGTTTTCCTTTGCTGTTCAGAACTTCATATACGCGTTTTATCCTGTATAAAACAGCGTATGTACGCGGATATTCTTTCTGCAACAAGCGTCCAGCATACACGCGACTTACTCAACATAAATCCGCGTGTATACGCTCATATCCCTTCCGTAACCTGCGTATACCAACTTTTCTGTAGAACAAACAAATTTCAACAACAGGATGAAGCATCAACTACTCCCAGCTTTTGTCTGAGATATTCAAAAGTTTCCCTGGGCAGTGGTTTTGTGAGAATATCAGCAACTTGCTCCTTAGAAGGAACATACTCCAATTTGACCTTCTGCTCAAGCACTTGTTCCCGAAGAAAATGGTACTTGATTGGTATGTGCTTGGTCTTTGAGTGCATGACTGGATTCTTTGAAATGCTGATTGCACTTGTATTATCACATAAGATAGAGACAGGTGGAGTGCAAGTGATTTGAAAGTCCTGCAAGGTCTGCATCATCCAAAGAAGTTGTGTGCAACAAGATGCTGCAGCCACATATTCTGCTTCAGCTGTAGATAAGGCAATCGAACTTTGCTTCTTGCTGAACCAAGACACTAATCTGGAACCCATGAAGAAAGCACCTCCACTTGTGCTTTTCCTATCATCCACACTTCCAGCCCAATCTGCATCTGTGTAAGCATGAAGAGTGAGATCTGTATTTCTAGGATACCATAAGCCATAGTTTTGGGTCCCTTGAAGATATTTGAAGATTCTTTTGACTGCCTGAAGATGGGTTTCCTTTGGGTTGGCTTGAAATCTTCCAACCATCCCTACTGCATGAGTAATATCTGGTCGAGTACCTGCCAAATAAAGCAAACTCCCAATCATGGATCTATAAGTGGGTTGGTGAACTGCTGCTGATTCATCATTTGCACTGAGGCTGCATCCTGTAACCATGGGTGTACATACTGGTTTTGACTCTTCCATGCCATACTTCTTCAAGATCTGCTTGAGGTATTTGGTTTGAGACAAGAAGATACCTCCTTCATTTTGTTGGATTTGCAATCCAAGAAAATATGTCAATTCTCCAAGAAGTGACATTTCGAATTCTTTCTGCATAACCAAGGCAAAGTTTTGACTCATAGTTTCTTCATTGCTGCCAAAAATAATATCATCTACATAAACAACAAGAATTAGCAATTTGTTATTTTCAACTTTTATATAGAGATTGCTATCTGCTGATCCTTTTGAAAAGCCTTGTTGGTGAAGATATTTGTCCAACCGATAGTACCAAGCCCTTGGAGCTTGTTTGAGCCCATAGAGAGCCTTTTTCAATCTGCATACAAGGTTTGGATCATTCCCAAGAATGAACCCATCTGGCTGCTCAATATATACTTCTTCTTCTAAGTCTCCATTCAGGAAGGCTGATTTCACGTCCATTTGAAATACCTTGAAGTTTTGAAAGCTTGAGAGAGCAAGGAACATTCGGATGGCCTCTAGTCTTGCCACAGGAGCAAAGGTCTCTTCAAAATCTATTCCTTCTTGCTGTGCATACCCTTTACAAACAAGTCTGGCCTTGTTTCTAATTACTTCTCCATTTTCATTTAACTTATTCTTGAAGACCCATTTTGTTCCTATTACATTCTTATCTTTTGGTCTAGGAACCAATTCCCAAGTGTTGTTCCTTTCGATTTGCTCAAGTTCTTCATCCATTGCTTTGACCCAACATTCATCTTTGCATGCTTCTTTCACATTTTGTGGTTCAATGGAGGAGAGTAGAGCCAAGTAGCTTGAAGCTTCTGCAAGTGTCCTTCTTGTTTGTACTCCTGCTTCTTTCTGCCCCACAATCTGAGTTTCTGGATGATTCTTTTGGACATATCTGGATGGAGTCTTCTCTTCTATTCTTGTCTGCTCCTCTGGTTCTTCTTGAGATTCTTCTTCTTCTTGAGGTTCTTCTTCTTCATCATTTCGCCTTTGAGAGTAACCTTCATCTTCTTCATGATGAACTTGCCTAGGAATATATCCCTTCTCATCAACCACTATATCAATACTGTCAACAATTCTGCCAAGTCTTTTATTGTAGCACTTGTATGCTTTGCTATGTGGAGAATAACCAAGAAGAATGCCCTCATCTGCTCTAGGTTCAAGTTTGCCAAGTTGCTCATCAGTGTTCTTAATATAACATTTGCTCCCAAAGATTTTGAAATGCTTCACGGAAGGAGTTTTACCACTCCAAAGCTCATGAGGTGTTTGAGTGCTGTTTACTCGGACATTTGTTTTGTTAAGAATGATAACAGCAGCATGTGCGGCTTCTCCCCAGAAGGTTGCAGGAGTACCTGATTCATCGAGCATAGCACGAGCCATTTGTTGGATAGTTCTGTTCATTCTTTCCACAACCCCATTTTGCTGAGGAGTTCTAGCTGTAGAGAATTCTCTTCTTATCCCATGTTCATCGCAGAAATCAAAAAATTCATTTGATGTGAACTCCCCACCTCTGTCAGATCTGAGGCACTTGATTTTGTGTCCTGATTCATTTTCGGCCAATGCTTTGAAGGATTTGAATTTTTCGAATGCTTCATCTTTGTGCTTCATAAGCCCTAACCAAACAAACCTTGAGAAATCATCAATGAATAATATCAGATATTCTTCTCCTCGAGGTGACCTTTTCCTAAATGGACCACATACATCTGTATGGACTAGCTCAAGAGGCAAGCTAGCTGACCCTTCCTTCTCTGGAAAGTTAGTTCTGGTCTGCTTTCCAAACTGACAAGATTTGCATATGGTGTTGTCTGGAATTTTGATATCTGGAAGATCGCGAACTGCCTGATATTTGCATGCTTTCCTTATTTGTGAGAAGCTTAGATGTCCCAACCTTCGATGCCATAACCAGTGCTCTTCATCCTTGCTAAGATAGCATTGTTGTTGTTCTTCTTCAAATATGTACAGATTATTTGGAGTTCTTTTGCCTTTGAGAACTGTTTTACCTGTATCAAGATCACGAACAAGACATCCATTCGATCTGAAAATAACCTCTGTTTTTTGATCACACATCTGGCTGACACTTAGAAGATTATGTTTCAATCCATCAACATACAAAACATTTCCAGCCTTGACCTTTTCTTTTAAAGGAGCAATACCTTTTCCTTTTATAGTAGCAGGAGTATCATTTCCAAAAGAGACTTTCTTTCCCTTTTCTAAAGTAGAATAAGATTCAAGTTTTTCTTTATCACCTGTCATATGTTTCGAACATCCACTGTCAATGTACCATAGATTTTCCTGTCCTTCTGCATAAAATGCTATCCCACATCTTTCTGTTTGAGGTTCCTTTATTCTCCATGTTTTGGTGCTTGTGGCTTGTTCCTTTTTCTCCTGAAACCTGCTCCTGCATTCAGAGTCTTTATGACCAAAATTATTGCAAATAGAAAATTCAACTTCATTTTCAAGCACCGAAAAGTTGTTATAGGTCCTTTTTGTAATCCCTGTCATACTTCTTTGTTTTTGAGCTTCCCTAGTCATGATTGTTTTATATGCAACACATTGAGCTGCTCTGTGACCAAAGTTGTGGCAAGAAAAGCATTGTCCATTGAAGAAGCTTCTGCGGTTATTGAATCTACCAGCCAACTGATTGTAATTTCTATTTTCATCTGTTCTTGAGCCAAACTGAGAAGATTTTACCTGTGGTTGGTTGTAGCTTTTGTTCATCCTTAAGGAGGATTGTCCCTGATAGTTTCTGTTTGTAACTCGTCCCTGCTTTACCTGATTATCTTCATTGTTCTTCCGCTCATTTCCTCTTGCTGCATCAAGATAACTTTTTGAGGTGGATGCTTGAGAGGTTTCTCCATTATAGCCCAAACCTGTTTTGTTTAGAGGAGACCGCTGCACACTAATAATCTCATCCAAGGTTTCAGATCCTTTGACAAATTTAAGATTAATAGTTTTTGTTTTCTCAATTTCTTTTCTGAGACCAACAATTTCACCTTCTAGTTTTTCAAGATGTTTTTCCTTTTCATCAATTTGAAATTGCAAAGTATCAATAATCACATTCCTTTCTTCTATGCTTCTCTTGAGTCTAGTGATTTCATTATAGAGATTATCCACATCTATAGCATCCTCATAATCATCATCTTCAAATGCCATTAACAGCTTATATTTATTACCTTGTTCATCTTCATCACTGTTTGATAAGCCATCACTATCTTCATGGGTGTAGTAGCTTTTCCTATTTGCACTTTGTTTCTTGTTCCATCTAGCAGGTTCTTTTCCTTTATCCTTATAAGGACATTTTGCAGCATAATGACCTACTTTCCCACAAGCAAAACATTTGAAAGGTAGCTTACCTCTGAACCTTCCAGAACCCCTTTGAAGATTTCTGACAAAATTTGATTCTTCTTCCTCTTCTTCTGGAACATGGCTTGCTTCATAGTAATCTTCTTTTCCTGATGCCTTAAAAGCAGCTTCCCTTCTGTCAGATGGACCTCCCTTTCTCATTTCATAAGCGGTTAGAATTCCATGTAGCTGAGACATAGTGAGAACACGGAGATTTTCTTTTTCTTCTATTGCAGATACTTTAGATTCAAACTTGGGGGATAAAGATCTTAGAACCTTTTGAACTACTATAGTTTCTCTTATTTCTTCACCCAAGTTTTTCATACAATTAACAATCTCATCTACCCGGAGAAAATAATTAGCCACACTTTCATCATTATACATCCTGAGAGTCTCATATTGAATCCTGAGTGTTTGAAGTTTAGCTTCCTTTACCTGTTCATCTCCTTCATAGCTAGTGATCATTTTGTCCCATATTTCTTTTGCTGATTTGAAGTGCATGACCTTCATGAATTCTGTTTGAGATATACTTCCTAATAGGGTAGCGACTGCTTTTGCATTTGTTTCATATGCCTTTTTTTCATCTGGATCTGTAGGAGTAGCTGAAGGAAAAGCATAGCCTTTTTCTACAATGTCCCAAACTTCTGTACCAAGAGATTGAAGATATGCAGTAACTCTTACCTTCCAATAATTGAAATTTGTTCCATCAAAAACCGGTGGCCTGATTGATGCTTCTTTCTCGTAGTTGCTCATGATGAATGATCTTCCTTCAAGCGATCAAGCTTCTCTGAAGGACCTGCTCTGATACCAATTGTTGGAAATAATACTGAGAGGGGGGGTGAATCAGTATTATCAGATTAATCAAACTTTTCAAATGCCCAAAACATATACGCTACTTCAGTTAAGTGAACCAGCGTGTACACGCTACTGTGACGAAGTAAAACAGCGTATAAGCAGAAAACTCACAATTTAGTTGGCTTATTCTTCAATTAAGTGCATCAGGACATTATTCATCATATTAACAGTAAACATGTGCAGTATAACAGAACAGATAAAAAGCCACACACATGAACACCAAGATATAAGGTGGAAACCCAATGTGGGTGAAAACCACCTACTGCAAGTTGTCTCTATCTTTCTTAATATGAAACTTCAGTTTACAATCTTTTGTACTGGTGCAGCCTTATACCAGTACGCAGGCTACAACCTGCAGAAGGCTTCAACCTTCTCTCGTTCTCCAAACTTCCTTGGAAGGGAGCTCCAACCCCCTTTTGCTTTTGTACTAGCCAAGATACTAGTACGTAGGTGCTGACCTACAATCTTCCTTCTTCCAGGTATCACTTTTCATACATTTTCAGACTTGGATATTCCTGAAGCACAACATTACAATCTGAAGACCACAATTCATTCAATTTTCACAACAGATCATTGAAGCATAAAACAACCAACTTTGAATCACTGAACCACTGAACCCTGTCAATCACCAGTTACCAGAACACAGAGTAGACTACAGAACTCTGTAATAACAGTCAGATCCCACTGTAAACCCAAATCAAGCTTCAAAAGATATACGCTACTTTAATGAGCAGAAACCGCGTATACACGCGCTTTTACCGAAGCCAACCTGCGTACAGATCTAAAAATAAACTTTCTCAACTTGCAGCTGTACCAGATATTAGTTAGACTCAGAACGTAACATTGCGACAATATGCAGATCTAGAAATACGCATAATCAACCATAACATGATAGTGCATTTCAAACCATTTGATCCCGATCTCTCCTTAGATCTAGTTCTCCATCAACCGATGAGATCTCTCCTTACCTCAGATCAACCAACTCAGAACCTGCATATCAGATCTCTTTCTCTCTTAGATATTCATGCCTTGTCGAAAGATGATCTTTGCCTAATGATCTTCTTCTCCTTATATAGCCTTAGGCCTTTCTCAATACCAAGAGCCAAAACCATAGTAACACAATACCATCAACTTTAAAACTAGGGATCGACACGCCCGTCGAGACATAATGGTCCGAAATCATAGGCACAACTTCCAAGGTCTAACCACCATGAACCAAAGGAACCTTTCCACATACACGCGCTTTTTCTGAATCGAACTTGCGTGTACACGCGATTTGGGCTTAACGAAACAGCGTGTATGAGCTTTCTTGCCATGCTGTACTGAGATCTGTCTTCTGATTAAGTTGCCATCACCTGTACTAACCTTTGAGCACCTGTACCATCCACTGAGTGAGTTGCCATCAAGGACAAGACTTGAACCATAATGCCAACAACCTAGCCTCCAAAGGGTTATGCATCAGATGGATTCTTCATGCGGTACTGATATTCTCTCATACCTTCGGTTTCTCGGTCTTCTTATTTTTCTCCTTAGCTCCTTGAGAGTCATCTATCATGTCATCATTCTTCATGGCCCCTGAGAGACATAATTGTGTAGTTTCAGCGGGCAATGACTGTTGCGGGAGTAGCATCATTAATATAGTTGGTTTACACTTGGCACCATTGCACTGGGTGTTTGCTTGCTATTTTTTTCTCTTTTTCTCCTATCATCACTGTTTAGTCCTTAAGGTCATCATTGTCTTGACATCATTGTGCCCCCTAGGCATTTGTCACAGAGAATTTGAGGCCTTCACCCTCAGTTTCTATTAGGACATATTACTCCTCCTCGTCAAGTTAAAGTACATCTTCTGAGTCCTCCATTGAGTCCTCATTTTGACTCTAGTTCTACTGATTCTTCCAATTCTTCCTTTCATTCCGCATCTTCTCAATGTTATACCATCACCATGTCAAGCACCAATGCGGGTGTGGGAAACCAAGGTGGTAACCCAAGTACTAACTAGGGTAACCCCATGAGCGTAACCTTCACTAATATGGGCACTCCTACTCCATTGCCTCCTTTTATGGCTAGTTTGAGTCTCCCTAATTCAGCCAACTCATCAACGACCCCCTTCTTCATGACCCAAATTGGCCAGTTATGCCTACCAAGATTCCTTTCGACATCCCCAATTTTGAAGGTAATCCTAGAGAATATCCCACAAATCATGTTCACTCATTCCATATGTGGTGTTCATCCAATTCTATCATATAAGACTCCATTTGTCTTCACCTTTTCTACTGCACTCTTACTGGAGCTACTGCTAAGTGGTATGTCGACCAAACCAGATCCACTCATTCCACTTTTGTGACTCTTGCCAAAGATTTTATAGCCTATTTCAAGTTACCTTTCTGTTATGAAACTAGTAACAAAATTTTCACTTCTTTTCGTCAAACTTTTTCCATTGGCCTATTTGATCATGTTCAAGAATGACATAGAATGAGGAGCATATGTAAAGCTCCTGAATTCTAAGACTGTGTCTATATGGATTGGTACCTTAAATCTCTTTTGGCCCCCATTGCTAAAGAAGTCAATTCTCACTTCCCTTAATCTGAGGAATATTAAAACCTTTTCTATAAAGAAATAAGTTTTTTTTTCTTTAGAAAACATACAGTTTGAGGTTAAAAAACTTGTAAAAGGAAAATTTAAGAACATCAAAAGCTACCAAACAAAAATCTCAAAAATTGCTTTGCATGTCCTTTTTTATTTAACAATCAAGCAAGACTTCCCTAAACCCTGGACTCAAAGCTTTATTGTACCTACTTTTAAAAGTGGGGATTGTAGAAATTAATGTGCAAATTCTAACTGCTCATGAAATTTTCTGAATCACAAGACTAGAAGCTACTCTACTGATCTGCAGAGGTAAATTCATGATCGAGAACTCATATCATCAACACGCATCAAGATTCAACACACATACACAGAGATTTATCTAAGGAAAAGCAACATTCCCTGAGAGAAAAATAGTTCCCCATCTCCTTTCCATACTTCCAACCCAAGGAGAGTACACACGATAGTTGTGAGTTGTGTCTGTGTACCTATTGAAGGCTCGAAATTCTCTGCCTCAACATTATAAGGGAGACCACCTAGCCGGGAACTTAAAGCAGCTCATTTTCCATTGAAATGGTGGTTCTAACTGGTTAAACTAGGTCCAGTTACCTTCTTTCTATCGCTAATGGCTTAAAGTATGCCTTTTACTTACCAATAGAGAAGAGATGTCAGATCAATGCTCTTACTGATCACACAAGAAAGTGATCCTTACGCTGATTTGGGGCTTAGCCAAGCCACAACTAAATTTTTCCCCTTTGATAAGAGGACTTCTAGGAATGTAGAATTAAATCTAAATGCAAGCAAAATGAAAGAAATCCTAAGCCTATCTATAGCAAGTCCCAATAGTGATCTGTAACAGCTCTTTGAATGGCTTCCTGAGTCCTTTGTCTATCACCTTTTGCATCTAGGGTGGAGCTAACATTATTCCTTATCTTTCTGGATGTTGTTTGCTTGTGAAAAAAAACTGAGTTCTTGTCACCCCCTTGTAACCATAATTGTCTCGACTTGAGCCTCCATTTTGTTTCCTCTTCTCTGTTAACTCGGTATAGCTGTAAGTAGAGTTCATTTTCCTGTTGTTTGTTCTCTTAGGAAAGGCCATTATCGTCTATTAGTCTTTGGATACTCTCCATATTGTTCTTAATTTCTTTTTTTACCTTCTTTGGTTGTTGATACTTTGTTTTAGCCCATTCTTTGATGGCTTGTTTTATTTTCTGTATTTTTGTTTCCCAAATGAAACCGAGAGAGCCTTCCACGTGTTGGATCTAAGAGATGTAAAAAATTCCTGCAATTGCTGGTATATCATTCGAGAGAGAACTGTATCTGAATGGAATGGGCCCAAGTGGCCTATGATTTTCCAGCATTAGAGTTATTGGGAAGTGGTCGGAGGCAGAGCACGTTAGAATGTTAGCATATTTGATGGAGAAAGCAGAGAGAAGTGTAATATTGATGAATATTCTGTCCAACCGCTTCATGATGTTACCAACACCCATCCTGTGGTTGTTCTAGGTGTTGCATTGGTTTTTTGGAGGGACATCCATAGGATCATGCTCCTGCATGATATTTTCCAACTGTATTCTATATGGATCAGGCATAAAACTGCCTCCCCTTTTCTCATTGGCGTGGAGGATTAAATTAAAGTCACCTCCTAGAATAATGTTAGTGTTCTCTTCTGCGTCCAAACTATCTTTTAGATCATGCCAACAACTATCCTTATCTCTGCAGTGATTCGGCACATAGATGTTGTAGATGATAATGGCTTGCTGATCTGCTTTATTTTCTAGAGTTGTTTTGATCCAGTGTTGATTTATTGTTTCTGAAATACAGTTCCATATACCTTGATTCCAAATTGTTGCTATTCCTCTTGAGGCTCCTCTTGCCTCACTAATGCTTCCTCTATACTGTCTCTGCTGCTCAATGACTTTATTCATTTCCTTGTGGTTTTGTTTTGTTTCTTGTAACATAATAATTCCTAGCGTCTCAGAAATGATAAGATCCCTTAGGGCTGTTACCTTAGAGGGGTGCCCAAGTCCCCTGATGTTCCAGGATAATATTTTCATCATTGGATATGCGGTATGCGGGGAGGTGCTCGCCCCCCTTGGTCCTTGCTGATTGCTTTTTTGTCATGCTACCCCAGGATATAAGTTTCGATGGGTGTCTGCGTTCCCATTGCTATGTCCTTTTGTGCGTTCTCATCCCTGTGCTGCTTAGCAGATTTCTTGCCTGGGCCAGGTTTCTTGGAGGGTTCACTAGAACCCCCGTGATCTTTAGATGAGCTTCTGGTGATTCTGTTGAGGGGAGGATCAAGAAGAGGCTGAGAGGAAATAGTAAGAGGCAATGAGGATTCGATAGTGTCTTGGCGTTGGCTTTCAGGGAGAGGGGGCTCCTGGGGATCAAGAGGAGAGTGGGGGGATGAGGGGTCTTCTTCCTCCAAAGATTCGAAGGGGTTTGATGTAGAGGGTAATGGCTGAGTCAATATGGGAGGGGAGGAGAAGGATGCAGCTTGGATTTCTGGGGGAGGCTTTGGTTTTGGGCTAGACTGTTTGGGGTTTACTTTCTTTTTTTTTGACTTGTTCCCATGTGTCTTCACTGGCTTCAACATTTTCATTCATTTCATTTTCTTTTAGTTTACTACACCTATTAGAAAAATGACCATATTCATGGCATACCTTACATTTGAACGGGATTTGTTCATAGTCCAACAGCTGAATATGGGTCCATTGGTCCACTTTGATCTTGATTGCTTCCGGAAGGCCCTTTCCTAATTTGGATGGATTGTTTATCTCAACATTTTCTTTCCTAATGTGTCTTCACTAGCTTCAACATTTTCATTCATTTCATTTTCTTTTAGTTTACTACACCTATTAGTAAAATGACCATATTCATGGCATACCTTACATTTGAACGGGATTTGTTCATAGTCCAGCAGCTGAATATGGGTCCATTGGTCCACTTTGATCTTGATTGCTTCCGGAAGGCCCTTTCCTAATTTGGATGGATTGTTTATCTCAGATACATTGAGATTGGTTAAATTCAGCTTATCGAGTTCATGAGGGTAGGAGAGGGAGGTGAAATAGAGATGGGAAGCTTAATAGTCATCCAGAAGGAAAATATATGCCTGCATGTAAAGGTAAAGGGAATGCTAGGGGGGTAATTTGATTCAAACAAAGGGTGAATTATGCTTCCCTGAATGGACATCATGAGACTGTGTTTAAGATTCACCATTTCGAAGCTGCGAGAAGACTAGAGTGTAAGCACAAGAGAGAAGCTAAACATATTGTGGGTTGTGAAGAGGGCCAAGAAGGCCCTTTCTGGTTCTTCCTCTTTTATATTGGAGACACAAGATTTAAGAGTGTTTATAAGATAGCAATAAAGATTAATGGATTGTCAAGATACATAACTCAAAGGATCTCTATAATTATGGAAATCCCAGCTCAATCAAACTGGTCTCATTTCATGTACTTAGGACTGCCTCTGGCCAAAGAGACAATCAAAAACGAAGTTTGGGTCAAGCTAATTGAGAAGCTGAGAGGGAAACTGCAGAGCTGGGGGATGTATTGGCTTAACTTGGCAGGCAGAACAATTCTCATTAAAGCCATTCTATCAGCCCTCCCTATCTACCAATTTGCCATTACCCTCGCCCCTTCAAGCATTCATAAACATATGGAGCTGATTTTAAGAAGCTTCCTATGGAAGGGGGGAAAGCAAGACACTAAAAAATTCAGCTTGGTGAATTGGGAAAAGGTCATCCTTCCTTTAGAAAATGGAGGACTAGGAATTAGAATTCCTAGGTTGGCAAATATGGCAATGGGCTTCAAGCTAACATGGAGAATCTTAAAAGAGAAAGGAACCTGGTGGGCAGAGGTCATCAAAAGGAAATATCTGAATGGGATCAATAGCAACATCCTCTCTGAAGCAATCACTGACCGACACTGTACCCCTGTTTGGAAATTGATCAAAAAAACCTTACCCCTCCTCAAGTCTCACATCTCTAAAGTCCCAGGTAATGGAAAGCATATCAGCATATGGAAGGATAGAATTATGGGCACGGAAGCCAAGGAAAAGTCCATCAATTTCAGACCCCTGCAGCAGTGGATGTCAGAAGCTAACCTTAAAACCCTTTTCGACATCTCACTCTGGGATCAAAACAGCTGGAAAGGATGGAAAACACTGCACCTACCTAAAGAATTAGAGGATCTATGGAACGACCTTAAGCTCTCCCTCACAGGGTCAGCCCCTACAAGCAGAATGATAGATGATAGTTACGTTTGGGATCCAACCGGAGGTAATTACACAGTGAAAGGAGGTTACAAGGCACTCCAAAATTTAGCAGCACCCAACAACTGGCAACTCTACAAAGCAGCATGGAGAATTGAAAGCCTTCCGAAGATAAAACTCTTTAATTGGACCTTGCTTCATGGCAAAATCCTAACAGCAGAAAATCTTAGGAAAAAGGGAATTCAGGGTCCCTCAATTTGTTTCATGTGCAGGGAGGCGGAGGAAAACATCAACCACCTTTTCATTAACTGTCCAGTAGTAAGGTCCTGTTGGAAACTTATAACTAGTCCTCTAAATATTGGAGACTTCCCCAATCAGACTTCCCTCCTTCAGAAAGGTTGGGGGAAAACCTTCCCTTACGCCAGCAAGAACATGTCTCTAGCTAAGAGAATATGGACCAGCATCCCTTCAAACCTTTGTTGGCAGTTATGGTTAGCCAGGAACGAAAGTATATTCAAAAACAAGAAACCTAGTATATCCAGCATTCTGGCTAAAACAACTGCTCTCATAGCAGAAACAATAGAAGCTAATGGGATCTCCCATGCTGACCCGGAATACACAGATGATAGGGTGAAGGAATGGGTTCGGAGATTCAACTATAAACCAAGAACAAAAAACAAATCAATAACAGGAACAGGGCAGAAGGATTGGAAACTCAGAGGGACAAAGGAGGAAATCAACAGTTGGATCCAAAATCAAAAGCGGTTCACGCTTCACTTTGATGGGGCTTCAAAAAACAATCCAGGCAGAGCTGGAGCCGGGGGAATAATTAGAGATCCTCAAGGGAAAACTATTGTCACTTATGAGTGGGGTTTGGGTACCATGACGAACAATAAGGCTGAAGCTTACAGCCTTCTATTGGGGACCTCCATCGCCCTGAAGCTAGGCATTCAAAATCTCTTAGTTTTAGGAGACTCTGCAATCATTATAGCAGCAATGAACTCCGGGAAAGATTTCAACCAAATCGCCTTAAGCAGAATCAAAGCCAGAATAGTGGATCAGATCAGGGGCATCAGCAAAGTGACTTTTAAGCACGTCCTAAGAAGCAACAATGTGGAAGCGGACGAGCAGGCAAACAAAGCCACGGGAAGACTCACGGGTCAGGTAAAGGAAAACAATGATACTTATGACAGGGATATTCCATAGACAGGACGCTCTCCCTTCGCACCAGATAATCGGTCACCTCAGGCATCCGTTTCAATACAGTTGGCCTGCGCATACCCGATCCTCATCAAATCATATCCTTCTCGACTGTCGAAGCAGGTGTTTTAGGACAGAGTATCGCCCTCTGGATTCGAGGAATGCAGGCACGGTTTGGATTCTCTCATTGTACATCACAGACAATAACAGAGGGTGTGATCACGCCCATGCTGGTTACAGGCTCCAAGGACTGGTAAAAATCAACTCAAAAGATCTCACGATCACCAAGAACAGATACACCACTCGAAACAAGCGTGAGCAAGCCCTCTTCGCTCTTATAAATTACAAAGAGTATCTCAGGTCTATCACAACTCAAGGCAATCTGGGACAGAGGCGAAGGGTTCTTTACAGTCGGGGGCTTCAGTCAGAAGGCTTCTCTCAGGACCTTAAGATCAGAATCGGGTTTAAAGAAAACACCGAGCTCCTCTCGGTTGGCAGCAAAGATCAGACTCCCACAGCTCATATTGCCCTCCCTAATCTCAAGCATCGTTTGAAGGCGCCCTACTCGATCCGGGACCCAGTCGTTATTCCACTGCCCTGGGTAATCGATTCTCTTCATTACTGTGCTTTTAATAGTGCTAACAGTTTTGTTTATGTCCAAAGCTGTGCCCTTACTCAGCATCTGAGCATCTCGTCTCTTAATCCTTCGAGCAAGCAGCCCTGTGGCATCGCCCTCACGCCCTCCACCACTTCAGTCATTCCTCGGGGCACTGCGGATCCTGATTCTGCTAGGATGGCGGAGCAGCAAAATCAGCCTGCCAATCAGGCTCAACCCAGAAATTCTATGGGAAATATTTTCAACAACAAGGAGTGTAACATGTGTAAAGCCCATGTAATCATGATCAATGCCCTGAACAATCAGATGAAGGAGTTGACAGAGGATTATCACTCTGATAGAAATTCCAAGCGCAAAAAACTGGAGAAAAGGAAGAAAGAGATCGAAGATTTAAAGGACCGTTGCATACATATGGAAGCTGCCATAGACCACCTTCGCTCCCTCACTGAAAGCCAGCAGGCTGAAGCCTCAACCAGAGCAAGCAGGAGGGAACAGCTCCCGGATGACTCTGTCACCCAGCACTCCCCTTGATATTTATGCATTGTAAATTCAGTTGGCTAGGAGGCTCTTTTGTCAGGCAATATAGCCGTTTGTTTCATGTTTTGTGTTTAATCAAGAGAAGCTTAGAGGATTATGGGTCTGCGCACCCACTTTTGAACCTCAGCTCTCAGAGCTTTCCCCTATTGTACTAGAATACTGGATTGTTGGTTTTATAATATATGAGTAAACGACTTTGTTAAAAAAAAAATAAAGATTAATGGATTGTCAAGCATATGCTGGCAGGGGTGTTGTTGGACTGTCACAGTGGAAGAAATGATCTAATGGATAAAATGAATGTCTACTGAAAAAAGAAAATTTCAATGTTGAGGTGCAACTTGGGAGGGGTAGCTGATGGTTCCCTAAGCTAGGTCAAGTGCTTGCAATGGATTAAAGATCAACTTCTGCTGCAAAGTCTCATGAGGAATATGATTATGCAATAACTGCACCTAAAAAATTGGAAGTCAAAGTCTAGGACTCATTATAAAGAAGCGGTTCAATCAATAACCACTAAGTTTTGAATGGGATCTAAAATTTGACTTTCTCAAAATTGAATGAAGTTGGAACCACTCTGAAACAACTCGAAACAATTAAGAAAGGGATTTTGGGAACACCTGCCACGTTATGTTTCCAGGATAACATTTCACATGCCACTGCCACCATTGCCATCTTTCTTGGTCCAAGTAAAGGGCTCCCACACGTAGTTTAGTTTGATAATCGCGGATATCATTCAGGGTGAAATATTGTTCTATTTGTGCTACCCATACTGCCCGATTAGAGCCATCAAATTTATACATGTCCAACTTGGGTGGCTGAGGGTGGGAATGTTGGTGATTTCCATGGAAGTGAATATGATGGCTATATTCTCCTTCGAGGTGTTCATCAATACTATGCACCTCCTGATGATACCCTGTCATGCTCTTGGTGACTAGTTGAAGCGATTTTGAAATTTCTTCTAGTGGTTCCTTGAACGAATCCAACCTTGATTCAAGGCACTTGATCTTCTAATTGGCCATGACTTGAGCTCTAGTTTCTACCATACACAAATGTTGGTCACTTGAAGTCACTTCGAAAAAATTTGGGACCGCCGGAAAAATGAGGCTGACTAGTGAATGGAACCACTGTGATCAACTCCTTGTCATGAATCTTATGGGCTAAGTCTCTTGTAAGCATCTTGGGGAGCACCTAGATCTGAATTGTATTGCTATGGTAGAACCTCAACTGGTGGATCTGATCTGGCATATAAGATAATGGGCGATCTTCAGAGAGCTGAGGGAACTATGGTCACAAAGGATTGTCAGGTGCTATAGATCGCAATATACATAAGGTTCCAACAATAATACTCGGCCCAATATTTCAGGGAATTAACTAAGGAGGATCAACTGTACCCTTAGCCATACTACCTAAATACGTTATCATACGCACAAGTAATCTCCTCGAGTACTGTTCTCAAGGTACTGTAGCAGCAAGACAACTGATGGCTTATCTAAGGCCAGGTCTCAATTGAGCCTAGGGGGCTTTCAATATACCCATAGGGTACGTGGAAGTGTAGTCCATGCGTGGTTCTATCTAATGTAGTACTACTCGAAGGGGTACCCACAAGGGTTACAAGGGAGTCCAACAAGCGTGGCCACCTCTTGTATTTCCTGCATGCATGCCTCCCCAAATCCACATGTTTATGTGCTCAATGACAAATCCTGTGGTTTAAAGATGCTAGAACACGTATCTGGCCTAATTTTTTTTTTTTTTGCAAAAATGGAGGTACCACAAACCTAGAAAGTACTCTGATACCGCTTGTTATGCTCTTGACCTGCGAGAAATTCTAGAATACCAAATATGCAAAGAAATACAACCCAAAACACATAATAAAATGAGAAATATAGCAAGTATTTTATTATTCAGAGATAAAAGCAATGTTCACTTGCCTCTTCGAGGGGGCAACCTCCAACAGAGCATAGCTCGATTACAAAATAAGACTCGATGATCTTTCCCTTATAACTACGACTATTTATAGCTAAATGACATTCAACAACCTAACGACTAGTGGTCCTTTGCATAACATGGGTTAACCACTTTATTTATTAATTATGGCCTATTTGCAACTAACTGTGGTCCCTTTCTTAAATGAGGGTTAACCACTTACAATTATTAATACGGGCTTTATTGACTCTTTAACTAACTATGACTATGACTCGACCCTATTGGGTTTATTACATAAATAAAGGGGTTAGGGTTGGACCCTAACACGTAGGGTCAGATCATTAACTAATATGTATAGAGTTATACATAAAATCCACCCCTAAGAATCATCCTTTCATATTTGAAAGTATTTTTCTCGAAAACCCTGTGACATCCCCAACCATGGTTCTCTCGTAAAAGACAATGTATACGTGTTTACAAAAATTAAATATTAAAAAGGGATCTGAGTAAAGGACATAGATTAAAGAGCTGAGACGAGGTTGCTTTCTTGTGATGTCAATGGGTTTCTTGTGCAGAAATCTAAATTAATTTTGGTACACTCATTAAACAGATAGCTGGTGAGCCTTAATGGACTAGTCAAGAAATTAATTTGGGTTGGAAGGAAGTAGGCAGACCATGTTTCCTTGAGAAACATTTACAAGGAAAGAAGAACTAAATTAATGAAGTTGTTTCTGCTAGTAGCAATGAAAAAAATCAATCCCAACACAAAAGAGAAGATAACAGATAAATGAGAGGGGTTCAATCTCATTTTTTAGATACACCCTCTCTCATTCAATCAGGAAGAGACAGAATTATCCACTCACTCATTCAACATATAAGATTCAAAATTGAACAAGAAGAGGGAGGAATGGCAATAAACTATGTTTTTGGTTTGAAATATTGGTGAACAGGTGGTTGTCCTTGGTGAGGAACAATGCCTCTCGAGTCCCTATAAAGCCATAGGATGGAGATGACTTTCATAGGATTCCCTTAGTGGTGTAGATGGAGGATTGTGTCCTTCGATTCCTAGATGGAGAGACTCTCAAAACTTCCTGCTATTGATTTACATTGGGCTCTGGATTCCCTTAAGTGAGTGGAACCACTATGTTTTGTTTAAGGGTGGATATTTACTCTCAAGATTCCCTTGGTATGTTTTGAGTGAAGGTATTGGGCATTTCAAATCCCTGTGTTTCCATTTGATTGCTGAGTGGCTGGTGGGTGTAGGAGGGAGGTCCTCTAGAGTCCCTGTTTCAACTGAAAGTTGGTGTTTTATCCTTGAACCAAGCCCCTCATTCTCTAAAATCTGGCTCAAGGATGATAGTTGCAAGTGACCTTAGCTATAATTGGCTAAGGTTGGGTGGAGAGTCCTCATCCCAAACTCAATTTCCCAAAGCATCATGAGATAAGTGCTCTTATGCATTGCAACGCCATTAATCATGTGTTACACTCTTGGATTGAAATCACATGTATATGAGAAATGAATATGTATTGTGTTCTAGACTGAATGGTACTCATGATTGTGCTGAACATGGTATGCTTCTTCTCCAATTTAAACTATTATACCTTTGAAATATGTGATAGTACCATTTATAAACATGACTAATTAACCTGCTAAGAAAAAGGTTAAAGAACTGGAAATAGTACCTATACAACTGAACTAGATTATCACATAATAAAAAATAAAATGGTGCACAAAGTAAAGGCATATAAATTTCCCATAAGAACCAAATTCTACCATCATAATATTTAGTATACGAATCCTTTTATTACAGAATAACAGTTACATCGAAGACAAATTGTTGACATGGTCTTTGCATACATATAAATGGATGTACATGCATTTATGAGGCATGAGTTGATGCCAAGGATGTCATCCTCTTTAAAACATATTAAATGTCGACGTTAGATTAGAGGCTCTTGTAGCCTTGCATTTTCAATAGTCATGGAGGTCTTCGCCAAGCTTCATAGTGCTTCTAGTTATGGAATTACAACCCTGAGGGTATGCCTTGGCCCATAGATCATTGAGGAGTGTTGATCTCCTCAAGCCCCTTTTGGTATTTTACAACTTCAGTGGGCTTTGGAAGATAAGTTTGATCGTAAGCTCAGGAGGGGTAGAACTAGTAAGGGATAACGACCCATAGAGGCCATGAAAAAATGTTGGTGTGGATGTCCTAGATTGCAGAACCTATGAAACAAATGAAAAAATGAACCCATGCTTAAAGGGCCAGGTTGGCGCAGAGAATTGCAACAAAGTGGAACAACATATAAATTAATTAGACATGTTGATTCCCTTGGTAGGAGGAAAGACCTAGACATGGAGGATTCTGATTAGCACGCTCATATCATACCATATTATGATTGGGAAAGGGAAGGGTGACTTTACCAAAACAGGCACCCTAGACCATCCCTCATGGACCAATCAATGGCAGGGTGGGCGAAGATAAGGCCCACAACCCACATGTTGCGACACCCCTCCCTTGTGAGATCACCGGGAAGGGAAGTGGGGGTGGAACAATTCTCTTGATCCATTGGATCTGATAGAGGAGACGAGGGCTACTCAATGTGGGGGGTAGAGCCATGAGCTTGAACCCTGATTGCACTGATCCCTGCTAGAATTATTGGTCGTTCAAATTGCATCGACACAACACATGGAATAAGGCATCGATGAACAAGAACCCTCAAATTAGCGGGGAGATAGTTGGTAGTGAATAGTGGCGTGATGTGAAAAGTGATGTGACAATCATAAATATTAATTATATGTTGATAAATAAATGTTTAGATAAATACACACACACACACGCACCCGTTTTCCTATGCAAAAATAAAATAATGAATACTATCAAACTAATATCCCACTCCTCTAGTTGAACCAGAGGGGTTGGATTTTCAGTAACAACTCGTTCCACTGGAGAAAAGGGTAGGATGGGGTTGCATAAGTGGTATTTGAACATCTAGGTTCAACACTTGGACTGGATCATTATGAGCAAGTGATGATTTTTAGAAATTACCTAAGCGAGATGTTAGGTGTTAAAAGATAGTCTAAATAAATTAATAACATACCTAAATGGGAATTATTCACTATGTGACATATTGGAACAACAAAAAGTTTAGCAATCAACATGACTAAACATATTTCTAGTTGTAATAAATTATGAATTTGGCTAGCCTGCAAACTTTAGATGGTAAATTGGTATAGTTATGTGCTAATATGGTTATTTTGTTGTAGGTATATTGTTATGGCAACTCTATAAGGGTAGGAACCTATATATAATTGGTTATTTATTTTAATGATTATGCACTAACAACTTAAATTACTTGAATTGTAATTGATGCATGTGAGATATTGAACATCACGAGTATGTTAATTTGGTTTCCTTGTTACAGGAGGGATTACCATGGCAACTCCATGAGCATCAAATTCATGGCCATAACTGTGTATTTATTTATCTATTTTCATTGTCTAATAGCGTGTGTGATTGAAAACACATCATAAGTAGCATAAGACAAAGCCAAAGTAGAAATGAGGATTGGAATGGTCCAGTATAGTTCTTAGTAGTCTCATTATGGAAGTGAAGAGGTCAGGGTCAATGAAGATGAAATATCAGTTAACCAAGGGGCAGGGATTCACTCTTTAGATTGGATGGATACCCTAAGAAGCCTAAGGGCTAAAGTTAGAAGCTTCAAGGAAGATAATAAGAGGCTAGTGAGAGTTGAAGAGAAGTAAGCTAAGATAAATGCAGTCATTATGAAAAGTCTTTTAGATTTGCAGAGGTAGAGGCAATCCGAGATGAGGGTCAGTTATAGAGATAGAAGGAGCTCTCAGAGATGAGAGGAGTATACCAATGAGGCAGATGGTGGAAGTTCTAGGAAGAGGATTAAGCTTGAAAGCTAGGACAGCTTGAAGGGAGATGCACCAATGAGCACCCAAAGAGGAGGAGCCAACATTGATGTGCATCATGCTAAAAAACCATCTAGTTCTACTACTAGGAGAAACTATCATTGTTCTAATCATCACCATCATCATCATCATCCAGGAAGAAAGGAAAATGATTACACACCTAAGGAGTTTCAGAAAGCCAAGCCACTCACATTTGATGGGGATATGACGAAGGTAGAGGATGAAAAATCTTGGTTGTTGGGCATGAAGAAGTTTTTTAGAATACATAACTATTCTAAAAATATGAAAGCTAGAGTTGCCACCTAGAACTTAAAGGGAAAAACAAATAAATGGTGGGAAGATCTGAAGAATGTTAGAGTGATTGTTGATAGGGAGTTGGCTTGGACAAAATTTGAAAAGTTATTCACAAAGCAATATCTTTCTGAACACTATTATGATGGAAATGAAAAGGAGTTCTATGAACTCAAGATGGGGCCATTATTAGATGAGGAATACATCACGAAGTTCCTATGGCTATTGAGGTATGTACCATATCTCAATCATGAGAAAGCAAAGATTCAAAGGTTCTTTAGTGGCTTTCATGTGGCATTCAAAGATAAAATTAAGTTTCTGGAACCACTAAATTTGAAGGATGCCATAAAAACGCTGAAGCACTGTTATGAGCAAGAAAAATGTAGGCCAAAGATTGAGGGAAAATGGTAGGAAAAGGACAATGCCAGAAATAAGAGAAATTAGCCCAAGAAAAACTCAAAAGATAGGGAAGGTAAGCAACCAACCCCTGTAAACCAATTTCAACAAAAAATATAACGTTGTTGTTAAGGAAAATGTGCAACAACTAGCACTAGAGTAGACCAAGTTTGAGGGATGAGAGCCACTAAAATGTTGGATTTCTGGTGAACATCATAGAAGAAGGGATTATCCACATCAACAAAATGTTGGCCCAAAGATCTATAGTGCTCAAGAAGCTTGGACAATAGGTGATATAGCTCAGAACATGCCGAGAGTTTATGTAGTAGTGGACAACTACCAAGCAGACCAGTAGACATCCATTATTAAGAGGGAAGGTAAGTTGCATGACCAAGTTATTTCCATTTTAGTTGATCTAGGTTCTAGTTATAGTTATGTCAACCTAAATATTGTTGGTATATGAAATCTACTTAGGGAATTGAATGAAGATCCATGGTTGGTTCAGTTAGTAACTAGAACGAAAAGGAAAATTTGTCATTGGGTAAGGTCATGTGTATTTGAGCCTAGTGGCATGCCTATGAAATCTCACTTGAATGTATTTCCATTGGTTGCATATGGCGTACTATTGGGCACAGACTGATTACCCCCATACCCAAAGATGACACATTCTATGTAAAGATAAAAGCATAAACATAGGTTTGATCTAAAGTGGTCATATTATGAAATATAAAGTTTTGTCTTAAAATATTTTTTTCTCAAAATGCTTTTGTCTTAAATATAAAGTTTTGTCTTAAACTAATTTTGTCTTAAATTGTTTTTGTCTTAAAATAATTTTGTCTTAAAATAATTTTGTCTTAAATTGTTTTTGTCTTAAAATAATTTTGTCTTAAACTATTTTTGTCTTTAAATTTTTATCTCAAACTACTTTTGTCTTAAATATAGAGTTTTGTCTCAAAATATTTTCGTCTTAAATTATTTTTGTCTTAAATATAAAGTTTTGTCTTAAAATATTTTTGTCTCAAACAACTTTTGTCTTAAAATATTTTTGGCTTAAACTATTTTTGTCTTAAACATAACGTTTTGTCTTAAAATATTTTTGTCTCAACCTATTTTTGTCTTAAACCTTACATTTGAGACAAATAAATTAATATTAATTTTTAATGTAAAATAAAAAATGAGTTTTTGAGACAAAAGACTTTTTTTGAGACAAAAAATTTGTTTTGTCTCAAAAAAATGTCTCAAAAGTGCCCTTAGTGTAATAGTGAGTTCATTTCACGTCCACTTGTTTGTCCAACATACCCATATTAAATCTTATGAAAATGCCCCTATATAGCATCTCATCCCTATTGATAACAAACTAATTGAAGACTTCCACCATCATTATAATTCAAAATTTGATAACATACCAGCGTTAAAGCCAGCTTTGGGGTGGAGTTGTAGTTTTCCATATCTATGTGAACAGTATCTGTGAAAAAGCAGCAACCATTGCAGCATAAGATATATCAATGGATGGCATTACCAGAACATGGTTTTTAATTTGAACAAGTAAAAGGTCATTACTTGAGAACCAAAATCTATGCTCATGCTCCACTGTGTGTGGGGGCATTGTGTCCTAAATTTATTTTCTTGTCCTTTAATCAAATGCAACTAATTGCGAGAAGGCAAGCAGACCTTCTCAATCCCTGTCCACTCTCTGTCCTCAAATCGTAAATTCAGGATTTATGAAGGGTAAATGCTTCGAAAACATTTAAATTTATTTAAAAAAATATTAAACTAATAAAAATTTAAAAAAAATCACAAAATTATAAAAAAATAAATAAAACATTATAATTAAAAAAACTATATTTTATAATAAAAAATAAACTTATAATATTTTAAAATTTATTTAAACAAAAAACATTTAAACCATCTAAATACAAACCCTTTTAAAATTACTTCCTCGTTAATAATATTTGATAAATATATAACAAAAGTAAAATAAAATTCACTTGGAGCCAAAACAACAAACCTTTTTCACAACCTGATAGAACGAGCCAAACAACAAACCTTTTTCACAACCTGATAGAAGGAGCCAAACAGCAAACCTTTTCACAACCAATCTTCGTTAAGGAAGCTCAGACTACCCAACGGTTCACTACCGACCTTAGCTAAGGAAAATCTCGCAACCCAACCATCACTGGAGCAAAAGATTATTGAGGAAGTGTTTCCACATTCTGTTGGATTAGTACTCGTAAGTGTGAACCGCGTTCCATAGAATATATATATAAATTTAAATGAAGTATTGTGGGTTTATATATATATATATATATATAAATTTAAATAGAGTATTGGTGTTATAAAGATATGTATTTACAATTTAATATTAACAATATTTTCATGTACTTAGAGAGTTAGTCGAGTATGTTAGCTGTCTATGCTTGCTAGCAATTATTCACTTCTGTGATATATTTAGATATATTTCACTTGATTTTTAATTATAGTCTTTTTAGTTGAAATTTAAAAGAAATTTTTACGATATTATTTATTTTTCTTATAAATTTTTAGTAACAAAATTCTAACTATTCACTTTATACGGTTTAAATGGGTTTCTTGTATTTTATTTAATATATTTGTTTAGTTTATTTTGATTTTAGCTAATTGCAATATTTTAATATGTTAATTAATAAAAATAGTAGCTATTTACTTTACACCAGTTAAATGGATTATTTATATTTTATGAGTATTTTTGTTTACCTTATTTTGAATTTAACTAATTGCAATTTTTTTAATATGCTAAGTAATAAAACATTTATATATATATAATATTATGTTAAAATTTTAATTGAGTAAATCATATTTTTTGTTATATAAAGAAAAGAGTTTCGATTTAAATTTAATTATTATTATTATTAAAAAAATTAATCTAAAATAAAAATATTATAAAACCTTCAAATTCGCTAATACATACCTAACAATTAAAAAGGAAAAATTTATATTAATAAAATTTGAATTAACTCAAAATAATCCATTTAAATAATTTCATTATAATAAGTTTTTAATCTAAACAACATTTAAATTAAGTCATAATAAAAAACTACATTTAAAGCAATTCAATATGATAAAGCTTGTCTAAGTAATAGAATTGTAAAATATTCAAATTGACTCAAAGATATAGATAAAAATAAAAAGGTAAGATTTTATAATAATGAAAGTTGGGGAAATGATTTTTATAAAAGATTTAAATTTAAGTAAAATAGAAAAAAAATTTGTTTTAATTAAATTTAATGGAATTTAAAGCGCTAAATTAATTATTATTATTATTATTAAAAAAAATTAAAACATAAACAAAAACTTTTATAAAAATTTCAAATTAATTAAAATTAAAAATAAAAATAAAAAATAAAAAATAATATTTTATAATAATAAATATTATGAAAACGATTTAAAATGAATAATAAAAAAAAATTCACAGCACATTTAAATTCATTTAAAAATATATATATTTACATTATTTGAAAATCTAAATATAATGTAATTATTATTAGTAATAAATAAAACTTACAAATATAAATTTAATAGAATTTTTAAATTGATTTCAAATATAAGTAAAAATAAAAATATTATATTTTATAAAAATATAAATAGATGAAGGCAACATTGGAATACAACCCAAGCCTGGCCTTTTATTGAGCAGTATTGCACAGATGCCTTTGCGGTCACTCATCATGAATTAAATATAAATTGATGGAGGCAACATTGGAATACAACCCAAGCCTGGCCTTTTATTGAGCAGTATTGCACAGAGCCTTTGCCGTCACTCATCATGAATTACAGGGCATCTAACAATAACTAGAATAAGAAGTGACAAAGTTTTGAATTTTAAAAGATTTGGAGATTTAACTTTTACTTGTTTTGTACATATTGAATGATATTCCTCGTCATAAATGTAATTGTTATTTGAATGGTTTAATTGTTAGTTAGCTGGATATGAGAGATTTAATACAATTAATTTAAATTTTTGGTGTTTGGTTGAGATATTTCCTTATCTAATTCATTATGTGATTAAATAATTTTTTTATCTTCAACTAATGATTGATTAATATATTAACATAAATGATTAATGTAAATTTTGTTGTACTTAGTTTCTTAAATTAGTAACAGAGTCACTCGCTGTGTGTTAACTCCCTAATGGGAGTGGCCCTATACGTGGGATAAGAAATATTTGAGAATCGTAAGTTTGTTTGTTTTTTATTTTTTATAAAGTGTTTATGTAACTTTCTGTATGTGTTTAATGTTAAATTAATATAGATGCGTGAGAAATAGATTGTTTGAGTCAACATTTGCAGGGTAACTTTTGCGTGCATGTGTGAATTTACTGAATCGTGGAAGAGTCCATAGTCATTTAACAACTGAGATCTCAGACGCTATGCCTCTTTCATCTCAAGAATTCATGGTTTTCTAATCTAAAGTTACCACACGTCAAAGAGTTCAGAAGTGAATTAAATATTTTTGGTCACCAGTAATTTCTGTTCAAAGATACCATATGCAGGATTCTGAGGGGATTATAGAAGCTCTCCCCAATTAAAAATGGTACATATGTTTCTACGTATCTTCAATGAACAGAGTCAGATGCTTCTTCCTCGCAATGTTGCGGAACCACTTTTTTTCTTGCCTAATAGATTTGAAAATTTTTCTCGGCTAATAGATTTGAAAGCATCAACGATGGCAGAGATATGAAATATTTCATGTGTCTAGTTCAGGTTCTGCATCAACAGATAGCATGAGAAGGATTCGCAAAATTGGTGAAGTGGCAACAACAATGATTCAAATTAGCTATAGCAAGAGACACGCAGTCTCAAGGACTCACGGTGCTATAGCAGTTGGGAGCATTAGTACCTAGGATTTTTAGCAATGATATGCAGTGACAAGATTTAGATAACCTTCTAGGTTTGATAATTCTCATGGTGGTTTCCTAGGCAAGTTGATTCTCTTTACTCGTGATCTGTAGAGATTTTGCTATGTTGAAGAGACTTGTTGAGTTCTGGTAAATAGTACTTACATAAGGTGCTTCTTACCTTTGAAGGTATCTATAGTCTGAATTGGTTTGCCATTGTTTTTAACATCATGAACTCAACACCTAGCTCCAAGTACATTCAAACTCTGATTTCTTGTTCTCTTGATTAATAAGAATGGCAAACGGGACTCTTAGCGATCGATTGTGCGTTGACGGCGTATTAATCTCTTGTTTGACCAAAAAATATTGCTGTACATCACACCTTTAACCAAAGTTTTCATATTAGAAAATAATATAAAATTTATTATGTAATTTTTGATTGGACAACAAAGTTGGGGGTCTTATTGCACGCTTCGCAGCTTTCAAGACATTATGTTCGGGGTAAAAATAAGATATCCAAAGTTTTCAGAGATGAAAAGTTTTTGTTATCCAAAGTTTTCAGAGACGAACATTTTATCAAAAGCACCACTTAGTTTGTCCTAAGTTTTTGCTACCTGTTCTCCGTGTCATGCATGCAGTGTCTTGCATCCTGCAAGTGCCAGCTGTTTGCATATGCAGAGGCGTCCACGGTGGTCTACAAATGCCTTGTCCGGAGTCCGGAGTAAGTTCAGAGCACAGAGTGTCGAGCAGCTAATTCTCTGGAGTAAGTTGAGAGCAGAGAGTGTGGAGCAGCTAGTTTGAGGAGCAGAGGAGCAGAGAGCGTCGAGCGGAGCTTCACCTTTACAACTTGTAAGTTCCCAGACCGAACGAAGCATTCCCCATCTAATGTAATATTCACCATAAAAAAATGTTGAATTTCTACAAACGTTTAACATGGTTATTTGATGGCATGTAACTCTTTGCACTGTTCCCTTCGTCTATTCATGGTAATAGTTTTGCTTCTATCACTCAAGCTTTCACTATATAAAGTGTTTTCTTAATTCATCAGGAATTAATTTCACTCTCATTTCATTATTATTTCTTTGCTATGTGCTTCGGAGGTGGTTTTTCTGATTTCATATTTAAGGTTTGTCCATATGCTTCTGTTTCTAACCTTCTATCATAGCAGACAACCAGAAGATGTGTCAAACATTCCAAAATCCCGAGCCTTTTGCGGTAAATAGTATCATCTTTCTATTTCGAAAAGAGTTATTATTGAAAATATGCATTATTAACCTTTGCAAGCCTGACTATGAATGGAAAATCTCTTTTATTCTGAAATTTGGTGGTTTTATTTGAAGTTTTATGAGTCAGCTCGTGAGTTTTCTCGGATCACTAGTCAATCCTCACTCTTAGGCGAGTTGAGCTTGGTAACTTTACTCTTGATAATGAAACTATATTTTTGAACCCATACTTTTTGTGTTATCCGGCACCAGCACCCTATACAAATGTCTTCAAAGGATTTTGATTCTGGTATTCTGTGAAAATAATGAATGTTCATTTTGTTGTATGTGTACCGCTATGTGTCAAGCTCATGAATGTAACTTGTCAATGCCGTTCTCAATAAAATTAAAAGATAAGATATTAGATCGTAGTCGTTTGAGTTCTAAACATCATTGCTTCTTGCTTCTTGTGGCATTTTACGAAACCTGTATCCTCACACTCAAGAGTGGCCATGGTATTATGAAAAACTTCACCGTTATTCTAGATATCCTCCATTGCATTTTTTTTTTCTTTTGAATTGATTCCCTAATACTTGTATTTATTAGTCTCCAAACAATGCATCTTTCAATGACAATGCTTTCCAAGAAAACATGATGAAATATATTTAGCTGTTCCATGTTGCGGGGATAGATTTCCACCCTCGGGCCTTATGGGAATACCGGTAAATCAAATTTCATAAGATGAATTAAATGCGCTTCATTACTTAACTAGAGAAGAAGCACTAAGCCAACCTGCCGTCCGTAGTGCAACTGTTCTACCTTTTGAAGAAATTTTTGGCCTCTTTGTTGTCAAATTTACTTGAAAATTGGTAGAGATTTGTTGGATTCATGAACTTTAAAAAAAATGGTGTTACAGAGTTTTTAAAGACACTGAATGTTGTGTTTACCTGCAAGCCTTAGTAATACCAAACCTTTACCATTATTTGCATATGTTTTTAGGATTTATTTGAATCATAGGTTTAATCTATGAATTTTGTAAATTATAAGTGCTATGGGGTTTTTCTGTTCTTCCAACACCCTAATTCCTAGGTGACTTGGGAATCTAATATCGGTCAAGGTTTTGATATCTTGTTAAATTGTAGGTCTTAGTAAATTTCCAAACCTTTATTATTATTTTGAGTAGGAAGTTAGTCTCATGTTCTTAAGGTAGTGGTCCCAATATATAACAGTTGATACAACACTAAATTCAGAAACAACATTTAAAAAACAAAAAAATATAATCCAAATAAAAATTCTTCAGAAAACTAAAAAAATTGTAAAACATAAAATAATTAGGAATGCCAATAAACCGTACTTACTATATATGTTATGTTGTTTCCGAGATGAACACTCGAAGGGTATGCTCTGTCGATGCTGCTTGCTCCCACAGTTATGATCCAAGGTGCCACATTTTGAACTGTCGCCGGTCTTGGACCAAGATTTGCGGCGGAACAGACGACAACCTTCCCTCTTTGAACTGCATGGAACGATCCAATTGAAATTGAATCTTGAAAATAATCCGGAATGGGAGGTTGACCTCCCAGAGAAACTGAGAACACATCAACTCCGTCATGTATCCCTTCATCGAATGCTGCAAGAATATCTGCATCATAGCAATTGTAGCCGCTTGAATCTGTAGGCCAACAAACTTTATAACTTGCAACTCTAGCATGAGGGGCTCCTCCTTTTGCAATCCCTTTTGCATATATATACTTGCATTTTTCACGAAATTCCCCCCTGCTATAGACAGAGTATGAGTTCCATGTCTAGATTTGTCTTGCGCAGAGAGAAATTCCCCTGTTTC
This sequence comes from Pinus tabuliformis, assembly GCA_031772625.1. Classification (NCBI taxonomy): domain Eukaryota; kingdom Viridiplantae; phylum Streptophyta; class Pinopsida; order Pinales; family Pinaceae; genus Pinus; species Pinus tabuliformis. Next base: position 527,475,826 of record CM062804.1, on the reverse strand, counting down.
AGAGAGATTCAAAGGTTTATTTTCAGCATCACTCCCTTTGATGAAATATTTTCCCCCAATCAATTTCCTGTTGCAGACAGCAATTTGGAGAGTGAAACTTTCGAAGCATATAAAGAGGCAGGGTGAAAGGCCTTCATAAAATCAACACAGAAGCAGTACAGCTTCAAGTGATTCTGTCTAGCCTCCTAAATGCTAGCTCAAACAGTGAATATGTGATGCACTGTTTGGTGCTCAATTAGCCTGTCTAATCTTTTCTTTCTTAAGTAGACTTGATTGACTACACTCTTTTGATGTTTCCTCATCTCGTTTCTAGCTTTCCATCATTGGTCTATCTAAACATATATTGAGGTTTGCATTTGATCCACTTCTAACTGGTTTATCAACTAAGCATATATTTATAAACATTTAGTAATATTTAGTAAACATATTATTTCAATTGTCTGAATCATGGTGCCTGTTTCTTTCACGGTTGCATATATATCTAGAACTAAATTCGTTTAATCATTGTAGTTAGGGTCACTTCTAATATTCCAGTTTAAACCAAAATAGAATATGGTATTTAAGAGACTTCCAAACACAACTATTCTTTAATATAAGTTATTTAATTTAGTCTAACATTTTTTAGGGGTAAATAAAACAATTCAAATTTACTAGAAAAGTTTGCAAATTATTCACCAAAAGGGGCATAGATTCTAGAGTGCAGCCTGGCCTGGAGTCTCCTAGGACCTGAAGTATCCATATCAACATAGATTTCCCTTCAATCTCTTCTCGAATTGGATCGGTGTTTAGTGGGTTTTCATGCTAGTAGGCATTACACTTTTGATAGATTAATGTGCCCCATCTTGTCCATGCCAAGATGCTTGAGTATGTGATAAAAAACAATGTTACTAGAGAGTCATGGTAAGTGCCTTCCTAATTTACTGTGCAATGGACGACGAAGAAACCTAAACATGATGTAGACAAAAGAACCATAAGGAAATACCACTGAGGCATGTGCATAAGGTACTAAACAAGTCGTATTTTACTTTATGTATATTCCCCTTAACTAGGCTAGGCCCAAAGGGAGTTATAATTTTTTATCGATTTATGGCATTGTGTCACAAGAGATGCTTATGGTCAGGTTCACTTTTGCGTCATTCCCTATTCCATATCGCATAGTTTCAATGCATTTCAACAATGAAAGATGAATAGTTATAAAAACTGAGAGATTTTAAGAAGAAGTATCATGAATAGCCACCTTCAACTTATCATGTGTTATAATTAATGAATTTTATGTCCTTAAAAGTATATAAGAAGATGATATATATATATATATATATATATATATATATATATATATATATATATATATATATATATATATATATATATATATATATATGAAATACCTTTAACTAGTATAAATACATATAGGTTGGGATGCTTGTTCCTCATGTTATTTCTAGTTATTAAATTCAATTGAATCAATATGATAAGGCAATATTATGAAGGTCTCTACTTTATATTATGAAGGATTATAGTAGTTTTATTAAAATGTTTAGGAAAAAATCCCTAATTAGTGTATCTTTTAAGTAAACTTGATTTTTATGAAGCATTTAAACAAGAAGTTTTTTTTCCTTCATCCAAGAAGAATAGAGTAGCAAGAAAATTATACGAAAAAAGGAGAAATCAGGGAGAACTTGTTTGTTTATTATGTTGACAAAAATACCTTCAAATATGAATAGAAGCATAAGGAACAAATGAATTTGTGGGAGGATGGATAGAGGGTTCCTACAAAAATTCTATGGTTAGGTATTAGTTGATCTTTATGGAGATGAAGTTCATTTATTGGAATATGGAGGATATGGTTTTAGAGGGTTAAATATTCACATCTCAGTTAGAGTATAGGGGAACTATTCAGGGGTTAGCTCTTATCAACATTCCAAAACTCTCTAGTCAGAACCACATTGGTTTTGTTCCTTCTACTCTGTAATGAGATATTTGTCCTATTGTGCTTCCTTCTTTGTCTTTGCCACTATATTTGTTTTCTCTTTGCGGGGTTCCTTTTTGCCTCTGTTTCTATCTCTTTCTCTTCGACTTCTTTAGTAACTCTAAGCTGAAAGGCACCAGCTGCAAGTTCAGGGAATTGGTGCACACACTATCCATGTTGTTTACTATCTCCATCTAAGTGTTACAAATCGCCATGATCGTATCTCACCTTTCATATTCTTTGGCTTTGGTTAATGGGTTGTCTTCCAACAGTGGGCTTCATCAACACAAAAATCATATATTTAACCATAAAGAACTCTCTCTCTCTGTTGGTAGACAACTCTACATTCATTGACATGTTGAACGTTTGGTGGGAGGAATTGAACTGCATGGAATGATCCAATTGAAATTGAATCTTGAAAATAATTCGGAATGGGAGGTTGACCTCCCAGAGAAACTGAGAACACATCAACTCCGTCATTTATCCCTTCATCGAATGCTGCAAGAATATTTGCATCATAGCAATTGTAGCCGCTTGAATCTGTAGGCCAACAAACTTTATAACTTGCAACTCTAGCATGAGGGGCTCCTCCTTTTGCAATCCCTTTTGCATGTCGATATATACTTGCATTTTTCACGAAATTCCCCCCTGCTGTAGACAGAGTATGAGTTCCATGTCCAGATTTGTCTCGCGCAATGAATATCACAATCTATCCAGATCCTACTCTGCAACAGCAAGTGGGGAAGAAGAAATGAGCCCTTCCTAAACCCAACAACCATGGCTATCACAATCTATGTATATCGTACTCTACCGCGACAAGTGGGGAAGAAGAAATGAACCCCTCCTAAACCCAAAAACCCATGAAGATCACAATCTATGCATACCCTACTCTGCAACAGCAAGTGTGAAAACAAGAAATCGTCTTTTGCTAAACCCAGCATCCCATCAATATCACAATCTATGCAGATCTTACTCTGCAACAACAAGTGAGGGAGAAGGAATCAACATCTCCTGAACCCAACAATCCATGAATATCACAATGTAAGTGGATCCGACTCTGCAACAATAAGTGGCAAATAAGGAATCAGCTGGACCCTTTTTCTCACAGCCTTCAAAGCCACAATAATTCAAGCTCATATCTTATTCATCTCTATTGTATAATTGTCAAAACCCAACCACCCATCAATATCACAATCTATGCAAATCATGCTCTGCATCAGCTAGTGGGGAGAAGAGATCAACCTCTCCTAAACCCAACAATCCATGGATATGACAATTTAAGGAGATCCTACTCTGCAACAGCAAGTGGGAAAGAAGAAATCAGTTGGACATTTTTTTCACAGCCTCAATAGTTCAAGCTCACAGCTTACTCATGTCCTTTCAATAATAGTCAACAATAGAGTTTCTTTATATCAGCGTAGGTTTTGATGGAAGGTCAAATTCGTTATAACATAAGCTATAAAAATTGATTGGCTTAGTTTAAGTTTCTTAGGATCTGTAATGACTTTTTTGGACAGCATCTCTCGCCTTGCCTTACAACTAAATCAAAATCCCTGGCAATTGTATTTCTAAATCGTAAATGACTTGCCTCATGGGGGCCCACTTATGAGTATTGAAGCATTGATAGGTGTACATTAGAGCCAAGTTCCCTGTTTCAGAGAGATTCAAAGGTTTATTTTCAGCATCACGCCCCTTGATGAAATATTTTCCCCCAATCAATTTCTTGTCGCAGACAACAATTTGGAGAGTGAAACTTTCGAAGCATATAAAGAGGCAGGGTGAAAGGCCTTCATAAAATCAACACAGAAGCAGTACAGCTTCAAGTGATTCTGTCTAGCCTCCTAAATGCTAGCTCAAACAGTGAATATGTGATGCACTGTCTGGTGCTCAATTAGCTTGTCTAATCTTTTCTTTCTTAAGTAGACTTGATTGACTACACTCTTTTGATGTTTCCTCGTCTCGTTTCTAGCTTTCCATCATTGGTCTATCTAAACATATATTGAGGTTTGCGTTTGATCCACTTCTAACTGGTTTATCAACTAAGCATATCTTTATAAACATTTAGTAATATTTAGTAAACACATGGTTTAAACAAAAAGACAAACAGGGCCAGTCCTCTGCACCAATAATGTTTTCATGGATTGCAAAACAATTTGTAGCTAAGTAAACTACTGAAAAAGAAGCCATGTACATACACATTAAGAGGATTCTAAATAAAAGAAAATCATAGAATTCATACAGATATTGCTTTGAAGATGCAAAGTGAAAAGAATTTAGTAAGACAACATACATGTTGACAGAGTTTTGATCCTGTAGTAACCATTAATGTACCTACTTGTGGTCTAGCATAATTAGTCAATAGGGGTCCCTGTCGACCATCCAATACCTACAAGCATTGTATGACTATTCAAATTAAGGACTGCAACAAGGAAACAACAATTTCTTAATGAATTAAAATTGTTTTTTTTCCTAAACAATTTTAGATGCACTCTAAAAATTAAATAAATTGGTAGTATATGAACATTTGTTATTCCTTACAGCATTGGCATATTTCTTTTTCCAGTGAAGCTTCTAGAGTTGTATTTGAACCGTACAAGGGCCAATTTCTGCAGCGTGTTTTGTTTGTTATAGACCCAATTGCATATACAAGAATATTCCTAAAACCAGATGTTCAGAAGTTAATGAATAAACCTAAGCACAAAATCAATGGATTGCGTGGGGATGAGGTGAGGTATTGTGTAGGCACTGGAAGTCGTGTCACACATAACAGATGATTCTTGTCTGCTTTTCAAGGGATACCCACCTAAATCATAATGATAAAAACCACAGCAGAGTATAAACCTTGTAATGATTTCACCAATGTTGTAGTCAAGGTAAATATAATGTAAAAGAGATCCCCTTAATTCAAGGGGAGCCAATTGGTCTCCTTGCACAGCTTGGTGATTAGAAAAGCAGGCTAAAATTTCAAAAACGGATTAAATATAGTGGGAATGGCCAGATGACAAAGTTGGCATTAGTTGTTTATTTCCACCTACTGCCAACCGAAGCCTGAAAGGAAGGCACTTGAGGTTTTCTCAAGAGAGAGTGGCGAGTATGATATTGCCTACTCTGAGAACAGAGGAAAGTCATTTTGTAGGGCGTTTTCAAGTGAACTTTCAAGAGGCCACCTATAACCAACATCTCTTTAGTTTTCCAATTTGCATTACATTATTAGTAGGCCTGTCATGTTGGTTGAGATGTCAATAGCTAACTACAGAGGACGGTAGAATGTTGTAGAAAAAATAGAAAGAATCATATTCTCATACATATGCCCTTCATCAACCATTGTGTGTCTGTGAAGGAGAGTGAATGTTTTTATACATATTTGTTTCTATATAAATTAATTAAAAAAACAGATGGAGATCCATGTCAATCAGATCGTTCCATTCCATCCTGTTACATCAATTTTCTAAAAGATAACAAAAATTAGGCATAAGTTCATTTAATAAGCTATGTGGCAAGTGTTGATTGAGTCATCATATTTTTTTAGTTTCCTATCTTCTATTTTTACTCATCTTCATGACAAAATATGATTGTTTATTGTCTTTCCAATTCATGGGAAACAATTTCTCGGTTCACTGATACCCTGGAATACTTGTCATAGAATTATAGCATAATTTCTCAATAGTTGCAACAAAAACCATGGGGGAAGTTGTAGCATCCCTACTGAGGCAAGATCCACGTCATAGTAAGGTGGGAGTTGTTGCAAACAAATTTGTATCAATGATGGCAACAAATCAAAGTTGTAGAAATTATGTCCATAACTCAAATAAATTTGTATAAAATACACTCAAGAATTGAAACACCTATACTGAAGTAGAGTTGGAAATACTACACATAGGAGTTGCAATAACTATTTAGCAAGTTTCAACACTTATTCTACCATTGTTAAAAATATAAGCATTTCATAAGAATAAACACTGAAATGGAATTTTAATAGGATAATCATAGATTGACCAAAAATGAATCATTGTGTATGAACAAGGTATTAATATGAGATGGAAATGAGAAAAATATCGACAAAAATGTATTGGACAAGTGCTAAAAATATGAAAATTTGGGCACTAGCAATCTCCCTCTAACTAAATTCATTACATGTACGTATGCAACCAATATTCAAACTGATTTTGAGAAGGTGATGCTCCTATGGATGTTGTTGAGGTTGTAATCAGTCTAATCTGTGTCATGTGCATGTGAATATCCTCATCTTTCTTGAATTTCCTTCTAGTGGTCTAATTATTCTCTTTTAGGCAACTTGTACTCCTTCATGTATTCCTTGGTTAGAAGCTAGATCATTGGATAGTGAAAATTTAGACCTATCAATCCATATCCATAGTTTTTAATGCACTTATTATACCTATGCACTCTCTACTTTCAATAAGATATTCTGAACTTTTGGAGTGCGAGCATGACTTAAATCCTACTTCGAAGAATGTGGTCCCAATTTTTTGAGAGATTGCTTGCATCTCATAGATTGAGTTGTTAAGACATATAATGTTTCTTAGACAGAGAAGTTAGAACATGACCTGAAGTTGCAAGTCTCTTTATAGTTTAGTAGATTAGCCTTAATGAGCCATCAAACAATAAATAATTAGTTATATAATATTAGATTGCACATCAAATTTAAAATTCCACCCTCTGAAACATGTATATCGAGCATGTTATCAAGTAATTCAAAAATCTCTATATCATAGCCTATCATTATCAATTATTAAACATTTATTGAAAATGATAGCATTGATGCCTATTTCAACTCTGGAAACTACCATTCGTCACTAACCAATAGATGAATTTACATTGTTATAAGTCGATGTCATCATTTATACTATAATAGTTAATATTTCCTAGTGGGTACACCTCATATTTACCTGATCATAAGAGTAACCCTAACTCTATCAGAATTATAATATAGATATAGGTTGTCAAATTATCAAGCTAAGTATCAAGGATGAATTTCAATAACATAATTGCCGCATGTGTGTAATTTCACTGTGTCCAAAGCTCTCTTCACTTAATATATATAATTTAGATTGTGGCTGCTTGAAACAAATATAATGTAAAAGAGATCCCCTTAATTCAAGGGGAGCCAGTTGGTCTCCTTGTAGAGCTTGGTGATTAGAAAAGGAGGCTAAAATTTCAAAAACGGATTAAATATAGTGGGAATGGCCAGATGACAAAGTTGGCATTAGTTGTTTGTTTCCACCTACTGCCAACCGAAGCCTGAAAGGAAGGCACCTGAGGTTTTCTCAAGAGAGAGGTGACACTAGCCTCATACATCTAATGATTTATGTGAGATAAATTATAAGGATAATGCCATATCTTTTTTGGAAGAAACACAAAAAGCCCTCTTCTCTTTCATGAAAATGGATATTACCTTTTACATATTTATAAAAAAAGGATTGTGATGATAAAGTAGTTTCAGTGAACACTCGTCAACATCCAAGAATACACTTACTCAACATAGTAGCTCTAAAGTTGTGCTACTCTCTGAAATAGTTATGAAGGCCAAGGTATTTTTGAAACTGGCAAGTATGATATTGCCTACTCTGAGAACAGAGGAAAGTAATTTTGTAGGGCGTTTTCAAGTGAACTTTCAAGAGGCCACCTATAATCAACATCTCTTTAGTTTTCCAAGTTGCATTACATTATTAGTAGGCTTGTCATGTTGGTTGAGATGTCAATAGCTAACTACAGAGGACGGTAGAATGTTGTATCCAGGAGAATGTGATCTGTGTACTTTTTTTATGCATGAAATTTTTTAAGGGATTTTATTCTACTTTCAATAAGATATTCTGAACTTTTGGAGTGCGAGCATGACTTAAATCCTACTCCGAAGGATGTGGTCCCAATTTTTTGAGAGATTGCTTGCATGTCATAGATTGAGTTGTTAAGGCATATAATGTTTCTTAGACAGAGAAGTTAGAACATGACCTGAAGTTGCGAGTCTCTTTATAGTTTAGTAGATTAGCCTTAATGAGCCATCAAACAATAAATAATTAGTTATATAATATTAGATTGCACATCAAATTTAAAATTCCACCCTCTGAAACATGTATATCGAGCGTGTTATCAAGTAATTCAAAAATCTCTATATCATAGCCTATCATTATCAATTATTAAACATTTATTGAAAATGATAGCATTGATGCCTATTTCAACTCTGGAAACTACCATTCCTCACTCATAAGAGTAACCCTAACTCTATCAGAATTATAATATAAATATAAGTTGTCAAATTATCAAGCTAAGTATCAAGGGTGAATTTCAATAACATAATTGCCGCATGTGTGTAATTTCATTGTGTCCAAAGCTCTCTTCACTTAATATATATAATTTAGATTTTGGCTCCTTGAAACTACAAATGAATGGTTTATTGCATCGATGCATTGTTATGGTCATATAATAATAAAAGAAAATGAAATATGAGTAACTTAGAAGGCCAAAGTGGTAGATATCAGACATACTCTAAAGGAACCCTTTCACTTTTTCCTTTATCTCCAATGGTAATGTAAAGGCCTGGGTAGGTGTATTTTCTATTATAAGTCCTAGGAGGATGTTTCACATCTTTTCATATTCTTCCCTATGTTTGTGGAGGTTTTGAGTAGCCTAATGTAACATGTTCAGGTTTTTAAGCACCTTTGATTCATTGGATTCCTTATTCAAGTGGTGGTTTAATCGAAAAAGTAGATATAAAGCATTACCTTTATTTGTAGTATGGGATAGGCGGAAGGCTCGAAATCTTGAAATATTTGAAAATAAACCTCTAGTTGTCCATAATATTTGTTCACAATCATTAGTATTATTATGTGAGAGGGCTCTCCCCAAGTGGATTGTTCAACAGGCTCTGCGGGCTGATCGCACTACGGCCAAGGTGACCCAATCCACCTTCGATGTCACAACCTACCATGTTGCAAAACCCCTTTCCAATGCAAGGCTATGTAGCCACTCTAGGATCCACTTATTCTAGTCAAACTGTTACTCCCACAGTCATGCCTCATGGGACCTTTTAGATCCTTTACATGAATGAAGTGGACGTTCATCTCCAAACCCAAAACCTTCCGTACGACATACCTTCTGTTTATTTTTCATATGAATATGAATGATTGAAATTATATAAGATAGATTTATGTTGATTATTTATGCATACTTATTGTATGGTAAATTTTGTTCTGTGGCCTTCATTTTTTGAATAAAATAAGGATGGAAACAAAAGCATGATTATGGACAATAGGACAAAGTCATAAAATGTGAAGTAATATATAATCATATAATAGATTAAACTAAAAAGTTGCCCATCAACCTAGAAGGTTCTCAAAACCTACTCCTCAAGGGATTCCAAGCAACGATTAAGGATTCTTCCTGTATTTAAAATGAGAAATTTGGAAAAATATTTAAATATCTGAGGCATCTTCACAGTCAATTTATTAGGTAAGAGTTTAGACAAAAGCTTCATTACCTTTGGAGCTTCTTTTTCACTCCCTGCCTCCCAAAGTTATGCTGCATTTTTTCATTATGTCTTTGCCTCCCAAAGTTATGCTGCCTTTTTTCATTATGTCTTTCCACTGCTTCCTTTTGTCAAGTTATATTGTTCTCCAAAGCAATTTCTCCATTTCCAATTCCTTATTTATTTATAAATATGACTTGTTGCTAGAAATTTGATATTTGTCTGGCAACATAATGCAAGAGCCTATTGTTTTAATATATATATTTTGTTCAAAACAATCATCTTCACTTTTTGCTAATTTGATCAATATTTTTTGCAAAGCTGTAGAAGACAATTGCAGAAGGAAAGTCTGGTAAGCAATTGCAAATGATGGAAGAAATAATAGATGTTGATAGTTACAAATCCAAATTACAATGCATTTTGCCTGACAGCATTGATACTGTCTTAAAAAGAAATGGTCTTTTTAGATTAAATGCATTTTCATATACTGTAGGAGATTGTCTATTTGACTCATTCGAAATGCTTCTACATTTTCGTTATACTTCAAATGAACTACGAAATGGGTTAATAGAACATTTTCTTTTTTGCTTAAACAATAATGATGTTGAAGCAATAGAGTCATATGAGTATGAACTAGCACCTGACTTCCTATACGAGTTACATGGAATTAATGATATTGGTACATATCTTCATAGAATGCGTTGTTCTGCATCTACAAATATAAAGGAGTCTGACCGAGGTTTATGGGGCGATACCTTTTGCATACGTTGGTTAGCTAAATGGCTAGATATATCAATTGCAGTTTGGTCATTGACAAGAAAAACAAGATATTTTCTTTTTAATCAACATGAAAATACAATTCCATATTGCATTCTCTTTCATGATGCAAATCCTGTTAGTGGTCATTATGAACCATTGCTTTACCAAAAGTTTCCAATATGCATTTTCAACCAGTCTAATATCTACCTGTCATCTATTTGCAAAGATACTGAAAGCCATTGGATGCATATTGTAGATAATATGCTTTTAAATGAATTAACGATCGCAAAGAAAATGACATCTAATTGTGGTGACAGTCTCTTTAATGCAATTTTCTATTTAGTGGCAACAGAATTCGATGCATAGTGTTTGCGACTTTACATTGTCCAATCTTTTTGCAATGCACTTATGCATAAGAATCGAGATGCATTACATTGTTTAGAACAATACCTAGTACTTGATGTGATACACTATGCAATGAATAACAACTGGCAACAATATCTCATAAATATGGCAATGCCATATGAGAAAGGACAGGTAGAAGGCGGACCATTCTGTTTGCAATGGATATATGTGATATTCAAAGTTAATATCCAGGTATGGTCCTCTGTTGCTAATAACTTTGTTAGTTACAGTTCTGCTTATTCAACATGCAATCATATTTTTAACATCATGTCATTCAGGACAGATACATCACATATTCACTACCACGCAATGATACAAAAATATGTTCATAATTCTCAACAAGTTTACATGGAATCAAAAGAGGATTGTAATCAGTTGCATCATAAGCATATACTAGGAAAACAACAATGTATATCTCAAGTACATTTTAACAATAATATTGCATTTGAGATAGCATCTCATTTAGAACAAATGCAGCCAACTAAGCATCGTAGGCTCAATTATCACAAACTAAAGCAATTCATACGTACAAAATGCAAATGCACCAATGTACATAACAATGATAACATCTTTTGTGATAATCATGTACTAGAAAATCAACAACCTAGTTCTTGCATTAGCAACTTTGGTAAGCAATTGGAAATGATGGAAGAAATAATAGATGTTGACAATGAAAAATTCAAATTACAATGCATTGTGCTTGACAACATTGATTGTTTTTTACTAGAAAAACAACAATGTATATCTAAAGTACATTTTAACAATAATATTCAATTTGAGCTATTATCTCATTTAGAACAAATGCGACCAACTAAGCATCGTAGGCTCAATTATCATAAACTGAAGCAATTCATACGTACAAAAAGCAAATGCAGTGATGTAGATAACAATGATAACATCTTTTGTCATAAGCATGTACTCCAAAATCAACAATCTAGTCCTCGCATACATCTCGATAACAAGATTGAATTTGAAATAGCATCTTGCTTGCAAAAATTGCCCAGGTGTCATAAGTTTACTTATCACCAAATGAAGCAATTCATATGTACAAGAAGCAAATGCAATGACATATGCAAAAAAGCATCTTCTAATAAGAAGTCAAGAATGAAAAGAAAGAAAGATGCAGTACAGATTTATATGGAACAAGTTGAAGACACGCCTAGGAATACATGTGCAGTTTGTACTAGATTGCATTTTGCAAAAAATATCAGATTCTTCACTATAGAGTTGCAAGAAAAGCATACGAATTTGACATTGAACAATAGGACCTTCAGCAATGAAAACATATGTGTTGCTTGCAAAAAATAACTCAAGAATGGAAAGCTTCCACAATTTGCAACACCTGAACAAATAAGACGTAACATTCCATTGCCAACTGTAAATACACTTTCAGATCTAGAAGAAAGACTTGTGTCATTGAGAATTTCATTTGCACAAATCAGACAATGGGGATATAGGCGATCAAAAATTGGCTTAATAAGATCAATTATCAATGTACCGGTTCATATGGACGTTGTGCAAAAAGCATTGCCACAATATCTAAGTGATACAATGACAATTGCAGTTGCATTAAAAAGACGTTTGCAATACAAAAATGCATACCAAACAGGTAAAGTACGTCCAATTATTGTCATGAAAGCATTGAACGAACTACGTTCTAGAAGTCTTTATAAAGCTGAGAACATTTGTATAAATGAGAATTGGGCCCATGTTTTACAAGAGAATAATCAATACATTGTACAAAATTCAAACAACGACAATGAAAGTGATACAGACAGTGATGCAAATAACGAAGCACCTACTGAAACATTGGTGCATGGATTAATAGAGTCACAACGCATCTACGATTTGGAAGACAAGATTATTTAACTAGCACCTACTGAAGGACAACGACCACTGGGGATTTTCAAGGACAAATATGCAGAAGAAATGAACTTTCCAACATTATTTTATGGCGATGCACGTGATCATGACATCACAAATAGGTTTAGCTACCAAAAAATTGTACAATGGGAATTGTTACAAGCAAGTGGTGACTTCTCATATCATACAACAAATTTGTTTTTCAAGACAATGCGAATAATAATTGATAAAGTGCTTTCTTGCATATGGGTACGAATAAGAAAAGGACAACTAAAAGGCAGGAAAATATTAGCAAAAGATGTCAAGTATCGAGCAAATTTGGAAAAGTTATTGAAATCTGATACTGGATACATAGATTTCAAAAACATTCGCATATCTTCTGTTCATTTGGAACAAATTAAGAAAAACATATTTGCAATGATACGACAATTGGGACCTCCAACTTTCTTTGTGACATTTACAAGTGCAGAACATCGATGGAAACCATTAGTAGATACACTGGTCACATTGTTTAGAAATAAAGCAAGTAAAAATGCTATTGATATATTAGAAGATGATGACATTGACTACCTTATAAGAAAATATCCAGTCACATGTAGCCAGTACTATAGACATAGAATTAATGCTGTAAAGCAAATGATATGTCAAGATACTACATTCTTTGGAAAAATATCTAATTACTATCTCGTAACAGAATTTCAAAATAGAGGAACTGAACATGAACATGGACTGTTATGGATAGAGAATGCTCCAATATATGGAAAACAAAGCAATTCAGAAATTGAGAAGTTTCTTAACAATTACATAACTTGTAATACAGATCATTTGGAGCCAGATGTTGCTAAATTGCATAAACATCACCATACAAGAAGTTGTAAGAAGAGAAAAAATTCAAACTGTAGATACAACTTCCCCATGCCACCAATGAAATCAACAATGATCATCGAGCCAACCAATGCACAAAATAAAAAAATCGTCGAGAAATCAATATCACTTTTGGCATTCTTGGAGCAAACAAACTACAATGATTCAATAACCCATGAAAATTTCCTCCTGGAAATAGGACTAACAGAAAGTGAGTACATAGAACTATTACAACATACAGTAAAGCAACCAACAATTTTCCTGAAACGAAAACCTTCTCACATTTGGAATAACAGTTTTGCAAAGGCTATGCCTACTTTATGGAATGCAAATACAGATGCACAATTTGTGCTAAATGCATATGCCGCAGCATCATATTGTAGTTCATATATGACCAAAATTGACAAGTCTATGACAAATGCATTTAGAAGAATACGCAAAGAGCATCAGAAAAATGAAATTGATGCTATGCAAATGATTCGTAAACTTGGAAATACATTACTCAATCTGCAACAAATGTCAGCTCAACAAGTAGTGCATATAGCACTTTCATTGCCATTGAGTTGTAGTTCAAGGGAATGTATATTCATAAACACATCTCCAGTTGATGAACGCACATTTATGCTTAAACCGCCTATTCTTTTGAAATAAGAACCTGATGATTCAGAATATGTTATGTGCCATTCCATTATTGACTACTACATTGGACACCCAAGTTCCATTAGCAAAATCTGCCTTACAGAATTTGTATCAAATTACAGGAAAGATGGCACACCCATATCTAAAAGGAAAAAACCAAATGTTATATGATTTGTCAAATATAACAAGCACAATGATATTGAAAACTTCTGTTGAGAGAAATTATTATTATATATGCCATTTGAAAATTCTGAAAATACATTGAAACAAGAATTGCCTACGTGGCTCTCTGCATATACATTACATGAAAAAACAATTCAAGCCAATGAAGCCAAATTTACATATAACATCAATCCAACATGGGGTGATTTAGGGACTACAACAAATGAGCAAATTAGATCTTTGAATACTAACCAAATGAATATGCGAAACCAAGAGAACAGTTTCCATTATGAAGAATATGATTTGCAATCGGACTTGCAATTTCCAAAACAGTTTGAAATGAAGAAAAAAATCAATCTTGGATTTCAAATTACTGCCCATCCATTTTTAATGGAGAACAATGAGTATCACAAACTTAGAAGAATGTTGAAAAAAGAGCAACAAGCAATTGTAAAAGACGTTGCAATTAAAAAAAAAAAAACCCAAGGAACCAATTTACCTTTTTATTACAAGTGGAGCAGGCGTAGGTAAAACACTCACAGCAAAAGCAATTTTCCAAATGCTTATACGAATTTATGATTCACAAAACACAACTGATCCTATGAAATCAAAAGGTCTAATATTAGCATACATAGGAAAGGCTGCATATAATGCAGGTGGAACACCAATCCATTCTGCATTGCTAATGCCTTTTAACAAGTCTCATCTGTTCCCACTCAGCAAAGAAGTATTGGACAACTTATCAAAGCTATATCAAGAATTGCAGCTAGCTTTCATAGATGAGGTATCGATGATTGGTAGTCAGTTCTTATATTCTATTGACAATAGATTCAGAAACATAAAACATGTCCAAACCAAATACTTTGGAAACATTGACATCATATTTTGTGGTGATTTCTATCAAGCACAACCTATTCAAGACTCTCTTATTTTTGAACAACCAAGAATCAACAATCAAACAATAACACATGATTTCTGGAAGGATAATGTCAAGTGCTTCCAATTGCATATGACTATGCGACAAACAAATGAGAGATTCATATCAGTTTTAAATAGAATGCGAACAAATTGTCAAACATCTGATGATATAACATATATGAATACAAGTTGCATGCGCCCTGTACCAAATGATCCGACATTTCCCTATTTATTTTACAAAAACAAAGATGTTGCAATGCATAACAAGAAAATGTTAATGCTCATGCCTGGCAATGAAATTTTAATTAATGCAATTGATGAAAATGAGGAGAATAACGGCAATTTTCCAACACATCAACATACAGCTATTTTTCCTTCACAACTTGTGATAAAGTTGAACATGTTAGTTGAAATGTATGCTTGCAATTATGATGCACCAGATGGGCTAGTAAATGGTGCAGATGGAATAGTTAAATCATATACCCATATAGATAAGGTCGATGTTCTATGGATTAAGTTCCATGACCCTAATATTGGTCATCGACAATCTAGAAAACTGGCTCATTTGTATACTTCAGACATAGCACATAATTGGACACCAATACTGCGAATATCAAAAGCAATGCCTATCACATCAAAGATGGCTCAGTTGAAAATACAGAAACAATTTCCAATTCAACTTGCATGTGCATGCACAATACATAGATCACAAGGCTTAACCTTGGATAGGCTTGCATTCGACCCTACTGGAGTACAAGTGCATGGCCTAGTATACACAGCGCTATCACGTGTCAGAAACATAGAATCATTGTATTTGCTTAATCCTCTTAAAGACAATAATTTTAAGGTTAAGCAAAAAGTAAATTGTGAAATGCAACGTTTGCAAACCACTGAAAAATGGCAATTAGAATATGACTCTTCATCAATACAATCATTGCGATCCATCTTTATTCTTTCATTGAACACTCGTAATCTTCATGCACATCTTACTGACGTATGCAATGATTATGACACAATGCAATTTGATATCTTATGCTTACAAGAAACACATATGTCATTGTGTATGAAAAATGAATATTTCAAAAATTTCAATTGCATCTCAAGTTGCATTAAGCATGGAGTAATGATATTGATAAAGAAAAATATCATTATCCTTGAACATACCCATTTTGAAGAGCAACTTGTAGAAGCATTGCTCGCAAAAATAAAAGTTCACGGATTACAAATTGCAGTGCTCAATATATATGCATCGCCACATGCAAATGTAAACAATATTTTGAATGTCATTGCAAAAGCTTTATGCCACTTAGATCTAAACAATATCATAGTTATATTAGGGGACTTCAATATTGATATGCTACATTGCAATAAAAAAACAAAGCAGCTAGAAACCTACATGGAAAACTACAATCTTCATTTCCTTATTGAAAAAACTAATACCATGCATAAATCATTCATTGACCATGTTTGGGAAAATCTAGCTAATATAAAATATAGAATTTTCATATTGGATACATATTGGTCTGATCATGATATAATATCTCTTGTCCTTGAGCTATGATATACACATGAAACAATTTACAAAATTGCAAATTTTGACATTTTTGCAATACCTCATTATTTTTACCATTTCTATTTTGCTAAAGCATATTACAATATTCTTTTTGTACTAAACCAAATAATAACACTATACATACTATGCATTCTATCGTACATTTACATATATGACCTCATATATTCATCAATGCAAATTATGCCAATGAAACCCTTTTCAATTAAGAAACACAAGCATCCTATCATAAATTTCCAGATATGACCTCATCTATTTATGAATGCAGATTGTACCAGTAAAACCTTTTTCAATTGAACAAAATAACCAAGAAAAAAGAACAACAACATGGAACATAAACAAACATAGTATATTCTTCTTGCCTTTCCTTTCCTATGGATCTTATGTTCTTGTTCACTTTTTACTTTTATATGTTCTTTTAATTTGCACTAAATATATCTTACTATTCTATAACATAGCATAAATCTTGAAAGAGGAAAAGAAACAATTGAAGAAATAGAATGCATAACCCAATTAGAAAGGGCAAGCCAACCGCTTGTTTTGCAAAGGTATGTCTATGACAATTATACAAATATGCTAATTTGTATTTAGAATATTAATGTTTACTATATATGCATTCTATTTTTACATATGTATGGTTCTATGGTTTTAATGTTCTTGTTCACTTTTTAGTTCTATATGCTCTTTCAAATTGAACTAAATATATGCTGCTATTCTATAACATAGCATAAATTCTGAAAAAGGAAAAGAAACAATTGAAGAAATAGAGGGCATAACTCAAATAGAAAAGGCAAGCCAACCGCTTGTTTTGAAAAGGTATGTCTATGACAACTATACAAATATGCTATTTTATATTTAGAATATTAATGTTTATTATATATGCATTCTCTTTTTACATATGTATATTTAAATCTATATAAATTAGAAAATGTTGGACGAGTGGAGAAAGCACTTGTAGTAAGTCCCCCCAGACAATGCAGCAAGAAGACATGTACAGGTTAGATATCATAATTTGTTTATTAATTGCTTATCACAAAATACATGTGATAATATCCACATCATATTGAAATGTGCATTTACTTGTGTTAGTCCAACTGAAACAATCACAACAAAACTTGATTCAACAAATGTACAAAATGATATATCAAAAAGGTATGCATATGAAACACAACATTGTAATCTATTTATACTTATTCAATTTTTAGGAGAAACATAGCATTGTAGAAATGTTTATAGTAGTATCTAACTAAGCAATTTTTATAGGCAAAAACAGATACTGCCAATTAAAGTATCAATTGAAGATCTCAATAGTCGTAGAATTGGGTAGCGATTTGTTGGAGACATAATGGTTGTCTATACTGCATTCCTTGATAAAGCAAACAAATCACGTCAAATATTACGAGCTGATTTGACAGATGCTCAAGGAATGATGACTATAACGTTAACTGTACCTGCACATTTAGTGGAGCGACATGAACAGAAAATTTTGCAAGGCAATAACATCTCAATTACAAATTTTAGGATATTGCCTAAAACTGTTTATGATCGCGGTGACTGTGACAAAATAATTTTGCTTAATGAATCAAGTATCATAGAAACTGTACCTGAAGTTTGCAAAGAATATCGCTTCATTCCCAATACAACCATTAGGCAATTTGCAAACAAAAAAGAAATGTACCCAATTGGCACAATCGCTGCAGCCGTTACACTTGCCAAACGGGTTGGATTGCATTACATACTCCATATCAAAGATGGAGATTCTGAAAATGACAATGCAACTGTATGTATTTGCATGTTACTTATTCCTAATTTTCAGTAGATAACATGCATCACTTCAATATATAGTTATTGTAATTTGTCTATAGTTATTGTAATTTGTCTCTTGCACTTGCAATTTTTCAACACATACGAACAATGTACTTGCATATTGCTTTGTACTTGCATATTACTTTTCGTATTTTTCAATGGATAACAATTTCTCTCTTGCAGTTGCAATTGTTTGACATGTATGAACAATTTTTCCTTTCAATGGAAAAACAACTGTAGAAAGGAGACTTCCCCCTCATCCTTTTCAAAAATTTAACAAAAAAGGTAAACACAAAAGAAACAATATTCAGAGCATCAAAGTCAACGTTCATGACTGAACTTAACACAGATGCAGTAAACAATCTCAGAAAACTAACTACATCTACCTATGCTGTAAGTATAACAATAATGGTGTTTTTACTAGCTTTGCATTTCCCATGTAATAATGTAGATTAACGTTTGAATATTTTATAAACAGGTCGAAGGTATTCTGATGGCAACAAATCCATATTCAACTCCTTTCGAACGTGTTTGTGCAATTTGTAACTCCCCAGTCAATTCATCCATAGCAATAACCAATGGGACAATTTTCTGTTCACAATGCAATGATAATTGCCCTTTCATCTACAAGCATTGTATAAATGCTGTAATAGAATCCATTACAAATAACTTTGTACAGTGCATTATCAGGCAACCCATATTACATGACTTACTTCCTAATTTAAAAGCAATGTCATATGAGGCATATTTGCAACAGAAAGCTACCACTGTATACATGTTACGTGACTTCAAAATTCACAGCAAGTTCGCACTCAATGAAGATAGTGAACTATTACATGTCGGGTAACAAATGGAAGGTACATCAACATATGCCTTAACATCTTTTGTCTCAAATATGTCCTCTCTTCAATCCACAATGTTATCATTTTATTATAACTAACTATTTGTTATACAGATTACAAAATCCAGGAACATGGCAGCCTTCACGTACACAACAAATGCAAAAGTGATATGAATATGTTTCTTCAGATTATGGTCTTACTGTAATAGAACTATTTAACTTGCAATTTCCACTCATTTACCAAGAAAATGTACTTTCAATATTTTAAATTCCATTGCTACTTCAAACCGTGAAGAGAAGATTTTAAAATTCTGTTGTCGCTTCAAATTTTAGTCATAATGAGCTTGTTGTAAGCCATCTTGTTTTGTTAGTTTTTGTTTCTTGGGTAATGCGGGTAAGGGTTCAGGAAAGAAGGCTGGAAAGTCTTTATGCATATGTGTTTGTATTGTTTCTGTTTCTGTCTTGTATTTAATTTAATTCAAAATAAATTAATATTGGATAATTGGAAGATGATAGCAATGAATTTTAGCAAAATATTTTTGCATTTTAACATGTTCTTTGTGTTTTTTTACATTGCATATTACTGTAATACAACAATTTACATGACAATAGACAAACAATTTACATGACAATATTACTATAATACAACAATTTACATGAATGAGATTCATAACCAGCATTGTATATCATGTGAAATAATTAATATTTTTACAAATACATTAATTTTTACAGGGTTGTATATCATGTGAAATTAATTAATATTTTTACAAATACATCATTAATTAATACTGTATTACAACAATTTACATCAATGAGATTCATAACCAGCGTTGTATATCATGTGAAATTAATTAATATTTTTATAGGGTTGTATATCATGTGAAATTAATTAATATTTTTACAAATACATCTTTTACAATTTACATGAATGAGATTCATAACCAACATTGTATATCATGTGAAATTAATTAATATTTTTACAGGGTTGTATATCATGTGAAATTAATTAATATTTTTACAAATACATCTACTGATAACTAGCTATGATGAGAGAGCTTTCCTAATCAATGGACAGCGTCCATTATTAATTTTTAATTTTTGGCTCCGGCGTTATTGTTAACATCATTATTAGATAAGTTTACATAATAATAATAAAAAATTAATAATAAAAAAATATAAATAATTTTATGTGTATATATATTAACATAATTTGTTTGGTAGAGTTTGATCTTGCATAGAAGTTGTTCACCAAAAAAATGAAATATACATACCTACTTATACACAAAACACACATGAACATTGATACCTCTATATGCATAAATGAGCATCTAAATACTTTAGTCCTTTGAGGTATGCATTTTACATCTAGATTAAACATACTACATTTTGAGTTTGAAACTGATACATTATTTTACTTTTTAATGTTGATTTCAGTTTAAAAGATTATATGTATTTTTAAAATTAAAACCAATTGTCAAACAATTGATTGCCTTATTTTTCATTAAATTCTAAAGTATTTCTAAAATTTGCAAAGCTATCGTCTAAACATATAGATTAATCGAGCAAATCATTTCTTAGTTTTTCAAATAGAACTTAAAATATTACACAGACTTAACCATAAATATCTATTTATGGAATTTTGATCTAAAATTGGAAAGTTCCACTGACATTAATAAAGTGCACATTTAAAATTTTATTTTAATATTTTGTTTTTTAAAAAATACACTCTTATAAATTATTCAATAATTTCTAATTAAATAGTTTTACGTGATTGTACCCTTCGAACATGAATATTTCTTTCAGAGTGAAACGTGGTGGATAAACAAGTACCCATATATGAAATGGACGCGTTATATAATACGTGTCATGCTGCATGTCGTTCGAATACTAAAGCTTATCCAATAGAACATACCTCAGAGTACCAGAGGAACCTATATCTATATATATATATATACATCATTGTCTCAATGGAGCACATCATGTTGCAGATTGTTCGGAATAGAATAGAGATATCAACCAGTGAAAAGGGTGATCCCAGAGTAATAGGTAGTTAATTATCTGGTAGGAAAAATGAGTTCGGATGACGCTCCCATGTCAGAAGAAGCTCAAATGAAGCTCAAACGTGGAGCCATGAAAGGAGGGCTCAGCACCGCAGAGGTTTGTATTGCATTTGGTATTATTTTACCTATGTTTCTGTTTATTGTTAACTGTACAATTTGCTTAAATTTTTTGCATGCTATTAAACAGATGTGATCCAATCTTATTGCCAGGTCTAAAGACTGGGCAATAAATGTTATTCAGACATATGTCTCTTGCAATGGGCATGAGCCAGAGCAACATCAGGTAATAACCATTTAAAATATTTTAACAATCTTGAAATATATGTTTTACTTCGAACTGAAATTTTTGTAACGAATTACACATTGAATTTGCAACGCCATCCAAGCAGCAAGATCTTTCAAGGAAGATAGCAAGTTTGTTCGACAAAGGCAGATTGAAGCTTTGTTGTTCGGTTTAGTTTAGCGAAACAGAATGGGTCTTCGTCAGAGGTCAGTTGCTTTTCCTTTCTCCAAACCTGCACTTTCTGCATATTTTTATCATAAATTACATTTGGTATCTGTGGACAGCAGCAAGGTTGTCCTTATTTCAACATATTCTTAGTGGAGTCGAACCCGAGAACGGGCGGTACGGGGCGCAGGATGGCAGACATTACCGGGCCGTAGCCGCTCATGACAGGCCTGTGGTTGAATTAGCTACTGTTCCGGCGAGATCTGCAGATGCAAATAGCTCTGAGGATTCTATCAAGTAAGCCCTTTTTGATTTAGAGAAGCAAAAAATCATGAATTATTTTTAGTTCTCTGGGAATTTTATGTGCATAAGTTAGATGACGGCCGCCTTCGGTATTTTATCTGCGTAAATTCTACATTTGTTGTGCAATTTTCTAATTTTCTTTAATTTAAAAAATGTTATTCGCATTTGTTTCGCGATTTTCTGATTTGCTTTAACTTTTCTTTCTTTTTATAATAGAAAACTCGTTCCTGTGTATTGTTAATCCCGATCAACATCTTGCAAGTTTATAATGCTTGATTTTGCTGACTTGTCATATTACTACGCTTTTAATAATGGTTATTTTCGGGTATTTTTATCTGGAATAATACAATTGTGAAATCATGAATGTTGTCCTTCAAAATGTGGAGTAAAGCTATGCATAAAATGTCAAATATGATATATGCCTACCACAAATGTATACATGTATAATATAACCTTACACGAATTTTTAATGAGCTATTCTCAGAAAAATTGCATTTATAAATATAAATGTAAAACCATGAACAATGTCATTCAATAATAACAATTGTGAATTTATGAATAAAATCTCAAATAGTCCATATCTTCCACAAAATGTAGAGAATTTGGTTGTATAATATAATTTCAGTAGAACAATTTTCACTAGCAGTTAATATCAAATCTGATCAGCCTATGATCAAGTCCATTGTCCATTATGGATGCTATTAACTTCTTTTAAATGCGAAAAATTAAATGTCATTAACTTGCTGGTTTATTTTATCTTGCGGTGTCCTGTTTCTGTCAATTACTACTGTGTAATTATCTTATGACTGTGCTATTGCTATCTTCAGATTTTACTGTGCTTGTAAACAAAGAATATGAAACAACAAACTCAAGCAATCACACACATAGAACACAAAGGATTTAACTTGGAAATCCAAACGGGAAAACTGACATCAAAGAGGAGGCTTGCCTAACTGCAAAGAATATCATGAAGACGTAGATCACAAATCAGGCTCAGTTAAAGTTCTGCTATTTTTATGCCAATGACTTTAGCAAAAAGGAACGGGCACCACCCGTAATCTACTCTTGGTTTAAACAATCAATTATCAGATGTCATTCCTGTGCATCAAAAGGTAACTCGTTAGTTAATCACTGTATCCGTCTTGATATGCATATTCTTTTTCACTGAAAGTAAAGCTTTTTTCAGTGTAGCTTTAAGATATTAATGTTCAGAAGCTACTTCATGCCAAAAACTTATATATAGGACTTCCGATATAATATAGCGTTTATGTTTTTCAATTTCCATATATATATATATTTCCATTTAAGTAGCCAAAAACATATATATAGGACTTTCGATATAATATAACGTTTATGTTTTTCAATCTCCATATATATATATATATATTTCCATTTTCGGCGTTGTGTACACACAAACTGTACCAATGGTAATGTCTCATACTGTTAATTCATAATTTGACCACAAATCACGATTGTTGTATTTATGACAATATTATGGCTATTTGTAATTTTTATAATGGTTCCTAGGGTTTCATACCTGACAATATCTTAAATCACGGTTACCTGTTATATATTATTTCTAACTGTAATTGAATAAACAGTTAACTATGATTTTATATGATTAATTATAATTAACTATATTTAATTATATTTTTTTTATTAATTATATAAATATGTATAACAATAATTTGTAAATATTATAAATAATCCCTACCGGATTGGTATGACTCCCGTGCATTGAGAAATTAAGTCAGTTACCTGTTATATATTATTTCTAACTGTAATTGAATAAACATTTAACTATGATTTTATATAATTAATTATAATTAACTATATTTAATTATATTTTTTTTATTAATTATATAAATATGTATAACAATAATTTGTAAATATTATAAATAATCCCTACCGGATTGGTATGACTCCCGTGCATTGGGAAATTAAGTCTAATTAGTAAAAACCAACCTCAGTAGTACTAGCTAGAACGAACTACCAGGGTTTCACTCTTGACTTTTTCTGTGATCTCAATCATTAAAATATGCTCTTTAGTTTGTGTATCAACAGTTTCAAGACCTATGCTACCCGATGGTGAGAGTGAGCTCCGCTCGTGCAGATCTCACTTGGACTTGGATTTGCCTGCGTAACACCAAGATTTTATTTAAGATTTGCCTCCGATGTCAGATAGACCACTTTATGAAATAGATTCTTGAACCTTTTTCACACTCATGTCACGGCGAAGTACTGCAGAAAAAAAAACTGCAAAATCTTTGCACTGATTTCGATTTGACAGCTCTAGGTGAACTATTTCAGTTCCATTTCAAATCGGACAGTATATGTATTTATGAGTTGCATGCCATACCAGAAATCAGAGAGTGGAACTATGGAACTATGGGTATTTTTGTTTTATGGCGATCATTAAACACCGGTTTGCTCCAATAAATGCTCTTCATATTGGATTATATCCTCTCCCATCTGATCTTGAAGTATTTCAGCTCCATTTCAAATCAGTCTGTATATGTATTTATTACTGCACCTGTCAGAAATTTATCCCGCATTGAAGTGTTGCGATCTTGCACTGCGATCTTGCACGCATTTCCCTATCTGGTTGTACAGGACTTCTCGGCTGCATCTCTTTTAGCGCATAGGTTCTTTCAATATTTTCAAATGATTACCTCTTGCCTGCAGTAAAATATTCCCAAAAACTCAGTTCCATTCACATTTAAAACCAGCTTGCAAACACGTTGACCTCTTTTATAAATTGGCAAAAGCAATACCTAATTTCTCCTACATATTGACATATATCTCTCTGCTTCACATAACATGGAATCCATTAGCATCAGCCAACTTACTCAACTGGCAGCATTGTTTCTCTTAGCACTTGTTCTCATGACTCTTTTGATTATGGACATCCTAAAAGTAGAAGCACAAAGAAAAAAGAAACCAAGAAACAGCCACTAACAATAACATCTCCAACCAGGAGCATAGGAATCTATGGCAAGGACACATTGTCAAAATTCTGAATATCAGGCCTATTTCTGCATTATTTTACGGCTTGTCTCTGTTCTGATTTTCAGCCCAATCCAAGTATTTATGCCGCAGTTTCATTTTCTAAGTTGTTGCTGAGTTGTTCTTCTGTTTAATGTCAGAAAGCATATGACTATCTATCATAACTAATACATATTATGCACCATGCAGGCAGCAAGATCTTTCAGGGAACCTACCAAGTTTCTTCGACGAACGCAGATTGAAACTTTGTTCTTCTGTTTAATGTCAGAAGTCAGGTTTTTGATATCAATCGGAACCACTTTACTTCTTGGGCAATATGCTAGAGGAACCTTCTCTTCTTCAACTTTTCATCTGCCTACTTTAGCTATGTCAGCTAGACAGGCTGGACCAACTGGTGTGGTATCTTCAGAACCACGCCTTCTTTAATTGAATTCGCATTCTAGTTTCGTGACAATATTAATATTCCTGTGCATTGCAAAAACGTATTGTTTTAATATATATATTTTGTTCGAAACAGTCATCTTCACTTGAAGTCTACACAGTTGGAAAAAAGGGGTTTTATAACCCAGTGAACAATTATCAAGAAACTGACTCGTGATAAATATTATTGTTGACAGTTATTTCATGATACTTTAGCTGCGTGTGTAAAGGAGTGTTTCACGATAGCTATCAAGTAGCTTGACCAAGAAAGAAAATAGGATTTTATATTTTCTCTTCCTTCTCACTTATGGTTTGAAGACACCTAATAAAAGGTCCATTTGGTTTTATTTTTTAACCTCACATTGTTCAATAGCTCTTATCGGTTGATGAAATCGATAGCACTTCATGACTGTTATTTAGCAACTGGTTACTTGATTTCTACTGGACATTTAAGAACTTTAATGAATAATGTTAGGCACATATTATGTTGACCAGGTTTCACTCTTGACTTTTTCTATGATCTCAATCATTAAAATGTGCTCTTTAGTTTGTGTATCAACAGTTTCAAGACCTATGCTACCCGATGGTGAGAGTGAGCTCGGCTCGTGCAGATCTCACTTGGACTTGGATCCCAATGGTGAGAGTGAGCTCGGCTCGTGCAGATCTCACTTGGACTTGCAATTACCTGCGTTGCTAGTTCACCTTTTGTGTTATCCGGCACCAACACCCTGTACAAATGTCTTCAAAGGATTTTGATTCTGGGATTCTGTGAAAATAATGAATGTTCACTTTGTTGTATGTGTACCGCTGTGTGTCAAGCTCATGAATGTAACTTGTGGATACCGTTCTCAATAAAATTAAAAGATAAGATATTAGATCATAGTCATTTGAGTTCTAAACATCATTGCTTCTTGCTTCTTGTAGCATTTTACGAAACCTGTATCCTCACACTCAAGAGTGGCCATGGTATTATGAAAAACTTCACCATTATTCTAGATATCCTCCATTGCATTTTTTTTCTTTTGAATTGATTCCCTAATACTTGTATTTATTAGTCTCCAAACAATGCATCTTTCAATGACAATGCTTTCCAAGAAAACATGATGAAATATATTTAGCCGTTCCATGTTTCGTGCATGATTTCCAAAAATGGTCACCACTTCTTTTCAATAAGCAACCCTACGCTTATATTGCAGTACATGCATATTGTAAACTTTCATATTAATTAGATAAGACCATGTAAATAAGTTAATGGAAAT
This sequence comes from Pinus tabuliformis, assembly GCA_031772625.1. Lineage (NCBI taxonomy): Eukaryota > Viridiplantae > Streptophyta > Pinopsida > Pinales > Pinaceae > Pinus > Pinus tabuliformis. The sequence goes on along the minus strand of CM062804.1, from coordinate 527,449,051 downwards.
ACAATCTGTGACCGCAAAAGCAAAAGGAAAAGGAAAAATTGCACCCTTCATAAGTTCTATTTCTGCTAATCAGTAGGTCTAACTAAAACAAAATCTATAGGTTTCGAATAAAACCCAATTGCATATCAAATTCCACACATCACCGTCGATTTGACAACTCTAGGTGAACTATTTCAATTGCATTTCAAATCCCATTTCAAATCGGACAGTATACAATCCATTTGTGTTGTCCCTGCAGACCCCGGCAAGGACTACCGCCACGGCAGTGGCTCCTTGTTTTGTAAAACTGACTCTACACATATTTCGATATTTCGTATCTCGACATCATTTTTATGTAGTGAGTACAATTATTGACACTTATGTATCTAGGTAGATGAGAGCTTCTCCATAAGACTAGTAGTTTAGTTTTTGAAAATAAATAATTACTATTTTAAGGGATTGAGTGGAAGTAAAACTCAATATGGATGGTTGTTGTTCAGTAATTGAGAGGAATGTAGCATGGAAACTATTTCAAAGATATTTAAAGAAACTAATGAAGACTTTACATATTTAAACTCCTACTTTCTTTGTGTACATTGAATGAGATTCCTCATCATAAATCAATTTAAAATAAAAAATAATATTTTAAAATGAAAAATGTTAGAAAAAAATTTAAAAATCCTTTGAATATTATTGGACCTTTTAGATATGATTTTTAACTAATTTTTTATAGCATGTTACATCTAGGAAAACTATACCTTAATTTAATATGTGTTATATCTTATATATATATATATATATATATATATATATATATATATATATATACAAATCAATTTAAAATATAAATAAAAATAATTTTTTTTTTATAATACATTCACATTCAAATTAATTTAAAATAAAAATAAAAATGAAAAGGTAATATTTTAGGGTGCAAAGTTGATCGATGAGAGCTCCGAAGATGAACCCTAATAGCTTTGCCTCCGCCTCCTTTCCTTCGGCCGCCGTCTAGCCTCTGCTCGGCCTTGCCGATAATGGAGATGCGCGCTTCAGTCATGGAATGCCGACTTCTACCTTCAATGTTGATCTGCATGTTTTCCAATCCCTTCTGAGAGCTCCCCTCCCTCTATTATGCTCAACTCTGGACATTGTTGCAGCCAGATCTCGGCCCTCTGCTGCTGCATCTCGTAACAGCCGCCCCCTTCAGATAGCAGATGCAACGGCTAAGGACGAACATGCAGAATATACTCCTACTTCTCCTCAGGCGGCGGCTCTTGGGAAGAAATATTATGCTCTGGAAGGCTGCTCATCCCTATTAGTACCTCCTCTGTCCCCCCAGAATAGCCGATACTCTGTTTTTCTTCTTCAGGATTCTTTTAGCTTCCTGGATCTGCCTGGATGGAGCATCTGGGAGCTCTTTTGGGTGGAAAGCAATGACAAACTCAATGACCTTTGGACTCTCTCCTCATCTTCTCACAAACCCCTGTGGCAAGTTCAGGAAAAGATGGCCCTTCAAAGCACCAGCCTCCTCTCGTCTCAGATCTGCAGAGGAAAGCAGAACTCTGATCTCTCTGCCTCGTTCCAGATCCAGATCATGCTCATCTCTGGCAAAACTCTGCTACAATGGGTGAGCTCTTCGGATCTAGTGCAGGACCTCAAGCATGTTCTGGAATTCAAGTTGGGGATTCCCTCTGCAGCTCAACGACTCCTCCACGAAGGTAAACAACTTGAGGATCTTTATCCCCTTTCTTTTTACAGCATTAAGAGAAATGCCTCCATTATTTTTACCCTTCGTTTGAGAGGGGGAGCTGTTGGACAGTCATCCTCAGCTAAGGCGTTTTCATACAAAGATGTTGTCCATGCTCAGATGCCCAAGAAAACAGCTCCACCAGTTCAGGCTCCCAAACCTTTTTTGGTGGACAAACTGGAGGAAACCCCCTCCATTGAAATAATGCATCCAATGCTAGATGAGCAAACCCAAAAGTTTGCAGAGCATGCCATTATTTGCAGGTTCAATGGGCTATGGCCTCGCACAGCAGACCTCTACCAATGGATTCACTCTAACTGGACCAACAATTGCAAGGTTCTTTTATGCTCAAAGGGTTTCTTCATTGTAGTGTTTGCTCTCGGTGAGGACTACCAAAAAGCTTTAACTGCAGGCCCATGGTTTTGGGGCTCAGCAGGTTTATTCCTCACCCCTTGGTTCCCAGATTTCGATCCCTCTATAGCAATCATCACCAAGCTCCCCATCTGGGTCAGACTTCCTAATCTCTCGACCCATCTATGGCACTTTGTTGTATTCCAAGGGATCGGCAATTCTCTAGGCCGCTTTCTAGACACAGACATCTCTAGAGGGGAAAAGGGCTTATACACCTTTGCCAGAATCTATGCAGAAATAGACATGAGCAAAGGTCTCCCTGATCAGATTAATCTCAAAATTGGAGACTTCCATTGGACTCAGACCTTGGATTACGAGAACACAGCCTTTCGCTGCTGAAACTGCCATCACACAGGGCACCTTCAGAGCTCTTGTCCCACGATGCCTGCCCAAAAGAAGAAAGCCAATCCTAAGCAGAAATCCAAAAGCTGGAAGCCTCATGATCCTCCCCCCATGGACGATTTTAATTTCAACTCGGATGAAGAGGAAGAGGATGAGGAAGGAATGGAAGCAAAGCTGGCACAGGATCCACCCTCGACTGGTCCTGTGGATTCGTCTGTCCCACCAATCTCACAGAAAAGAACTCATGAATCCTCTCCCTCGGATTCAGACAAGGAGACCTCTCCGTCAGCCCAGCTCAGTTTGCAAATCATGCCAGCTCAGCAGAGTCCTCTTGGTTGGGTCAAAGCTGGTAAAAAGAAATGGAAAAAATTCCGATAGTTGATTCTACCCATGTTGGGTAGAATCCTTTGTTCTGCTCTTGCTCCTTTGTTCTTCTTGTTTCTTCTTGCTCAGCACTGCTCTCTTCTCATTTTCTTTTAGGGGCCGAGGTGGATAGCCTATCCTTTCCGGCTGCCTGTGTTCTTGCTTCTCTTGGTTGTAACTTCATTTTGTACCATACGTCCTCTTAATAGAATTAGTTTTTACTGAGAAAAAAAAAGGTAATATTTTAGAATGAAAATATTAAAAAATAAATTTACAAAAAATAAAATTTATTTTAAATTAACAAAACAATTATTTACATTAATGAAGTACAATTGGATCTAAATTTATTATTATTATTATAAAAAAATGTTTATAAAATTTTTAAATTAATTCAAAACATAGGTAAAAGTAAAAATAATATATTTTATAATAATTAAAATTGAGGTTGGTCGTAGAGGCATATATGAAAATTCAAAGTCACAAGTCTAAATTTGAGCTTCTATTGAGCATTATCTAGAAGATGTACCTATGATCATTCAACAATAATTATCGAACATAGTACAACCACTAGTGAACTAACATGTAGTGCTCTCATATTGAGACATTCCTGCTAAGGTAGAGGATCGGGTTCCTACCTTAGGAATTCCTAAATCTTGAAGAAACAATTACAAGGTAGTGGACCTATATTGGAACCTTAAGTACATAGTTGGAAAGGTTATATTCTAACCTAATGAGAATAGAGATGAGATCCTCATTCTCATGTAAGGGTTTCACCTGACTATGGATGCTCATTTGTAGCCTTTGAAAACAACTATGTTCAGGGATTGAGAACAAGCACCGTCGGAGTCCTGCACAAGCTAAATGAAATCATGTACTTCTTATGATTCAATGAAATCATGCACTTCTTATGACACAAGGTTTGCACAAACTGAATGAAATCATGTACTTCTTATGATTCAACCATTTCCTATGACCTATATCCATTACTAGTTTGCCTAGTCTATGTCATAGCTCTTAATTTTGTTTGTGTCATAGCTCTTAATTTTGGTTTACAGTTTTTCCTATTTTTCATATCAGGATTCTTAACCCACTTTTTCTTTTTGTAATAAGTATGGTTATCTATATTATTGATCCTCCTAGATATGATTTCTAACCAACTGATTATACATATTTCCCTTCTAGAAAAAGTAGAATTGAATCTAATATCTTATATTGTAAATATATATTTCTATAATTAGAAAAATCCATAACATTCAAATCAATTCAAAATATAAATATAAATAAAATGATGATATCTTATAATGAAAAATGATTAAAAAAAACTCAAAATAAATATAAAAAAATTATAAAACATTTAATTTAATTTAATTTAAAATAAAATAAAAATAAAATAAAATGTCTACCTACAATGAGGATTTAAAAGTCTAAACATAATGTAATTATTACTATTAATAAAAAAATAAAGATTTAAAAGTCTAAACATAATGTTTATTATTATTAATAAAAATCAATTTTTTAGGTTGAATTTCTTTCATTCAAAATATAAATAAAAAGAGAAAAAATAAGATTTGACAATGAAAATATTTAGAAAAAGAGAATTATAATAAATGTAAAAAATTCATAAAACATTTAAATTCATTTCATTTAAAATAAAGAAATAGTTACATGAACTCAACACAATGGGTATTTGAAAATCTAGAAATAAATGTAATTATTATTCATAATAACAAAAAAAAGAGTGAAAAAAATAAATCATAAAAACATAAAAACTTTGAATTGATTTAGATAAAATTAAAAATATTATATTTTATAACTAAAAAGGGAAAGAAATATATGAAATTTCAAAAACTCAAGCCTAAGCCTATGTGGTCATTCAACATAAATTATTATACATCTAACAACAACATTCAAAGCTCTCATATTAGGATGATCCCATTGAGATAGCGCATTGAGTTCCTAGTTTAGGACTTTCCCTAGCCTGAAGAAACCAATACCTTTCCAATTGGAGTTGTATTAACACCTTAAGAAGCTACTTGGAAATATTTTATTCTAAGTAATTAAGAGTAGGGATGCACTCCTTCGCATGGAGGGGCTACAACTAATTATGGATTATCATCTGCATCATTTGGAAACAACTGTGACGAGGGAGATAGAACAAGCACCTCCGAGAGGCTTGTTCTATGATAGAACAAGCACATGAGTTGAATGAAATCATATATTTCATATGATCCAAAATCATTTCTTATGGATCACAACTATTACTGGCTCTTGATTTTGTTTTACATTTTTTTCTTTCTGGAATATTTAGACCTAATTTTTCTTTTTGTAATAGCCCTGGTTAACTATTTTGCTTTTATACGGGATTTTTTTATAAGGAAACTAAAATTAAATATAATATGCCATATATACTATACATATATATTCTTATAATAAAAAAATTTATACGACATTCAAAAAAATTTAAAATAAAGTTAATTTTTTTATAAAATATTTAACTACATTTAAAAAAATATATATATTTTATAATGAAAAATATTTAAAAAATACGCTCAAAACAAATGTTAAAATAATATTCACTTTAACTTAATACACAAAGGATTTGAAAATATAAAACTGATATAATTATTATAAATAATAAGAAAAGAAGAACCCCTTGAATATGATTCTTGAACAACTTTTTATACGTTGTTTCCTTTAACGAAAACTAGAACTGAATTTGATATTTGCTATCTATGGAACATATATACTTCTATAATAGATTTTTTAGAAAATATGGAAATCAATTTTAAAATAAGATAAAATTTTATAATGAAAAATATTAGGAAAAAAATAAAGAACCTCTCACATATTATTATATTATTGGATTGGATTTCTTAGATGTGATTCTTGACAAACTTTTTATAACTAATTTAGCTCTCACATATTATTGGATTGGATTTCTTAGATATGATTCTGGACGAACTTTTTATAACTAATTTTAGTTTTAGGAAAACTAAAATGGAATGTCATATATATATATATTATTTAAGTTAATTTAAAATATGAATAAAAATAAAAAGATATAATTTTATAATAAAAAATGTTAGAAAACAAAATTAAAATAAATATGATTTTTTTATAAAACATTAAATTCATTTAAAAAAAAAATATTAACATTCACTAAATACAAAGGTTTAAAAGTTTAAATATAAAGTAATTATTATTATTATTAAAAAAATTTATAAAATCTTTAAATTGATTCAAAACATAGTTACAAGTAAAAATATTACATTTTATAAAAATAAAAATGGGAGATGACAAAGGTATGAAAGAAAATACAAGAGCCCAAGCTGGAGCTTCTCTTGAGCATAGGATGTCACTATGGTCATTCGACATGAATTATGGGACAGTGGAAACAACTAGTGGATTGTAACTTAGAGCATTATGGGACATTGGAAACAACTAGTGGATTGTAACTTAGAGCTCTCAGATTTAGATATTTCCATTGAGGCAAAGGATTGGGTTCATAGCTTAGGATTTCCCACAGCTTGAAGTAACCAATACTTGTCTAGATAGTGGACATGTATTGGCACTTTAAGAGCTTATTTGGTGAGGTTCTAGTCTAATCTAACTAGAGTAGGGATGAGATCCTCCTTCTCATGGAAGGGCTTCACTTTATTATGGATGGTCATTTGCAACCTTTGAAAGCAACTCTGAACAGGGAGCCAGAACAAGCACCACCTAGGAGGCTTGCATGAGTAGAATAAAATCATGTACTTATGACTCACAACCATGAAATCATATACTTATGACTGATAACCATTTCTTATAGCTCACAACCATTACTAATATGCAGAGTTTATATCATAGCTACCTTGTCCTGAAAATGAACCACATTAGTTGGTTCAAAAGGTTGACCAAATCCTGTTCCTAACGATGATGTGATTAATCCGAAAGACTTATATCTACATTGTGGATCACAAAAGTCTTAGATCTAATCTTAATTTTGTTTGACACTTTTCTCTAGCTTCCATATCACGACTTTTTGACTCTTTTTTTAACACTCATGGTTAGCCATATTATCATATGTATTGAAAATGATTCCTAACCAACTTTTGGTACATAATTTCCTTCTAAGAAAATTAGACATGAATATAATATCTGCTTCTAAATATATATTTCTCTAATAAAAAAATTATAGAACACTCAGATCAATTAAAATTAAAATTTAAAAAGAAGAAGAAGAAGAAGAAGAAAGAAGTATGATTTTAGAATGAAACATGTTAGGAAAAGGGACTCAAAATACACACAAAAAAATCATAAAACATTTGAATTCATTTAAAATAAAAAAATATTCATATACAATGAAGATTTGAATTTGTAAGTCTAAACATATTATAATTAATATTATTAGTTAAAAAAAATCTTTAAAATAAAAAAGTCAAAATCTTTAAATTGATTCAAAACGTGGGTGAAAGTAAAAATATTAATTTTATAACAATAAGAGGTAGCAGAGATATATATGAAAATTCAAGAGCTCAAGGCCAAGCTTAAGCTTCTATTGAGCATTATCTATAGATGTCTCTCTGGTCACTCAACATGACTTATAGGACATCAAACAAGAACTAGTGGACTACATAGCACAACCCTTAGATTTAGTCTTAGATTTGGACATAGCCATAGAATTAGAGGATTGAATTCTTGATATGGGTGTTTCTATACCTTGAAGAAACCAATAGGTCTCCAAACAGAAGACTTGGCACCTTAAACACCTACTTGGAAAAGTTCTATTCTAACCTAATCAGAGTAGGGATGAGCTCTTTAATCACATAGACGAGTTTCACCTAATTATGGATGGTCATTTCCCACCTTTGGGAATATCTTGCTCATACCCGCTCGAAGACCTACCAAAGCTTAATAAAATCATGTACTTATGATTCGAAACCATTACTAATATGCCTAGTTTGTGTTACAGCTTCTAATTTTGTTTACGTCATAGCTTTTAATATTTTTTTTCCATTTTTTCTCTCTTACATATCATGATAGCTAGACTCACTTCTTTTTTTTCTTTTATTTTTTGAATTTGGCTACTCCTATATTGATACATAATATAATTATAGAGAGGCAGAGGCCTCGAGATTCTTAACCTCAGCGAAGGCATGCTTACAAAAAATCACTTGAAAACCTGACCAGAAATCCTTCATAGTGACTTGCTTTGAAACTTGATGTGTCTTGAAACTGTAACTGAAAACCGGGACAGAGTGTTTGGAACCAGAAAAAAACTCAAAATTGCGTGGTATTTCCATGATCGGATGAGGACCTATAAATCTATTGACCCAGTACAAAATCCAAGAGGACAGAGACTGTAAGACAGTGGTTATGATTGTAACCAAAAAACTGGAGAGTGTCTCCCACGCAGGGGAAATCGGTGAGTCAATATTAGCAAAAGACCTGATACTGATAATTGTGAGACAAGAAATGACTTTGGATTCTAAGAGGATAAGACGTCTTCTTACAACTGCGGAGCAAAAACAGAATGTGCGGACCTGATCAATCATTAAGCGAGATAGGAGGCAATTCCTCAATAATGCGCCAGCCGAATTGGTTAGGATCTTCAGACTCAAAGGGTTGGCCTTTTTCACCTGAAGAACCACCCTCTGCAGGAGCGCTAGGACCGGCGTGAATGGTAGTTTCCTGATTTGCTGGGCCGCCTGGATCCTTTCGCTGAGTAGTCTCAGTTTGCATGGAATCGTTCTTGTCTGCTATCTTCGGCTCCAAGGGAGCGTCTGGACCAGCAGCGCCCGAACCAACAGCTCCTGAACCAACAGTGTCTTCACACAGCTCAACGGTGACTGGCGCAATGAAGGAAGAGTTGCCTAAGGAGTAGGGAAAGCGGAAGCGAGCCATGTGGGATTGGGAGTGGTAAGAGCAAGCTTCGGTGATAATTTGCCCTCTTCCTCTGCCATGACCACTTTTGGTTGCAGGGTATCTATTAAAGCTGAATTCCGAAGCATCAGACGAAGGTTCTGAGGTCGTGGAGGATGGCTGGCGGGAGACATGACCACGGGAGCTGCCTCTCCTGCAGCTCATCCTTGAGCGAGCTCTGGGCATTTTGAGGATTGCAGGAGGAGCGGAACAAACAACAACGGAGGAGACAGAGAGGGAGCTGCAGAGGAAGGTGCAAGACTGATTAAAAGGAAGATGGATGCACTGATGAATGGTAGCATTATGATCCCGAGCTAGACAGTGGACTAATCTTTCTCGAGAGCCAGGAGCGTCATTCTCACTGGAACAGCTTAAGCACAAGGGAGGAGCCAAAATGAAGAACAAACAAAGCGCCATTACAATTATACTGTTGAACTGAAGGGCGGTGGGGTGCTGCGTTAATGCAGCATTTAATTTGTAGTCCTGATTCATTAATTCAATCCTCATGCGAGGCCGGCTGGCGCTAGTGATGGGCCACGCGCCTCCCTTCCACGCCGCCGTCGAGCTGTACGCCATATTATACACCCGCATCTGGGTGGGATAGATCTTGTTGCACCAGGAGAGTGCAGTCGCGCTTGAGTTGTGAATCATTGGAATTGTTCAACGGACCAGAGAAAAATGGGAGCTATTGATCAGCCCCTTGATTAGCCAGTCTGTCTGCTGCCTTATTAGCTGTACGCCAGATGTGCTTGAAGGATATGCTGCAAGGAATTTTGAGCCATTCTTTAATTTGTTCCAATCTGCTTAGAAGCTTCCAACTCGAAGCTATTTTTGCAGCTGAGGATCCTGATTGTATCCTGATTGCAGCCTCTATAAGGATTTGTGAATCGCCTTCGACCTCTAGAGGGAGCAAATTTTCAGTTTCTGCTATGCGTAGACCTTGCCATAAGCTTTCCAGCTCGGCAGCGTTGTTGGTGTCTTTGCCTAATGTTCCATGATAGATATGCAAAACTGAGCCTGCCGTGTTTCTAAAGATGCCACCATAGCCAGCCGGCCCAGGATTGCCCTTAGCCGCACCATCAAAGTTCAGCTTGTAAGGGTGGATGGCAGGAGGTGACCAAAAATGAGCTGACTCAGAGTGAATTGAGGTGCTGGGTTTGATATGATCTATAGAGGTGAGATCAAGGTTCCAATTGGTGAGAATGAGATGCTCCTGGGACAGGACTGGCATATCCGAATCTTGCCATCATTTAAGAGCCAAAGTTTCTTGAAGATTCTGCTTGAGAAGAAACCAAAGGGTGTCAAGAGGTGAATTATGATTTTTGAAGATCATGTTGTTTCTTTCCTTCTAGATGATCCAATAGATGAAGCCTGGAAGGAGGTGCCAGAGGGCATTAAGAAGAGGACTTTGGAAAGGGTTCCGAGGCCAATTTATGATGGTGTTTACTATGTCTCCCTCTTTTCTACCTAATCTTCTATTGCACTGAGCTGCTCTTTCCCACATTTAAGCTGCAAATGGGCAAGTGTCCAAGGGACGTTTCATGTTCTCTGAATGTAGATTGCAGTTGGAGCATCTGGATGGCCCGATAAATCCGCACTTTTGCAGGTTATCCCATGTGAGGATCCTTTGTTTGCTTAGAAGCCAAAGGAAGGTAGAGACCTTAGGCCAAATGTTTGGTTGCCAGACTTGGTCCCAAAGTGGGTCTTTTATAATCTGCAGAGGTTGATAAAGGATTTGATAAGCCTCCTTGGTAGTGAACAGGCCCTTGGAAGTGTATCCCCATATTAATCGATCTTTCTAATCTGATAGTTTGATTTTCCTGAGTTTGAGCTCGTTGTAAATCTCATCATAGGTTTCCTCCTGCCAGTTGGCTTGCCATGTATTCGCCGATCTCCAAAGCTGAAATCCGTGGGAAGAATGCTATTTCCAGAATTGATGTACATAGATTTGCTCATTTTGCTGCATGGTTATTTGCCACTTGGGTTTGTGAAAAAGAGAGGCAAGTTTGGGAAGTTGTTGCCAGGAATCTTCCCAAAATCTTGCAGTGTTGCCTGAGTGGATTTCCCAAAAGCTGTGTGCTTGAATGAAGGCGCTATGAATTTTGGCAGCGTTCCAGATTAGTGAGCCAGGAGTGGTAGAGGTGAATCGGATTAGCTCCTCCACAGGACTGCCTGGAGCGTATTTGGCTTGCCATAGACGACCCCAGGGAGTAAGTGGTTTGGAGAGCCAATTCCACCATATACGCGCCCCCATGATGTTGTTGCTGTGGAGGGGGTCCCTCAGGCCTAATCCCCCAGCTGATTTCGGGAGACAAACCTCCGACCATTTAACCAGGGCCCATTTTCTGTTGTGGCCTGAGGAGCCCCAAAGAAAATTTCTTTGAAGATTGCGAATGTTCTTGAGAACCCATTTCGGGGTAGCCAAGATTGAGAACAGGTACAGAGGCATGGCTTGGAGGACAGATTTGATGAGGATGATTCTGCTTGCAATGTTGAGAGAGCGGTAGGTCCAGGAGGAAAGCCTGGTTTCTAAGTTGTCAAGGAGGGTCCTCCAGGCGGCATGTTTGATGGCAGAGTCAAACAGGGGAGCCCCCAAATATTTCAAAGGAAGCTTGGCTATCGAAAAGCCCAAAATCCGGGCTATATTCCTTTGAGTGAGAATGGGAGTATGGAAGAAAAAGAGTTGAGATTTGGAGGCATTGATGGATGTGCCAGAGGCGTCTGAGAAAAGATTGAGCAGGAGTTTGAAGGCAGAGGCTTCTTGCACTGACAGATAGCCAAAAAGCATATTATCATCAACAAACTGTTGGTGAGTAATGGGGGATTGGCCATGTAGTGAAATGCCCTTTAAAGAGTGTGAAGTAGTGGCAGAGTGAAGAAGGCGGCTTAACCCTTTAGCCATGAGAACAAAAATGAATGGGAAAGAGGATCTCCTTGAAGAATACCCCGAGAAGGATGAAAAAGAGGGGAGGGGGATCCATTGAGAAGGATGGAGAAACAGGGGGAGGAGATGAGATTCATGATCCATCGTGTCCAAGTGGCATTGAAGCCGAATGCTAGTAAGATGTGTTTAATATAGGTCCAGCTAAGTTTGTCGAAAGCTTTGGAGAGATGTAGTTTGAGAATCATACCTGGTTTTTTCAATATCTTGAGTGAGTGGATCACTTCGTGGGAGAGAATGATACCATCCAGAATCTGGCGCCCTTCTACATATCCTGTCTGCTCTGGCGAGATAAGGAGAGGGAGAAGAGGTTTGAGTCTGTTCACCACTACTTTAGATATAAGCTTGTAGATGACATTGCATAATGCAATCGGCCTATATTTATCAGGAGTCTTGGAATCTTCCACTTTAGGAACGAGCGCTATGAAGGTCGTATTTAGAGAAGGAAGAACCCAGTGCATCGATCGTGATTCATCCACTAGCTCCCAGACCTCTATTTTGATATGCTCCCAGAAAGCATGAAAGAAGTTGGCTGTGAATCCGTCAGGGCCGGGCGCCTTACCATCCTTGAGTTGGGCCATTGCGTCCTCCACTTCCTGCATGGAGATAGGCTGGAGAAGCCTATTGTTGTGATCCTCATTAATGATTTTAGGAATGTGCTGCACTATAGTTTGTATGGCTTGATTTCTGCTACCCGGCGGTTCTCTAAGAGTGTCCTGAAAGTATTCTTGGAATTCTTGTACTATGTCTTCATGCACCTCCAGGCGCTCCCCTTGTTGATTGTTGATGAAGGTGATGTTGTTGTGCATTCTCCTTTGAATGGTTGACCTATGAAAGAACTTAGTATTTTTATCCCCGTCCTTGAGCCATCTGATCCTAGATTTTTGTCGCTAGAGAGTCTCTTCTTGCTACCTGCGCATTTCAATCTGATTTAGGAGTACCTGCTCTTGTAGTGCATAATCCTCCGTTCGACCCTCTGATATGATACATTGTTGCAGCGTGTTCATTTGCTGCTCCAGCGCTTTCCTTTGATTGAATATGTTGCCAAACTGAGTGCGATTCCAAGTTTTCAGCACTTGTTTAAGGTATTTTAGCTTTTGTTGAAATTGAAACATCTTGGCTCCTGTGGGGGTAGTGAAGGATTTCCAGGCAGCTATTACCACATCTTTGAAATTAGAACCAGAAGGATTCGAAGCGGAAAGGTCTGTTGCTATTTGACTCTGGACACGACCACTGAAGCATTATAAGCCAGTGATCTGAGCCCGCTTGAGGCAAAATGGATGCATGGAAATCTCCGCCCAGATGAATGGCGTTATCCAACAGGAGGAAATGATCAAGTCTGGAAGCTATGTGCTGAGATCCTCTTCATTTGTTGGTCCATGTAAACATACCGTTTGAGGTCTGAAGATCCATGAGTTGATTCCTAGATATGAAGTCTTTAAAGCCAATGTTGTCCCCTTCCAGTCTTGCTCGACCTCTGGATTTTTCCTCCAGCGCTGTAATGATATTAAAGTCACCACCACTTATCCATAGGGGATGGCTTCTTCCAGCGCTGAGCGCTGTGAGAGTGTTCAGCAAATCCAGCTTTTTTTGAAGATCTTGAGGAAAATACACATTAGTGAGAAGACCATGGATATTGGTACCAATGAGGTGGAAAGTGGTTTGAATGAAGAAGTGAGAGGCATGGAAATCTTGAAGGGAGAGAATTTGAGGGTTCCATAAGATTTCCAACCCTCCAGAAGCGCCTGATGCATCCACAGAGACTGAGCGACAACCTGTCCAAACTTTGTTTAGAATTTTCTCCAATACAGTGCTATTGCCTTTGGTTTCTTGTAGAAAGACTAATGTAGGCCTTTCTTGCTGAATCATGTTTTTTAACATTCTATGTTTTGCAGGGCTGTTAAGCCCTCGCACATTCCATGAGATTAGCTTCATGAGGAACCATGGGGAAGAGCTTTAAAGAACTTGGTCAGCTTGGGGAATTCTCCAGAATCCACCAGCATTTCTCCAATAATGATAGTCCTTTGCAAATCCGTTTTGCGCCCTCGTTTTTTCGTGTCTTTCAAATTTTTTTTACCATCCCAAGGACTACCTGCCTGAATGCCAAGATATTTGTTTTGTTGTGCTCTGATTAGAACTCCTTCAAGTCTGTCGATCTCCCTTGGGGGAATATCACTGAAATCTTTCTGTCGACACGCTGCTTCCAGTTTGAGTAGGTCCAGACCTCCTAGATCTTCACTTTCTGGTCCCTCCTCCATGAGTGATGGTTTGTCCTATTCCTCCTCATCTGACCTTTGATTAATATTGTGGGCTAGAGAAGCGTCAATCTCCATGGCGGAAGATTGTATGGCTATTTCTGAAGCGTGATTTTTGTCAGTAGAGGTTGAGGCGGGAGTGTTGATTGGAGCGGACTTAGAGGGCGAAGCTGAGGGATTTGGGGGAGGCACAGGGGTGGAAGGGGAAGGATCTGAAGGTGGGATGAGTGTATGATCCTCCATGAAGATTGGAGAGGACAAGATTCCAAAGCTATTCCGAGTTTCAGGTTTCTTGGGATCTTCTGGAGCAACTGGAGGTTTCTTGGTTTGCTTTCTACAGCTAGGAACTCTCGTGAATCCTTCAGCGTCTTTACTTGTCTCTGATGCGGATGCTTTCGACTGAAGATTCAGAGGGCAATCCCTGAAAAGATGGCCATGCTCATGGCACTTTCTGCAGCGAAAAGGAATATGCTCATAGTCTATTGTTTGTACCCATTCATAATCGTCATGAAATAGACTTACCGAATCCATGAGTTCTTTGGCCAGATGCATGTGTACACAGATCCTGGCATAGGAGGTGTATCTTCGGTATTTGGTTTCCTCAGTGACTTTGATGAAGACTCCTAGGCTGTTGCCAATGTCCTTTAAAGTCTCCTCGTTCCAATATTCCACGGGAAGAGAATACAAGCGTATCCATACCGGAGCCCAGGTGAAATCCTCTTTGTCTGGATCGAACCTCGCTTTCCATTCTCGAAGATATAGGCCTGCAGAGTTGAAGAAATACGGACCTCCTTCGAAGATGTGGGTTTTGTCTTCCAGGCAGTTGAAGATAGCAGTGAAAAAACCTTTGGGGCCTAGCTGCAGGGAGACTTGACCCTTAGGCTTCCATTTGGAGGCTATCCATCCATACAAGGCCTTTTCAGTTGGCCAGAATCCGAGGAACTTGCCTATGAGTGCATGATCACTCATGTATTGGATTTGGGTGTTGATTCGATCACTAGGAAGATCTATTTTTATTCTCTCTGCAGACTTGGGAATGCATGTTGCAGAGAACGCTTTTGGCCGTGACGTCGAGTTGTTCTGGTCTGTTCCTTTGTCTTTGGCTGCCGTCTGACCTGCAGCAGCGTTTCCATTGTTGTCTTTAACAGGATCTGAATGAGGGCCATCAGTTGGGTCAGGGCCTTGACTGACTGGAACTTTTACATTTATTGGCTTGTCAGGAGAGGGATTTGATGAGGGAGGGTGGGGGGGGGCGGAGCTCACCCCTCCGGGCGGCAGGGCCATGGTGAGGAGATCAGCGGTGTCGAAGGCCAGAGAAGCCAAGGGCACAAAGGAGAGGGACAACGGGATTATTCAGTAACCCTAGCAGGGGCAGCATCACACATTGGAAGTGCTCTTGGATTGAATTAATCGCAACATTCCTTACTCACTTTTTTTTAATAAGCCTAGTAATCTATATTAAGAAAGATTGAAAAAGTTAACTCAAAACAAACTCACATTTTTTATAAAAGAGTTAAATTCAATACAATAATAGCAATTACCTTCATAATATTCATAAAATTTTCTTTTTTCAAAAGAAGAAAACAGCATAAAGCTCACCTAACCTTCAAACAGCAGAACATGCAGTTTTTTCACCGGCTTTTACAACCCAACTTTCGCTAAGATCGATCACGCGACCCAACCTTTCTCAAAATTCAAGCAGACGATGCTTAAGCGTATGCACTTATTGTTTGAATGGCTAAGCCTCACAGGTATTTATAAGTGTTAGAGACGTTCCATAGCGCCCAGCGGTTAATAAAAACTATTTTTTAAAATTAGATATTGATGCTTACGAGAAATTAGTTTCAAAGATGTTTATCGAGATTAATAATATTTTCATGTTTTAGAGAGTTACGAGACGTCCTTTTAAGAGTTACGAGAGGTTCACTTGCCTATTTGGATGTTTATCGGGATTAATAATATTTTCCTGTATTTAGAGAGTTACGAGACTTCATTTGAGAGTTACGAGAGGTTCACTTGCCTGTTTGGTTGTCTAATTATTTTAAGTTTTAAAGTACTTGCCTATTCGGATGTTTATCGACATTAATAATATTTTCATGTATTTAGAGAGTTACGAGAATTCCATTTGAGAGTTACGAGAGGTTCACTTGGTTGTTTAATTATTTTAAGTTTTGAAATTTTTTTATTAAAATTAAGTTAAAAATATTAGTTAAATAATAATTTTTTTATTATTTAAAATATATTTTGATTATATATGGAAAAAAACGTTGAGCATTTGGATGGTAGAAAGTTCACAGTTAAACATATAAGAAATCAAAAAAATTCTTCTCGTATTTTTAGAAAAAATCTACCAAAAAGTATGTCTACAAAAACTCAAAATCTTATCATCAAAAACTCCAAAACTTATCATAAGTAGAGGAGGAACTTTTTAAATTTTCAACTATTTCAATCGCCATAACACAATTGTGTGTGGTACATATTTCACTTTTTTTTTAAGAAAATTAATTTTATTTGAAATTGTATTTCTCAAAAATTAAATACATTTTTGACTGTATATATGGAAAAAACCCCTTGAACATTCTTATTGTAGAGAGTTCATACTCAAACGTGTGTGAAATAAAAAATCCTCCCTTTATTTTTGAAAAAAAATCTGCCAAAATGTATGTCGAGAAAAACTCCAAAACTTATCACAAGTAGATCTCTAACTTTTTAAATTTTCAACTATATCAATCCCCATAACACAATTGTGTGTGGCACATATCTAGCTTAATTAGTTGTTTTCACCCAAATTCACCAAAATCCGGCAATACAATTTCAAGATTTTTTGTTATAATTCAAAATCTTCCGTAGAAATCACATAGAAAACTTAGGGTCCACGCTTTTCGAACATCTATCTAGGTTCATCATCACGACAAGGATGAAGAGCAAGATCAACAAACCACTAATTTATATCGATGCAATGGTAAATTTCCAATAGTCAAAAAATAAATATAACTAAACAAATACATTAATTGATAAAAAACAATTTATTTATTAGTTATTTTTTAATTTAATTTTAATTTATTTAATTTCTATTTTCAACCTATAGAACTTATTATAGACTCTAACAATTTCTAATATTTTATTATATAATTTATTAAGATTCAATTTTTTATTAATTAAAATTATATTAAATATAAATAATGATTTATTAAAAATTATATTTATGTAATAAGAAAGGAAAATACATAATAATAATATAATTAATAAAAACTAATAACATTTTATCTATCTAATAAGAAAGGAAAATTATATAAGAAAAATATTATTAATAAAAACCAATAAATAAAATGATAAAACAAAATTCAAAATAAAATGAAAACAAATAAAATAAAAGAGAGATTCTAGAACCAAACACACACCAACCAAGAAAAGAGAAGGAAACAAAGCAGGGGAGAAAAACTTGGGTTACAAAAAAATAGAAGGGACTCATGAGTTTCTTAATTTCCATCCATCGTCCCTATTAAGAGTCTTAATTCTCTTTTCAATCTCGATGGCTTCTCTTAATTTTCGGTGATGGAAACGATCAACCCTCGAGAGGACCTTAGAACCCTCTAAGAAAATATGGTGTTTAGTTAATTCAATATAAGAAAATATGGTGTTTCGTTAATTCAACATGTTCTGCTAGAGAAGAGGACCGAGTCCTAGTGTGTCTAAGGTCTGTTGCGTTCTCCTGAATCCTCTGAGAAATGGAACGACCAGTGTCTCCAATGTAGGGGGTTCCACAAGAACATGGAATTAAATAAACACCCTTCATGCTTTTGGGATTAATAGGGTCTTTGATGGATCTTAAAGAGCTACAAATGGTTTTTAAATGTCTAAAGGTGGGGCCAATATTTTGTTTCCTCGGAATCCTAACAATCTTGTGATTCGTCCCATGGATAAAGGGAAGTTGGACACTAGAGGCCATCTCAACCTCTTTCTTAGTTCTAGGTCCTTGATGGCTTTTAAAAAGGCTCAGAAACCTTGGAACTTATTATAACCTTTCTTCATGAAGACTTGAAGACATTTAAGACATGGGTTTTCTCATTAGCCAGATGGTCTTCATGAGAAACCCTTAAACCCCTAGTAGCTAGAGTGTTGAGAACCCCTAGTTTCTTGGCTGGAAAGTGATGAGATTTAGCATGAAGATATTGTTCAGTGTGGGCTTTCTTATGAAAAACTTGGTGGGAAATAAAAAAATCATCTTTCTTTGAGATAACAACATCAAGGAAGGGTAAGCTTCCATTAACCTCACATTCCATGGTAAATTTAATGGAATCGGATTGATTATTGAGATGCTCGAAAAAAGATACCAATTTTTCCTGACCATGGGGCCATAAATTGAAGGTATCATCAACAAATCTTTTCCAAATTTTTGGCTTAAATTGAGCCAAAGCTAAAGCTCTTGATTTGAAATCTTCCATAAAAAGGTTAGCAACCACTGGAGAGAGGGGAGAACCCATCGCTACCCCGCACGTTTGCTCATAGAATTCACCTTCGAAACTAAAGAAGGTCGAGGTAAGGCAAATATCTACAAACTTGGCAGTATCAGTGTCTGTTATGTGATTGATAACATCAATAGTCTCTTTAGTAGGGATGTTACTATAAAGAGAAACAATGTCAGCACCCTTAAAAACCCCTAGAGCACTCGAATTATGCATATTAAACAATTTAAACTCGACTTTTTAAAATTCTCTGTAAGATTTTGATTAAAATTAATCAGAAAAATGATCCTGAAAAAAGTCATTTCGTGCATAAATTAAACAATGACAATTAATTTTATTTGAAATTATACTTCTTAAAAATAAAATTCAAATATTATTCATTTCTTCACTAAAATTTATTTAACCTCATGCAACTTAAATGATCACTTATGATCACTTAAGAGATAAGATCAACCCATAATACATAGTAGCTTCTCAGAGATAAGATCAACCCATAATGCCGTGGTCTCTTGCTATTTGTGAGCATAGATCCCATTCCTTGTCGGGACGTTCTTGAATATCCCCACCCTAAGAAATCTAACCACAAAGTCAATCGGGTGTTTATGCGTGTCCATGCACTCAGAAATCCAAAAAGGAATTCATTAATGCATTAGAAAAAATTGACATATATGCTTTTTAGTCCAAGTACAATGTCCACATCTATTAAATGAAATTAAAACGTACATAGCAAGAAAGTTCAAATTAAACACGCATAGCAAAACAAAATTGAATTGTATCTAAAACAATCGTGTTATTTATTTCATGGAGTAGTCTACCTAGGCGGAGGAATGGCACAGTTTCCGTCACCGCTCGGAAAATTGTCAGGCTCTGGCCACCGGCAATCCCTCCGCCCTCCGCCCTCCGCCACCCTCCTTCTACGCCACCATCCCCTAGCAATCCTGACATTCCCTGACAGAAAATCTGATCGGAGCTGGAAATTCTGACATCCCCTGACAAATTGGATCCGAGCTGGAATTGCAGTTAGGTTACAAAGCAACTAGGTTCTAGCGATTGATTCAAATCATCAGAAGATCGCACCAGTTTTCAAGTATATACAATACTTTCAGAACACAGCATATGAATATAATGGCCTGCCGGAGCAAGGAAGAAATTGAGGAGGAAGTAAGCAGGTTCCATGGTCTACTGCCATTAAAGCGCTTCAAATTGCTTTAGAGGGAAAGCAGAATGCCCGAGAGAAGCGATACCATTCTCTGTTTGCCAGCGAAGAAACACATTTGGGCCGCGAGGGATTTCATGTTCAAGTAGGAGAGGGCTTTGGAAGGAGCAGGAGCTCCGTTCAAAGTGCCTAAATGTGAGGAAATGGGAACCATAGCCTATAAATGTCGCAAATCAACTAAAAAAAGATCACAGAAAGCTTAATGCAAGAGCTCTGAAAGTGTCCAAGAGAATAAGAAGACATTAGAAAAGGTAGAGGATGTGCCCCACAATGTTGGAAAAGTCCATAAGTCAGAACAGAGTGAGGAGCAGCAGAGCCAACAAGAGGAGGAGGATGATGGGGTTATCTGCAATGTATGCAGTGGCTGTGATGGTAATTCATCAGATCCAATAGTGTTCTGTGATGGGTGTGATCTCATGGTACATGCTACTTGTTATGGTGATCCATTAAACAGGGGAATCCCAGATGGAGATTGGTTCTGTGCAAGGTGCATAGACGATGAAGGTAAAGCCCTAAAGCAGGCTTGCTACCTCTGCCCCTCGTCGAAAGGGGCCATGAAATGTACTACTCAGAACTCATGGGCCCATATTTCATGCACCCTTCTGGTCCCTGGTGTGTTCTTCTAGTGTCCAGAAGGAAGAGAGAGGATTGATTGTTCAAGGGTACCTGCAAGAAGGTGGGGTATGGTTTGCACTTTCTGCAATATGGCTAAAGGTGCCTGCATCGAATGTTCGGAGCCCAGGTGCCCTTCTACCTTCCACGTGTCTTGTGGGTTGGACAGAAATTTGTGCATCGAGTACAGGGAGGGTAAGGAAGGAGGCATTGTCGTTGGATTCTACAATGTTCACACCCTCAAGTGGGAGAAGGTAAGTTTCTTTCTCAGATCATTGGTTTCGATTTTTCATTTTTCATTATCCGAAAGACAACTCAAAGAGCTATGCTGCAAAAGAAGACTTCCTTTTGCTTAGGCGAGGTTTGAGAAGTATCTATTATGTTAAAATTTTCCAGTATTTTTTTGAAATTTATATTACACTGGTTTCGTAAAAATAAAAAGAAGATAAACCAATAATATGCTTGATGCATTATTTTTAATGTTAGTGATCTTGGCGTTATCCTACATTGAGAATGAAACTTTGGTAAAATACTAACTGTCAACTCCACCAGAATCATTGCCTTGCTGACATTTTTTCATGCAATGAAATTATTGGCCCAATTGATCTCTCAAAGTTGTGATGTTTGTCTTGTTTTCTTTCCTATCTTGGTTAAGAATGTAGTAA
This sequence comes from Pinus tabuliformis, assembly GCA_031772625.1. Lineage (NCBI taxonomy): Eukaryota > Viridiplantae > Streptophyta > Pinopsida > Pinales > Pinaceae > Pinus > Pinus tabuliformis. The sequence continues at coordinate 527,428,150 of CM062804.1, read as the reverse complement.
AAACCTGTAAATGGCGGAGTCATTAGTGGTTCTACCCTTCTATACCTGTGTACATACCAGTAGCTTATACCTATGTACATACTAGTAGCTGAGTTTCTTAGCAAGGTTTTATTTGAAATGGGTCATAAGCTTGTTGTTTTGTTCTGTTATAGCATGTTTCACTACTCTGATTTTGGTTTTGATCAAGGCTGGCTTAGCTAACTCAGCCACTGCTGCTGATTCTCTTTTGTTCACTCTCTTTTCAGCTACAAGAGACTGGCAAGTTTAAAATTGTACCTAGAGAACCTGTAGACTGTGGAAAGCGGAAGAAGAATGTATGTATTGAGGATAACTGCAATGATCTGTAGGGAAAGCTATCCCGCTCAATGATCCAGTTTGGTCTAAAATGTGGAGTTTTGTAGATCACCAAGGTGTTTCTCTTCTTGGTCCCACCACTGACATGCTAGGACTAAGCCATTTATAGAGTGGCTTTGTGTCAAGGAGCCAACCTGCACAAATTAGATGATGTCTTGCAATTAATGAAAAGTAGTATGTATAGTTATCATTTATATTACTTTTACCTTTTGGCAAGCCCTCTAACTGCATCTGGGATCTGGTTCTCAGTACAACAAAGGCTTCATATTTGATATCTATATCCACCCTTTCTGAAATAAATTGTCTGGTTTGATCAATGATGGCCAGAGGTACACTGATATGTGCATATAATCTACAGATGGAAAAATGATTTAAAGTCTAAACATCATATAAATTGGCAGTGTTTTTTATATACACCTCATTGAGACATCACATGGTTTTATCTTTGAGTTTTACTGAGACTACTGCATCAATGGCAATTAAAAAGTGGGTTGCTTTGTCATTGAGTTCTCTTAAGTATTGCAACTACAAAGTGATTTATTTATGTCATGTGTTGGGACTCTCGAAATCTTTCATAGTTAATATTATATTTAATGTGGTTCACCCTACTTCAATTTCCAATCTTTTTCTGGCTACAATAAATAAATATTTATTTATTTGCATCACAATCATTCCAAGCATTCCATAATGCACTCAAACATTTATTCCAATAGCCAAAGGGTAAAAAGTGAAAGATACATATTTCTAAATTCATGAGTAATTAGCTTCCACTTTGCTTTGTAGGATGAGGGATTCATGCCACTCATCCTCCTACTCAACAATTCCTAAAAATTATTGAAAGCTATTTTTTTCATGAAATTCAATCATGCAAATGATTGTCTCATACAAGCATGCATGCACTCAATGCACCAAGCATATATATTGTCATGCTTCAAATAGGAGTGTCATGGCCAAATCATGCCATAGTAACTCATGGATGCATCACAAAGATTTTAACAATATTTACACATTGAAAGCTTCTTGCCTTTGTCATAACCCACTAGGTATTAATGACAAACTTGCTTTCATATATCAACAATTCCATACAAATTTCACATTAACTAGGAAAAATCAATCCTTCAACTACATGTTCCTTACCAACAAACTTAACATTATATGATAAAATCACTTCTCTCAAGTTTTTGAAACTATTGGGCCAATACTCATGGACTCATGAACACAATTGCAATCCCTACATTTGCTTCATACATCCCACATTTTCATGCATTCTCTTAATGCATTACCAAACATGTTTTATCTCATGAGTGTATTATTCATTCATTTAATCTTTGTTCATCATGGTAGCTCAATGCATGCACACATTATTAAGATTTTACTAAATCTTTTTGTGCTGGCAATTTTTTGCCTTAACCATATCCTTTCTTGGGGATCCATGCAATACATGCACTAATTTGAAAAACAAAAGATATCAAATTTAGCTAAAAGGAATTCTTACCCAATTCATTTACCTTTTTACCTTTGATTGCTACTTTTCCTACTTACTTGGCTACCATCACATGCATACTCAACTAAGATCTTTTCAAGGAGCTTAGCTGGCTTCTTAGCATACATGATGTTGCAACATTAAGAAATGCCTGAAACGAACTCAACATATTAGTCATAACTCTATCATTTCACATGCTTACACACAAGTTTAAATGAATATTCATGAAGGGAATTTGCACTATGTATCCAATTTACACATTCATACAATGCCTTCAATCATACACCCAAACATGTACATATACATCTTGTCATGTATGTACCATACTTGCACATATTCCATGCTATTCATACAATTTTTTTGTTTTGTTTTAATTTTTAGCCTTTCTTGTTTTCAATAATTCACATGATGCGTCTCATAAGCATAAACATAAGTACACTACTTTCATTCTTGCGGTAGTTAACAACAGATCACTCTTGCACACTTGCCATATAATGAACATCCCATGTGATATGGAATTCATTAGGTAACCTAATTGTATTACCCAAAACAAAAGTAACAATTTGTGTTTTCTTACCATTTAGGCATTTGTATTATTTTCATAAATAAAATATATCATACAAACACAATTTTCAGTTAAGGGAAACTCCCTTCTTAATCCATTTTCACAGTTGTGACTTCATTGCCCATTTGGTTCATATTGACCCATTCAATCCCTCCTTGAATAATCCTTTATCCACATTAAATCTCTAATGCAACTTTGCAAGGCAAATTTCCAAGCTCATTAGGAATTTTATCACATGAATAAACATAGAAATTTCATTAAGCAAAGAAATAAATTTCGTCAAATTCTTAGCAGGCTCACAACCCGATTTTTTTCCTTGTAATAGTTATGGGGTCCCTCCCCCTTTCACTCTTGTGCATAATAGTTGTCTCGACATACATTATATCAAAACAATTGTCTTAGAACATGATCATTCCTTCATGCAATCTCACAGGCATATACTCATATCATGCACTTAATCAGTCATTCAAACAATGCTTCAAGTGTCCATAAAATTCAAGAATCATAATTAATAACTCTTATAATACTTATTTGGAGAAAACCATTGACTGATAGTAGACGTCTTATTTTGTCTTAGCCAAAGGATTTGTTACTCCCATTTTTTTCAATAGCAGGTCATTCCTAGATTGGGTCATGACTCATAAATACATTGGCTTACGAAGAGCCAAGTATGATACATAACCAATATTGAACAAAAACAAGGTCAAGGTACCAACCTTGATAGCCTCCAACCAACAATCTCAGATCCCCGCCATTAGCCCACTTGACCCAAGATAGTGCATCCCCTTCTCTGATCATAACAACCTCTTAAGCTATGCATCTATCCTTTTAGGGTCAACAACTTAGTTTGGCCAAGGATGTCTCAGAACCATGTGGCTTATAGGAGTTTCATCTACCTTCGGGGTTCAAGGTACTCTCTAGACCCCACACACAAACACTTGTAGGGACAAAATATCTAAAACAAGACTATCATCAACTATCATCAGCAACATCTATCAATCACCATCCAAATCAGCAACCATGATCTCCCTCTGCACCTGTTCCACCTAAATATGTGAATTTGTACCAAGATCTTCTAAGATAATGCCAACAATGTCTACAAAAAAACTACGTAATTGGTTGTATACAAAGTCTTCGAAGAAATATTTACATGTAAAGTGTTTGACAATATGTATGAGAGATGAAAATAAAGTTTGTGCAAATGTGGTTAGGATAAATTTAATAGGGATATGTGACAAAGTGATATCAAAGTGTATTGTCAAACTAGTAAAAAAAATAAAATTGAATACCCCATAATCTCTAAGGCATTGAGGAAACCAAGTATGTGACAAAGTGGTATCAAAGCTTATTGTTAAGCTCGTAAAGAAGAAAAAACAACTGATACCCCATATCCTTGATCGAGCATTAAGGCACTAGATATGTTACAACAAGCTTGGCATTGGAGGTTTGGAAAAGCACAAAATCCTACCACATTCTTGCCAAAATTCTTCATGGGATTGAAGGTGATGTGTGATGGATTCAATGGAACATAAAATGTCTTCATAGGGAATGTGACATGGAGCAAGGGCAAAGTTGAAACTTTATCTAAAATGTGAATGAATGAACAATCGAGAGCAATCAAAGATAGATTAACGATGCATTTATCCTTGGAACCTTTAGAGCTAGGACTAGAGTTATGAGGATGAATACTTAGAGCATGGCTAGACAAGGGAATTAAAGACTCAATTTGGTTAAGCAAGGCAAGTAGATGGCGAGCAAGGGAGAAAAAAAGGTGGCTCAAAGGTTTGAGTTGCAAGCATCAATGGGGAGAGGAGGAAGTTGAAGCTCTAAATTATCAGCTTTCCACATTGACTATTCAGCTGAAAAGAGAGTGAACAAAAGAGAATCAGCAGCAGTGGCTGAGTTAGCTAAGCCAGCCTTGATCAAAACCAAAATCAGAGTAGTGAAACATGCCATAACAGAACAAAACAACAAGCTTATGACCCATTTCAAATAAAACCTTGCTAAGAAACTCAGCTACTAGTATGTACACAGGTATAAGCTACTGGTATGTACACAGGTATAGAAGGGTAGAACCACTAATGACTCCGCCATTTACAGGTTTTTACTGCATTCTTAACCAAGATAGGAAAGAAAACAAGACAAACATCACAATTTTGAGAGATCAATTGGCCAAATAATTTCATTGCATGAAAAAATGTCAGCAAGGCAATGATTCTGGTGGAGTTGACAGTTAGTATTTTACCAAAGTTTCATTCTTAATGTAGGATAACTCCAAGATCACTAACATTAAAAATAATGCATCAAGCATATTATTGGTTTATCTTCTTTTTATTTTTACGACACCAGTATAATATAAATTTCAAAAAAACACTGGAAAATTTTAACATAATAGATACTTCTCAAACCTTGCCTAAGCAAAAGGAAGTCTTCTTTTGCAGCATAGCTCTTTGAGTTGTCTTTCGGACAATGAAAAATGAAAAATCGAAACCAATGATCTGAGAAAGAAACTGACCTTCTCCCACTTGAGGGTGTGAACATTACAGAAGCCAACGACAATGCCTCCTGCCTTACCCTCCCTGTACTCGATGCACAAATTTCTGTCCAACCCACAAGACACGTGGAAGATAGAATGGCACCTGGGCTCCGAACATTCGATGCAGGCACCTTTAGCCACATTGCACAAAGTGCATACCATACCCCACCTTCTTGCAGGTACCCTTGAACAATCAAACCTCTCTCTTCCTTCTGGACACTGGAAGAACACTTCAGGGACCAGAAGGGCGCATGAAATATGGGCCCATGAGTTCTAAGTAGTACATTTTCATGGGCCCTTCCGACGAGGGGCAAAGGCAACAAGCCTGCTTTAGAGCTTTACCTTCATCGTCTATGCACCTTGCATAGAACCAATCTCCATCCGGGATTCCCCTGTTTAATGGATCACCATAACAAGTAGCATCTACCATGAGATCACACCCATCACAGAACACTATTGATCTGATGAATTACCATCACAGCCACTGCATACATTGTAGATAACCCCATCATCCTCCTCCTCTTGTTGGCTTTGTTGTTGGCTCTGCTGCTCCTCACTCTGTTTCGGCTTATGGACTTTGCCAACATTGTGGGGCACATCCTCTACCTTTTCTAATGTCTTCTTATTCTCTTGGACACTTTCAGAGCTCTTGCATGGAGCTTTCTGTGATCTTTTTTTAGTTGATTTGCGCCATTTATAGGTTATGGTTCCCATTTCCTCGCATTTAGGCACTTTGAACGGAGCTCCTGCTCCTTCCAAAGCCCTCTCCTGCTCGAACATGAAATCCCTCACGGCCCAAATGCGTTTCTTCGCTAGCAGACAGAGAATGGTATCGCTTCTCTCAGGCATTCTGCTCTCCCTCTGAAGCAATTTGAAGTGCTTTAATGGCGGTAGACCATGGAACCTGCTTACTTCCTCCTCAATTTCTTCCTTGCTCCGGCAGGCCATTATATTCATATGCTATGTTCTGAAAGTATTGTATATACTTGAAAACTGGTGCGATCTTCCGATGATTTGAATCAATCGCTAGAACCCAGTTGCTCTGTAACCTAAAAAGGATTGTTGATTTAGTCTGGTGATGTTCTGTGGATTGTTAAATCCGATCAGAGCAGAGGAATTGCAGAGCAGGAGGCGCCGACGTCGAGTTGAGGAGGAAGGTGAGTGAGCAGCCCGCGGGATCGCAATTCCTCATTTCGAATTGGAAATGGCAATAACTCTTCGCGGCTGCAATTCCAACTCACATCCGATCTGTCAGGGGATGTCAGGATTTCCAGCTCCGATCTGATTTTCTGTCAGGGAATGTCAGGATTGCCAGGGGAGGGTGGCGGAGGGCGGAGGGATTGCCAGCGGCTGGAGCCGGAGGATTTTCCGGGCAGTGATGGAAACCAGGCCATTCCTCCGCCTAAGTAAACTACTCCTTTATTTCATATTTTAAATAGTAAATATTGTTGCATATATATTTGTTTTAGATTTTTTTATTCTCAAATTTCTTAATTTTACAACCTATTTTAATTTTTTAAAAGGATACACATTTATTTAACTAAATATAATTGTGGTTATTTACGGCGGTTAGAAAAAATGAATATCGTCTTACTCACCATAGTTTAAATCTCTAGTGGCTTACGATAATTTATTAGAATATTTTATTAAGTTTAAAATATTTTGATTTAAATATTAGAATATTACGTATTTTTAGTAGTTTGAATAGTATATTTAAATATTTTGATTTAAATATTAGAATATTGAGTTAAAATGGAGATAGAATATTATATTTAAAATATTTTTGTTTAAATATAAGAATATTACATTATTTTAGTTAGAATATTAAACTATTTTAGTTAGAATATTACATTTTAGTGTACCAATACTATAATATATCACTCCTCTTTCAAGCGTTGAGAGGGATCAAATCTCTATTAGATCCATCTTAACCCTGGATATTACATTTGATATCTAGAATATTACATTTAGTTAGAATTTTGGTTCCAGGGATTTATATTTAGTTCAAATTTTGGTTAAGATGGATCCAGGGTTAATATGGAGTTAGAATATTACATTTGGTTAGAATATTATTATTATTTATTTTATTTTTTTCCCAGTGGTTCACGGGTACCCTTGGTCATTGGGTAGCTGCTACGTCCACAGTAATTCTGGGCAAATCGACCCCGAAGGGGATCACATCCCCTCGGCCTATGTACTGACCTGCAAATCGACCCCGAAGGGGGATCACATCCCCTTGGCCTATGTACTGACCTGACCCCAAGGGCGTTCAGGTAGAATTGACCCCTGTGACCTCTTGTATGGCGAGGCACTGATTTGACTGGTTGAGCTAACCCTTGGGGCTTTTTGGTTAGAATATTATATTTAGAATATTTTGGTTTAAATAACAACTTAAATCCATCTTAACCTTGGATCTATCAAGAGTAGAAAGAGATCAAATACAAATGAACCACACTGGTTGGTTCGAAACGCGTCGACAAATGACATTCCATGTGATTTTCGCCGAAATCTTTCTCTAACTTAATATGGATCACAGAAGCCTAAACTCTATTATCAAATATCTTTTCTTTTCACATTAAAAGAGGTTTGTATCTCAAGATATATCCATCTTAACCTTGGATCTATCAAGAAAATCTGGGAGACTGACTGATAGGTTCAAATTAAGATGAATCTAAACTAATTAAATTAAAATAATGAAAATGTTTTAAAATTACTAGCCTAATCATAAAAAAAAAATAGACCAACATCAATATGTGATAAACATCAAAACATACCTCTTAAGTTTTTAAAACTAAGATGGGTGAAAGGCCGAGAAAAAAAATAGGTGAAAGGCCGAGAAAAAAATATCAAAGTAACTTGAATTCGGCACTTTTGAGGAAGAAGAAGTGCGACAATTACGCATCTGTTAAGAAAAGCCAATGTATCACTTTGACATCTCACCAAAAATAACTATCGAAAAAACTTTGTCCATTTGTTAAAAGAGCCCAATGAGTCTCAGTCAGAAAGAAACTGCCTTGAAAGAGTGCCCAAAATTGCAAACAAAAAGCCATCAGAGCTGCGCAAATCACGAAACTTTTTTTGTGAGCATAACAGATTTTATTAACGGCTCACCGAAGTCAAAAATTCAAAGGTTGAAGTCTCGTTTCGAAGGTTTTGTCGTTTTCTTTCGAAACATGTAACAGTGTTTGTTTTTTAAAAAAGGAAGCTGATTTCCCTGTGAAAGCGAAAATTTTGTTGTCCACGGTATTTTTTTTGGACCGTTTCAAAAAACAGTTTGCGCGGGAAGTGGCTTTACTATGTAATTTATCAATAAATTTTGAAACCGGATATCCATCAAAGTTAGGCGTCTATTATTTTCTGTCAATTTGGGCAGTTATGTTTTGAACTACTTGAATAAAATTTAAACCAATTCCAAATATAAAGACAGAAATTAGAGTAGAAAAAGGAAGGGCGGCTTCAGTGCTTGCGCTCTGGCTCTATCGAACAGGACTACAGACAGATTCCAGAACCTTCATCCCCAGTTGCTCTTTTGCTAAATAGTAATTAATAATTCATTACAATCACAAACGGTTAAGGTGCAAACAATTCTCATGTGCCTAAAGCAATATGAAATGATGAGGCAGGCCGTATGCAAGCTGTCGAATGCTCAGATACATATAATCACAATCATATAGTTACGGACCAGGGAGATGCAACTTGATAGAATTAGTAGGGTCACCATTGCTGTCATCTATTGAATTTAACAACCTAAGCCAGTAGCTACTTTCGTCTTCTTCTAAATTTACCCTTGGTGATGGCAGCGACATGGTATGTGCAGTTCTTATCGCTGATCCGACCGTGTCGTCCCGATGATAGTGAATGGTGTTTTCTGGAATTTCTGATCCTCCCTTGTAGGAACTCGAAATTGTGGTAGATGAAGATTTCTTATTGCTGACGTAGCAATATCGATGATCATTCTTATGATCAGGGATGCTGAATGGCATTAGATTGGGCATTGAATTCCAATCTAAAGTGGACAGATCCATTGGGACCACGGAAGTCAGTGATTCCGAGGGATGTGTCCACGGCGGGTTGTTATGCATGCCCAAGAGGTTTAGAATTTGAGATAGCTGCCAGGAGTACTCATCACCACTCCCAGTCGAAACATGATGAGTAATATTCACACAGTCTCTGACCAGTTGTCCTAATTGAGCTTCAGCCAATGCATTATTCAATGGCGCAGCTATGGCAGTCGAAGACGACGCCATCAAACACGACAGCATACCTGATGTAGGAAGTGACATATGGGTCACCGGATCGATTCCCATTAACAGCAGTCGTTTTTTCAGTTTAGTGTTCCAGTGATTTTTTACCTCGTTATCCGTTCTTCCTGGAAGATTCGAGGCTATAACTGACCATCTGAAAATTCAAAGAAATAAAGGACTTCAATATTTTATGCGAGAAGAAAACCACCTGCAAACTTGTGAGGAAACCATTCTAATTCCTATGAAATCAAGCGTATGTAAAACTACTATTAAATAATAGGGTAGTGGGTAGAAGATTAAGTTATTACTTATTTCCAAGGACAGCATGGAGACGAATGATGGTGAGATCTTCATGCATGGAGAAGGGTCCACGCTTGATGTCAGGTCGCAGATAGTTTGCCCATCTCAGCCTACAGCTTTTTCCACATCTCGATAATTCTGCACCTCACGCAGAAATCATCATTGCTGCGGTGTTCAATACCATCTCAAAAAGGAGTAATTTAATATTTACAATTAATGGGGGTATTTTTTTTTTTTTTTACTATCGCATATAAGACTGAACTTGAACTCACTAGCAATTGACTCAACTACAACTCACACAATTGACTCAGTTAATTCACACTCTATATTTAAACCTCTCCGGGCTGAAATAATTACAATTTCCAACAATATTTAATAAATTTAGTCGAAATGGATCAGAATTCTTATCAGTCTATTTGAACAAGTGAAAAAGCTTTCCTAACATACATGCAAATTTGAATATAAATAATTAAAAGGGTACAGAAATATAGATTACCTGCAAGTTTGGGAAGGGTACGCCAATTGCCAAGGCCGTAGCTTTGAACATAATGGATGAGCTTCTGGTCCTCTTCGGCCGTCCAGGGTCCTCTCTTCAGCCCTTCATGATCCCCACAGCAAGGTGCACGCCCCATGATTAGAGTTGTAGCTAGCCTTTTTCACTGCAGAGTACTACTGAAGTCTTTTTGTCTCTCTCCGTATCGTATTTTCAGCCTCCCTAGTGCAGCATTATATAAATAGAGAGGGGTGGGAAGAATTAAACAGGCCACGGCTTAATGCATTGTACATATGCGTAATGTTAGACCGGATGACGTGGGATTTTAGGGTTCGAAAAGTAAAATCTTAAGAGTCCTTCAACATTCTTACTTCTCATAAAGACAACTTAAATGACGTGAGTAATGACATCTCAAATGACGCAGAAAAACAGGGATAGTTACAAATAAAATTTATGAGCAGGTGCCCAAATTTTTGGCAAACAATAAAACCCATGCTATTGGGTATTGAATGCCCTCTAAGACAACCATATTTAATGCACTCTAAGAGCTTGACGGGACAGCCCTGGTCATTCTCCTCCGCCTCCGCCTCCGCCTCCGCCTTGATCGCCACCGCCACCACCATTCCATAAGAAAGCTCGCATATACGATACATACGATACACGATATACAATGTACGCATACGTACGCATTTAATTGGCGAATTTGAATTTTGAGTTTGAATGCGAAGCCCGCTCTCAACATTTTAATTTCTATAGCTGTGACCGCCTGGAGGGTGCAGCAAAAGGCTGCCCGTCCTGCTCTCTGGAGGGTGCAACGAAATGCGGACTGGTGGTGTCGGTGGCGATCATGGCGAAGGCGATGCCAAGGTCTCAAATCCTCAGCGCGGTGGTAGCACTGCTTTTAAGATACTGGGGACTTCTCATACTGCAGCTATTCTAGCAAGGGGGAGAGCAACTTCTTCTGTAATGGTGGTTACGAGCCCTACCTGTGGATACACAATTCCTTATTTCATCTCACCCACGGCAGCCAAGCAACTATACATTAGTTTCGATAACCTTCGTGAATGCCTGGAGATGAAGATTTATCTGGATAGAGGGAACGATAGTTTCTCTGTACTCAAGATGCCCAGAATCGGCTGAGGTTCTCTTTAAGTTTAACTATTGAGGTCAGAATATATATCTATATACGCAGTGCAATATATTTTCATCGAACTTTTTCTTTGTTTAAATTCGTTTCTTCTCAGCAACTTTACTCAGTTACTTCCTACAGAGATCACACATTTTCATTTATTATGTCTTCTGTGTGCGTTTGCAGGTTTACATTTACAGGTAATGGCACGTAGTTATTTTATTGTGAATTATTTTTGAGTAAAAATAAAAATTTTGAATGGTACTTTGTAACTACTTATTTGTGAGATTTTGTGCTTTATACACTGGTCAGGTTTTTGTGTCTTCATCTAAGTGGGACATTTAATATAGTCTTTCAATTTTGTGTGTTTAAAGAAACTTAGTGATGTAATGTTTTAAAGATCTGATTTTTTAAACTCATAAATTACTTTCAGAAATTATAAGTTTTATTATTTAGCTTAAATTTTTATGTGCATATATAAATTAGTTAGGCCTTCCGTCGGCCATAAGCCAATTTTCTTGTATTATACACCAAGAAACTGCGCGGTCACTGCTCCTTTTTCATATGAATGTAAGAAAGATTGTTATTAAATCACCAGGGTACCGGCACGAGTTTTTTTCTCCATTTGGCATTACTGTTAATTTTGAGTTAAAAAAATTAATGTTTATTTTATTATAAGTTTTTTATATTTTATATTTTAAAATAATTTTTATTAAATGTATTGGATTTTTTTGGTTGAAATTTGGGTAAATAATTTTTTTGGGTGAAATTTTGATTATTTGTTATTTAAAATTTATTTTTGACTATAAAAATTTAGCATTTTAACAATTTTAGTACATTTTGATTGGAAACAGTTCACAAATCAATATTATGATTCCAATAAATCTTTACTAGATTTTAAACTTTTTTCACTAAAAAAAAATATACTCAAAAAACTTTTAAAACATATCATAAATTCAAACTAATTTAATTAACTTTAAAATATTAATTTTAAAATTTTAGTAATTTTTAATCCATTTAAATGTATGAACAACTAGTAAATAAAGAGAATTTTTGAAAATGAATTTTAAAGAGGATATTTATTGATTTTAAAAAAAATACATAACCAATCTGAGATTGAAAATTTTAAAAACCAGGAGTCAAACGATAAATCAAATGCACAAAATTCTATTAAAAGCAGGTCCCAAGTAAATAGGCAAACCGAAAAACATATGATCAAGCATATATTAAGAAAATTCAAATAAATATTCTTCATCAGAACATTAAAATTCCACACTCATATTTCAAGAGCTTCTAAAATTCCTAAATAGACACAATGGTTATGGATTCTACAGCATAGAACCATCACAAATAAATTACTGGAACATGCATTCCATGTTCCACATTTGAATATCCTTTAAACTGTCATAGAAATCTCCGAGCTGGATTCTAGGAGATTTGCTAATTAATATTTTATTTATTTTCTCTACTCTCACTTTTTTTTTAAATAGGTAGGCGTCATTTTTCTCTCTAGACTATATATCTTAGATCATGTATCTTTAACTTTTACATAAAATATGTCATTCTACTTCTAGTCACTCACCCAAATCAGAGTTTAATATTTTCTATCTAATCTTTCTAGATAAAAACAATCTTCAGAAAAAGATCATGTATCTTTAACTTTTACATAAAATATGTCATTCTACTTCTAGTCACTCACCCAAATAAGGCCTCAGGACTGAGGGAGAAGGATCCTCTGGATTCCAAACTCAAAGATCATGTATCTTTAACTTTTACATAAAATATGTCATTCTACTTCTATTCACTCACCCAAATCAGAATTTAATATTTTCTATCTAATCTTTCTAGACAAAAACAATCTTCAAAAAAAGATCATGTATCTTTAACTTTTACATAAAATATGTCATTCTACTTCTAGTCACTCACCCAAATAAGGCCTCAGGACTGAGGGAGAAGGATCCTCTGGATTCCAAACTCAAAGACACTGGCGGGGATGCAGTTCCAAGGACTCACGCATTCTCACACTTTTTGGGCTCAACCAATCCTTCATAATTTTTTAAGCTCCACAACCCCAACCTCTTCCCTTAAGTCCTGATAACTGGAAAACACCTCTACTAGATTCTTAAAACTAAACTTTGATGAGGCCTCGAGTTGACGAATGCTCCTGCAACCTTCATGAGGCTGATGGATGACATCTTGCGGCTATTCACCAATTCATTTGTCGTAGTATACTTGGATGACATCCTGATCTTCAACTAGAGTTGGGAAGAACAGCGTCACCACATCTGAAAGGTTCTCCAAACACGGCAGCAACACAAGCTATGTGCCAATTTGGAGAACTTCACTTTCGAGATGACCCAGGTTCAGTATCTAGGATACATTATTGATGAATGTGGGGTGCAAGTGGATCCAGCCAAGATCCTAGTCATTCGGGATTGACCAGCTCCAACCACTCTGACAGAGCTCCGTAGCTTTTTGGGTCTTGCCAATTTCTACCGCAGGTTTGTATTGGGATTCTCTCATATCACTTGGCCCTTGAGTCAATTCACCAAGGGAGGAGCGAAAGAAAAATTATTTTGGTCTGAATCTCAACAAAAGGTGTTCACAGAGTTGAAACATTGCCTCTGCTCTGCACCAGTTCTACCAACTGAAGCACATGGAACTTCAGTTGCTGATATTCTTAATGACTTTGTTGATCATGAAACTGACAATGATAATGTGGTTGAAAAATATATTGTTACTATTTCACTAGGAAGCAACAATGACCAATTGACATTGCGAAGCCAAGTAACCCCACCATCATGGCTGGTAGAAGCCATATGAATATAAACAAGCATGGTGTCATAAGAACGAATGAAGAAAGCATGAACATGCCTTCACAACAAGTAGAATTAAACAACGAAATTGTTCATTTTTTATGGACAATAGATCAATGGAAGAAGATAGTGCACATAATGAGGAATCATATGAAGAGAATAATATAGTTCAATTAGTAGTCCCAGATATTGAGTGACAAGTGTCAACCAATGGCATGCATCATGCAGGGAATGAGAAGTTACTTAGTTGGTTACTAAAGCTACCAGTGGAGATAATGTGAATGAAAAAAAGCGTGGAACACTAGGTAGTCCTCGTTTGGGCCAAAGTTCACAGTTACTCACCTCATAAACTATATAGCCCTATTAGTTGAGTCTAAAAAAAAGAAACTTGACATTCAATAATTAAAATGGAAAAAGAAGGATTTAGTCAAGGAAAAGAAGGCAACAAGGATTGTTGCAACACAACTTCGAGTAGAGGAAAGGCTTGAAAGAGAGAAAGTAAGGCAATAAAAGGACCATAAAAAACATATAGAAAGGTAGGAAAAGAAGCAAGAAAGGCTCAAAAAAATCTTCAAAGAGAAAGAGGAATAACAATTGACAATGATGCAAGCACAGTTAGTGAAACCATGATGATGTCAACCACATATTGCCAAATTGCAGATAATACACGATTATTCCAAGACCTCATAAAAATTCAAGTGCCTTAGTATCAGAATGGGGGTTAACCCACTTGCTATATTCCTACTAGTGCAGGTGTCAATCCTATGTATGCTTATCAAGCAAGGAACTCAAAAAGTTTGCGCACTGAAGATTTTGGAGGCCATCTAGACTAGGGGTGTGATATTTTTTTTGTTGTAACCACATTATGATGTGGATTTTGGATGGATTGCCTCTTTTTCTTGTCACATGAGGATTTTGGCTTATAATCTAGGTCGGTTTATTCCATATTGTTTGCAACATTGTAATCAAAAGCCATTTTAGAAGCAACATTCATAGTCTATTTGAATGGAGAAATCCTAGCTTGGAATTAAAATGGAGCTTTTATTCTGCCATTACATACCAAATTATCCACAACATCACATTTTTCTCCAGGTTGCTAAATAAACGACAAATGAGGGAGTAACGGTATCATGAAAAACTTAATTTTTATAATTTGAAAACTCCATAAAACAATGAACAACAACAATAAAAAATTTAGGTCAATGCAAACATCATGACTCCATTTATTTTGGTGGTCATTTTCAACCTCCTAATTTCTCCCTCACTATTACAATTGAAAATGCATTCAATTCCATTTGACAATGCTTATGGGGGATAGCTTTGATTCCCTTGTGATTGGGTTAATTATAAACATCTTGAGTCCATTGAATAAAAAAAGAATTCTTTAATCAAACAAATTCACAGCTGTCCTCTTATGACCAAAGAAGAAATTGTGAGGAAAATGTAGTGGATGACTAATTTAATTCAATTTTGTTGATGTGTCATGACTACATTGGATCAAACAAATTCAACATTTTTTAATCAAACAAACTTAGAATTGCCTTGTTATGACCAGAGAAGAAAATGAAATCAAAACAAAGTGGATGACAAGAAAGAATACCACACAAACTATTAAAAAACTTGATTTTCCATGAATCCATTGAATCAAACAGATTCAAAACTCTTTAATCAAACAAATTCACAATTGTCTTGTTATGAATAGAGAACAAATGGTGGAACAAACATAATGGATGACAAGAAAGAATCCTAGAAGCATCTGGGCATGTTGAAAAGTCTCAAACACAAAATGGAACTCATCCTCAACTTCCTCAATATTACAAATTAAGAAAAATTATTTATCCCAAGGTGTTTTTAACTCCACAACTCATGTCATTACTTATTAGTCAACTGAAACATATATCATCATTCAAAATCGAGACAAACAAGTGGATTAAATATGAGTATCAAGTGTAGATTAAATTGTTGAGAAAACTACAACCTAATTGGAGCTAAACCTTATATGTATAACTTTCTATATTTTTAGGCATAAGTTAATTGTAAGGAGGTTTAATATCAAGGCCCCTCTCTAAGGATGATTTTTCAAATACAAGCCTTCAACAAGGAGATAGGAACTATGAAGTTGCCAAACAACCGTGAGGCTTTTTCTTAACGAATTTGATGATTATGGCTCAAACCGAATCAAAATGAGATTTATGTAAATGAAAATTGAGAAAAGCGACTATACTTCATCCTTTTGTTTGCAAAAAGAAAAAATACCTTACTTCCATTACTTAAAACAAAAGAGGTTACAAGTAGCATAGAGCGGATCATCAACAACAAAGAGATCAATGTCCAACTTAAGTCTTTCTTCCAGGGTAGAATTCACCAAAGAAACATAGATAACAAAAAAAAGACATTGTTCACAAAAATTGAAAACAAATTAGACCAAATTATAGTGTAATTTGCAATGTCCAAGGTACCCCAATGAGTGGCTCAAAACTGTTGAAAGACCAAGTCATAAATTCTAGAATGGACAAGAGATATTCAGCCGGGAGGCCTGCGAGTTACCCATGTTATATCTCCTCTCATTTGTCTCATTGAGTTCTTTCAAATCAATCGCTCTGCACAACACACCAAGATATTGCAGCATGGATCTTCAGAAAGTCTAATACCTCTAATATGAAGGTTGGGGCAAAGGTCCTTATTGAGGCATAGCTAGCCATATTGAAATGCATATTTATATATGTGGATAAAATATAAGAAATCGAAAAATATGGCAAAAAAGACTACCCGCGCTGAACTATAAAAAACACAAGATGACAGACGAAGGTGAACCCCAAAATCTTCCTAGTGAGATGGAAGTAATCATAGAATGTGCAATGGATTAGGGCCTAGTTACTAACTTCGGGTGGGGGATTTGACAACTTTTGAAAGATCAAATGAACAAACTTGAGAAATATATAAACCCCCAAAGAAGTAGCGCTTTTATATCTTTATTTTATGCCCAAGGCGCGGTTAGGGCCATGGAATGTCGACAAAGAAGGTTTTCAGGATCAAAATGACTTATTCTCTTTGGTAGTCAGACTCAAAAGATGAGGGTTCCTCAAATTTACGATGACCCACCAAAAAAAAAAAAAACCCCGCAAAAAATAGAGTGAACCTCAAGCATAAAACCCCGGAAAAATTACATTGAACCCAGAGCAAAAATTTAGTGAACCCCATTCAAAAAAACCCTACAAAATTTATAGTGAACCCAAGAAAAAATCACAGTGAACCCTAAGCATAAAAACAAGGAAATATTTACAATGAACGTCGAGCAAAATTTACAGTGAACCCTATGTAAAATTTATAGTGAACCGTAAACATAAAAACACCAAAGAGCACAAACTTCCCATGGTTTAAATGTGTTTAAAAACACAGAGTTAGCAACTAGTAGGAATGTAATCCTACCAGGAAGTCATCGACGAAGCCACCAAGCTACACAAACCATGTTGCATAAGTGTTGAAGACCTCAATCCTTCACGACACCTCATCTTCGAACCCAACCATGCTCACTTGTCACAAAAATCGCAAAGGTGTTAAAAATAAGTGCAAATAAACCAGTGAAAATACCAGAAAAATTCACAAGCAAGAGAACTTAACCTCGAAAAAACCCACTAGAGCGCGAAAACCCTGTATCCACCATGTCCATTGTTGAGCTGATGGAAATTCGGGGCTCAGTCGACAATGAACGACTGTACCAAGCACTAGTGTACCACAACCACGAAGCAACGAGACATAAAAAATGAAGCCTTGAATCACAACCTTCAAACCCATGAATACCCCACAAATTGCTTCTCTCAGCACACAAACCACTTCTCTCAGCAATGAAACCAGTCGAGTGCAATCACCGAGTGTATGCTGACCAACATCAAGGCATTGATCGAACAACAATGGGGTAGAAGAACACCCACACACTGACCCCAAGCAAAATAACACAGCCTTCCAAATGCAGTAAACGCTAAACCCTAAAAGAGAAGGAAAAACACGAGAAACGAGGCAGGTGTTAATTCCCCAACTACCACGACAAGTGAGACGATGTGTTAGACACGTGTCGTACAATCGATTCAATACTGAGATGTCATGGCAGAAAAAAACATGCAACAATTGATGTCCCTCCCCTAGTTTTTTTCCTAATGCAACTCTTTTCAGACTCGCCTACTCTTTTTTCAAAATTTGAAAAATAATTGAATTTAAAAAAAATTACTAAAAAAATGAAAAATTAGCAGTAATAGCATGGTTGATGGGATTTGAGCGCGCGTAGCTAGTCACAATGTCGAACTCTCCCCACTAAAGCAACGATGAAGCACTATACTGTAATTGGTCCGTATGTTTATAAAATGAATAACTAATTAAAATTGTACTTGTGTCACCAAAATGGGCTTAGCGTGACATCAATGGGTGAAAGTACACCATAGTTCATTTATGAATCATAGTGTTAGTAAAGGTATTATTAAAAACATTGGCTGTATTTTTGTAATTTTTTTTTTTTTTAAATTTAGAAAGAGAATTTTTATTTATTTATTTATTTTAATGGTGTAATTTGTAAAATTTATAAATGAGATTATAGGACTCTGTTTTTTACATTCTATGGGTATTTGGAGAAGCCTAAATGCATATATTTTGGAAGCGATAGCGGTAGATGTAAGATACACTTGCTTGAAGATAACAAGTTTGTATATGTAGACTGGGCAGAAAACCAAGAAATTTTCTACAAGGGTTTACTAGTTGGAGGATATGTGGAAAAAAAATTAGTAGGTTTTTCTAATGGGGAAAAATGTGGTACCGAAGTTTATGTTGTTTTGAAGCCTGGAGATTTTTATCTCTTGGAAGAATGGTGTTAGAACAAAAATAATAGAGTAGAGTTTTTAGTTTTTTTGGTGGTTTTATTTTGTGCAAGGTGACTTGGAATTGCTTCTATATTAGAGTAGGGTTTTTAGTTTTTTTGGCAGTTTTATTTTGTGCAAGGTGACTTGGAATTGCTTCTATGGACATTTTCAGAGATTTCAAAGTGATTATAGATTGGGTAATGAAGACATCAACATTTGGACTACCAATGCTCATAAACTAGATGCATTGGATAAGATCAATGCTAAAAAAATTCAATTTGTCATTTTCTCATATCTATAGGGAACATAATTATATAGCAGATTCTGTATAGAAATATGCAACAAGTCACCCATGAAGATATATTTCTCTGCATTTTTCAATGGATCTCGTCATGGTTTTGAGCATAAATATTGTTTAGCCACTTTGTGTTTTTTTCATGATTTAGCCACAACCATGTAGTTTTCTCTGCTATTTTTTTTTTAAGATTGTTTTTGTCTAGAAAGATTAGATAGAAAATATTAAATTCTGATTTGGGTGAGTGACTAGAAGTAGAATGACATATTTTATGTAAAAGTTAAAGATACATGATCTTTTTCTGAAGATAGTTTTTTTCTAGAAAGATTAGATAGAAAATATTAAATTCTAATTTGGGTGAGTGACTAGAAGTAGAATGACATATTTTATGTAAAAGTTAAAGATACATGATCTAAGATATATAGTCTAGAGAGAAAAATGATGCCTACCTATTTGAAAAAAAAGTGACAGTAGAGAAAAAAAATAAAAATTAATTAGCAAATCTCTAGAATCCAGCTAGGAGATTTCTATGACAATCCAGCTCGGAGATTTCTATGACAGTTTAAAGGATATTCAAATGTGGAACATGGAATGCATGTTCCAGTAATTTATTTGTGATGGTTCTATGTTGTAGAATCCATAACCATTGTGTCTATTTAGGAATTTTAGAAGCTCTTGAAATATGAGTGTGGAATTTTAATGTTCTGATGAAGAATATCTATTTGAATTTTCTTAATATATGCTTGATCATATGTTTTTCGGTTTGCCTATTTACTTGGGACCTGCTTTTAATAGAATTTTGTGCATTTGATTTATCGTTTGACTCCTGGTTTTTAAAATTTTCAATCTCAGATTGGTTATGTATTTTTTTTAAAATCAATAAATATCCTCTTTAAAATTCATTTTCAAAAATTCTCTTTATTTACTAGTTGTTCATACATTTAAATGGATTAAAAATTACTAAAATTTTAAAATTAATATTTTAAAGTTAATTAAATTAGTTTGAATTTATGATATGTTTTAAAAGTTTTTTGAGTATATTTTTTTTTAGTGAAAAAAGTTTAAAATCTAGTAAAGATTTATTGGAATCATAATATTGATTTGTGAACTGTCTCCAATCAAAATGTACTAAAATTGTTAAAATGCTAAATTTTTTATAGTCAAAAATAAATTTTAAATAACAAATAATCAAAATTTCACCCAAAAAAATTATTTACCCAAATTTCAACAAAAAAATCCAATACATTTAATAAAAATTATTTTAAAATATAAAATATAAAAAACTTATAATAAAATAAACATTAATTTTTTTAACTCAAAATTAACAGTAATGCCAAATGGAGAAAAAAACTCGTGCCGGTACCCTGGTGATTTAATAACAATCTTTCTTACATTCATATGAAAAAGGAGCAGTGACCGCGCAGTTTCTTGGTGTATAATACAAGAAAATTGGCTTATGGCCGACGCAAGGCCTAACTAATTTATATATGCACATAAAAATTTAAGCTAAATAATAAAACTTATAATTTCTGAAAGTAATTTATCAGTTTAAAAAATCAGATCTTTAAAACATTACATCACTAAGTTTCTTTAAACACACAAAATTGAACTGTTTAAAACTATTTTACAATGAGTCTAAATTAATATTAGAGACTATATTAAATGTCCCACTTAGATGAAGACACAAAAACCTGACCAGTGTATAAAGCACAAAATCTCACAAATAAGTAGTTACAAAGTACCATTCAAAATTTTTATTTTTACTAAAAAATAATTCACAATAAAATAACTACGTGCCATTACCTGTAAATGTAAACCTACAAACGCACACAGAAGACATAATAAATGAAAATGTGTGATCTCTGTAGGAAGTAACTGAGCAAAGTTGCTGAGAAGAAACCAATTTAAACAAAGAAAAAGTTCGATGAAAATATATTGCACTGCGTATATAGATATATAGTCTGACCTCAATAGTTAAACTTAAAGAGAACCTCAGCGAATTCTGGGCATCTTGAGTACAGAGAAACTATCGTTCCCTCTATCCAGATAAATCTTCATCTCCAGGCATTCACGAAGGTTATCGAAACTAATGTATAGTTGTTTGGCTGCCGTGGGTGAGATGAAATAAGGAATTGTGTATCCATAGGTAGGGCTCGTAACCACCATTACAGAAGAAGTTGCTCTCCCCCTTGCTAGAATAGCTGCAGTATGAGAAGTCCCCAGTATCTTAAAAGCAGTGCTACCACCGCGCTGAGGATTTGAGACCTTGGCATCGCCTTCGCCATGATCGCCACCGACACCACCAGTCCGCATTTCGTTGCACACTCCAGAGAGCAGGACGGGCAGCCTTTTGCTGCACCCTCCAGGCGGTCACAGCTATAGAAATTAAAATGTTGAGAGCGGGCTTCGCATTCAAACTCAAAATTCAAATTCGCCAATTAAATGCGTACGTATGCGTACATTGTATATCGTGTATCGTATGTATCGTATATGCGAGCTTTCTTATGGAATGGTGGTGGCGGTGGCGATCAAGGCGGAGGCGGAGGAGAATGACCAGGGCTGTCCCGTCAAGCTCTTAGAGTGCATTAAATATGGTGTCTTAGAGGGCATTCAATACCCAGTAGCATGGGTTTTATTGTTTGCCCAAATTTTTATCAAAGGTCGATAACCTAACCCACATCACAAAATAATGGTCTTCATTTATGCACTCGTACGTTTCTCGGTATTTCAATTCCATCGTAGTCAACGGAGTTTGTTGCACATATCATTGCACTTCTTTAAGATGCGTTAATACAACAAACCGACAATGAAGCAAAAGTAAAACTATGAGCATTGACTTAAACCAACCATGGTTTTCATTTTGGACCGTTTCAACTTTAAATTTTCTTTGAAAACGTTTATCCCAATTTGCACTGAAATGGATGCCGTAACAATGTTAAATGTCTTCAATCCAAATCTGTCATAACTAATCCAAATCTGTGATAAATCCTTTTAGATCAGAGCATACATAACATACAACAGATTTGTACTCGGAGACAACAAATGGAGAAACAACAAGATTACTCATTCAGAAACAATGGAATAGATAAAACAATCACTGGAGAACAGTGAGTTAGCATTACATAACAGGCTTGGGCTTTTGCTTGCTTGCCTTGGCCAGAGAAATTACAAATTTATAGAGGTAGAAGAAGGATCTAGAACCCTGTATGTGATTCAGATGGAGATTTGGAATGATCTAGAAACTAATGGTGGTGTAGGAAGATCTAGAATCCTAGAGATCTAAAAAGATCTGATTTAGAAGGATCTAGAATTCTGCATGAATTTGGCTTCACATTTAACATTCTCCCACTTGAAGCCAAATAAGAGTCATCAAGTCACACCGAGTCCTACCATGCCTCTACATAACTCATGTTTATTTCGTGGTAGAATCTTAGTGAGCATATCAGGAGGGTTCCTATCTGTATGGATATTTTCCAAGGATAACTGTTCTTCCTCCAACACATGCCAGATCCAATGGTACCTTAAGTCAATGTGCTTGGGTTTTGAATGAAACGCTGGGTTTTTCGCCAAGTGAATGGCACTCTGACTATCACAATATAACACATACTTGTCCTGCTTTATTCCTATCTCTCATAAGAATCGCTGCATCCACAACATCTCTTTACAAGCTTCTATTGCAACTATGTACTCTGCTTCTATTATAGAGAAGGCTACTATTCTTTGTAGCATTGACACCCAAGACACTGCTGCACTTGCAAATGTATACAAATAACCTGTAGTGGACTTTCTCGTATCCATATCTCCAGCCATATCCGCATTTGTAAATCCTTCAAGCACAGTGTCATCATGACCAAAACATAAACAATAATGACTAGTACCCTTGAGATACCTTAAAATCCATTTTACTGCTTGCCAATGTTGTTTGCCTGGATTGGCAAGGAACCTACTCACTACTCCCACTGAATATGCAATGTCTGGTCGTGTGCATACCATGGCATACATCAAACTGCCAATTGCTGAAGCATAAGGAATCTTACTCATCTCTTCTTTCTCCTTGTCATCACTAGGACATAATTCAGTACTCAGCTTGAAGTGGGCTGCAAGGGGTGTACCAACTGGCTTGGCATCCTTCATATTAAACCTGTCAAGCACCTTCTTGATATATTTTTCTTGTGACAGCCACAACCTTTTGTTTTTCCTGTCACGCATAATTTGCATGCCCAATATCTGTTGTGTTGGTCCCAAACCCTTCATTGCAATTTGCTACCCAAATCTTTCTTCAACCTATTGATCTTATTCTTATCATGCCCAACAATCAGCGTGTCATCCATATATAACAATAATATGATATACTTTCCTTGATCATACCTCTTGATATAGACACAATGGTCAGTTTCCAACCTCTGAAAACCATGTTCCAACATGAATGAATCAGATTTCTTGTACCATTGTCGAGGTGCCTGTTTCAACCCATAGAGACTCTTCTTCAACATACAAACAAGGCCTTCTTTGCCTTTTTCTATGAAGCCTTGTGGCTGCTCCATATAAATTTCTTCCTCCAATTCACCATGAAGGAATGTCGTTTTACATCTAACTGTTCACATTCTAGGTCTAAAGCAGCGACTAGACCAAGAATGACCCTAATGGATGACATTTTAATAACAGGTGAGAAAATTTCAGTGAAGTCAATACCTTCTTTTCGAGCAAAACCTTTCACCACCAGCCTTGCTTTATACCTATCCTTCTTTTCGTCACCTTCATGCTTAATCCTGTACACCCATTTGTTTTGTAGAGCCTTTCTACCTTTTGGGAGGTTTACCAACTCCCAAGTTTTATTTTCCTACAAAGAGTTCATTTCTTCTTCCATTGCTTTCTGCCATTCTTTACTGTGCTCGACTTTACAAGCTTCTTGAAAACAATTAGTTTCACCTTCATCAGTCAACAAAATATAGTTTGAAGGAGGATACCTTTGTGAAGGCTTATGAGGCCTAGAAGATCTGTGAACCAATTGTGGTGGTGTATTATCAGGTTGAATCTCCTGTAAAGGTTCCTGCAAGATTTCTTGTTGTTCATCATTTTCCACTTGTTCTTCATGCTCCTGAATTTGCTGTTCATTTTCTTATATTGGTGATATGTTTTCCTGCTGCTCTTCAAACCTGTCAATAACCTTCTTGACCTCCAACTCACCTACAATCCTCTTGAACATTTCTGACTCATTAAATATAACATCCCTGCTTCTAATAATTTTATGTTTGACTGGATCCCATAGACGATAACCAAAATCTTCATCCGCATATCCCAAAAAAATGCATTTCATAGATTTATCATCTAGCTTAGTTCTATTTTCTTTGGGAATATGTACGAATGCTTCACATCCAAAGATTTTCAAGTGAGAATAATTCAAATTCTTACCAGTCCAAACTTCTTCAGGGATACCGCCATCCAAGGCTGTAGTTGGAGATATATTTATGAAGTAGCAAGCAGTGTTGACTGCTTCAGCCCAAAAATTCTTCTCCAAAACGGAATTGGACAACATACTTCACACCTTTCCCATAATGGTGTGATTCATCCTTTCTACGACACCATTCTGTTGAGGAGTACCAGGCACAGTCTTCTCATGCTTTATGCCAAACCTGTTACAATATTCCTTAAATGAATTTGAGCAATATTCTCCACCATTATCTGTTCTTAAACACTTCAGCAATTAGTTAGTCTCTCTTTCAACAGCAACATGGAGTTTTTGAAATATTCCAAACGCTTCACTTTTATTTTTCATAGGATACGCCCAAACCTTCCTGGATGCATCATCTATAAATGTTACAAAATATGAAGCTCCTCCTAATGATTTGATGTTAACAGGCCCAAACACATATGAGTGTACCAATTCAAACACATTTTTCTTTCTGTCATGGCCACCTCTAAGGAATGAAACCCTTCTTTGTCTACCATATATACAATTCTCACAAAGATCAAGATTGTAGGATTTCAAACCAGGCAATAAATTTTTACCCACAAGGATTTTTAAGCCCTTCTCGCTCATGTGACCCAAACGCTTATGCCATAGATCTGCTGAATTTCCTTCTTTTATGACAATAGCCAAATCTGATTTTCTTATCAGTGTCTTCAATGTGTATAATGTCCCTGTCTTGGGTCCTTTGGCAACGACCAATGCACCTTTGCTAATTTTCTAGCCTCCTTTTCCAAAGCTTGTCGAATAGCCTTCATCATCCAGTCATCCCATAGAGATTAAACTCATGTGTATTTTTGATACATGCCTGACCTGTTTCAACAATATATCTTGTCCATCTTTCATCTTGATCTGGACATCTCCCACTCCAACAATACTACAAAAATGATTATTCCCCAAATGCACTCTACCATAATCACCAGGATTATATGAAATAAAACTATCTTTGCATGGGGTTACATGGTGATATGCCCCAGAGTCAAGGACCCAATCAAAGCTACTGCTAGATCTATATACACATGCATCCTCTACTGAAACAGTAAACAACACATCACCATCTGTGGCTACAGCGGTAGTCTCACCTTCATTTGTGTTGGATGACTTGTGATTTGTACTAGACGGTCTCTGATCTTTTTGTCTTTTCTTCCAGAATCGACATTCTTTCTTCATGTGCCCGATTTTGCCACAACGAAAGCAGATGATCCTTCCTCTCCTTGATTTTGATCGGCCTCTTGATCTTGATCGCCCTTGCCGGCCTCGATCCATTCTCCTACCATGATCAGCTAGAGCTAGAGCCTCTCCTCCCTGGTTTTCCGCAATTGACTTGCGTTGCAACTCCTCATTCATTAAACTGTTGCTGACATCATCAAACTTCAGGGTCCCTATAGTTGTTTAAGTGCTCATAGTTACAATTAAATTTTCCCAGCTGTCTGGCTTAGAAGACATTAGCAAAATAGCTCTAATTTCATCATCTAAAATGATTTTAACAGAGGAAAGCTGATTAGTAATAATATTAAATGCATTCAAGTGCTCAACAATTGAAGCACCCTCCTTCATTTTGAGATTATAAAGCTTCTTCATCAAGAACACTTTGTTTGATACGTGTTCTTCTCATATAGATCATGGAGCTTCTTCCATAATCCTTTTACCGTCTTTTCTCTAGACACATTGAAATAAACATTCTTTGCTAAATATTGGCAGATTGTTGCAATCGCCTTTCTATCTAGCTTATTCCACTCTTCATTTGTCTGCGATGAGGGTTTCTTTGTTGTGCCCTCAATCGACAAATATTGATCCTTTAAAATCAGTATATCCTCCATCTGTGATTTCCATAGGGAAAAATTAGCCCTGCTCAACTTCTTCATATTTGTAACTGTTGTCTCCATTTTCAATCAAATTCATGCCCCAAAACACAAAAACTCCACTTAAAAATAAAACTTTAATTATTACTCTTTAAAATTTAGTAATAATGACCTTCCTCCTTTTAAAATACCCTTTTCAAAATTCCTGCTTCTTTTAAAATATACTTTTCAAAATTCCAACATATAATTATATATTTTCATATATAATGTTTTAACCTTTTCACATTTCACACATACACATGTTGGTTTGAGAAAAAACTTGACGTATACGTGCAAGCTTGATGTGAAAAAAAAACTTATGAACAACACGTTTCAACTCCAATCTCCATGGATCTCCACGTTTCAAACTCCAGCAACACGTACGGATCTCCATGTGTCAAACTCCAACAACATGTTTCAACATAGATCCACGACCTTCTTTTTATTGCAGCAACTGCCTTTTAGTTCCAACGTTCCTCAGCTATTTCCTGGATAGATCCTTCAACAGCTCCAGGGGTAACAACCAACGTTTTAATGAATGCTGTCAGAGTAAGGTGATGGCAATAAGCGGCTTCCACAGTGGATATTTGACCCTAGTTCTGATACCAGTTGTTAGATCAGAGCATACATAACACACAATGGATTTATACTCAAAGACAGACAAATGGAGAAACAATAAGATTACTCAATCAGAAATAGCGGAATAGATAAAACAATCACTGGAGAACAGAAATCACTTAGCATTACATAACAGGCTTGGGCCTTGGCTTGCTTGCCTTGGCCAGAGAAATTACAAATTTATAGAGGCAGAAGAAGGATCTAGAATCCTATATGTGATTCAGATGGAGATCTGGAATGATCTAGAAACTAATGGCAGTGTAGAAAGATCTAGAATCCTGGAGATCTAGAAAGATCTGATCTAGAAGGATCTAGAATCTTGCATGAATTTGGCTTCACACTTAACAAATCCAAATCTGTGATAAATATGGAGCTACATCTTCGGACCTAGTCATACACTTGCATCGTATTGTTGAACTGTGGTTCATTGATTTAGAGGAAGAAACACTGACTTCGTACAATAAAGCTTCAATAAAGAACACTATATTCCTATAATCATATTCTCTATAAATTTAATTAAATAAATTATATTTGATTTATTGAATATTAAATCAACAATAACTTATGCTTAGAAAATTTATATGGCATTAGAGGTTTTTTGTTGTTGAGATTCTCAACCATTTACAATAATGAATCAACACCTATAAAGAAGGATCAAATGAATCAACATCTACATCTATTGTTTATATTTTCTTTTAAATGCTAATTCTAAAATCTAGGTGAGATATTAAAAAGTACTCATAATTTTAATATATTTATTAAATATCTCTCAAAATTATTTTATGGAACCCCCTTATAATGTATGCTTTTAAAGAAGGTTTGAATATTTTCTACATGTCAATTTAAAAGATGGTTAATATGAGTAGTTTTCAACAATATGAAGAGAAGGAGTTGATCAAACTCTTCCATAAAAAATTATATGTCAAGAAGAAAAAATCGATGTTGTGTTCAACTCACGATCATTGGAAAATTTCATTATAGTGGAGCTAGTCAGCAAACTGAAATTGTAGATTCAATATCATCTAAGTTTATTTCCATGGGGATGGCTAAACAAGGATGCATAAATCAAGCTAAAAAATTAGTGGAAAATCAAATTTTCTATCAATGCTGATCTTATCAATAAACTAGAACTAGATGTAGTTTCTCTTGATGTATATGAAGTGGTGTTAGGCAGTCCCTATATATACAGGGAGGATGCAATGTTCATTAAGAGAGAACCAATACTACCTCATCAAGGAAAAAAATCCTTCACCTTCAATGTGAATAAGGGGAACTCTAAAATTTGACTCGTAAGTTCCAACCAAGCCAAGAAATTTATTAGTTCTAACAAGAAGTAAGTTTCATCATTTTTATGAAAAAATATTATGTTGAAGCATTAATGAGAGAAAAAGCATCCCTAGATGGGTGCACTAGGGAATAGAGACAACAACTAGAAGATTAGGTGTATCGATTCAAAGGAGTATTCCAGGAGCCTAAAGGGCTACCACATAAGAGGAAAGTAGAGCATGAGATCCATTTCTTGCCACACTCTATGTTCCCAAACATTGGGCTATAAAAGAAATCCGTAATATAAACAACCAAGGTGAATAAGTAGTTGTCATGGCTACTAGAGTGTGACTAGAGTAGGGATTTATTTTATAAATTACCTAACCATGTGGGTCACCCATAGTAATTATGCTTATGAAGGATGCAACTAGTGAATGTGCATTGATTACAGGGTGTTGAAATATATAATTTTTAGAATAAGTACCCCCTGCTTAGGATAGATGAACTATTAGACTAGTTGCAACAAGAAAAATACTTCACCATGATGGACTTAAAATTAGGATATCACCATGTTTAGATTAAAGAAGGAAATATTTGGAAAATGACTTTCAAATTTAGACAAGTTTTGTGTGAGTGTTTTTTCATACCATTTTGTTTATGAAATATACCAATTACGTTCATGACATTAATGAATGATATATTGTGTTGATATTTAGATTTAGTTTATACTATGTATTTGAATGATAGAATGTGTTAGAGTCGGTCTAGTAGCCCTCCACCAGCGATCAAAGCTCTTTGCATTTGCATAAATAGGTGTCTCATCAGTGTCATTTTTTGCATTCCATTAGGCATGCCATAACCCTGATGGAGGAGCTGGTGTCTTTATTCCCCTCTTGGCACTGCTGGATCAAGTTGTTTCAGTCATTAAACTTTTTCAAAGTTACTTGTCTTGTCTTGAGAGCAAAATTCTAGGTCTAGGGTTTTGGTCAAGTTTGTCTTCAAGGTCATGTTTCTGAAGGTCAATAGGTGCCCAGCAAGCCAGAGGGATGATTTTCAAAGTGTTTCTTCGAAAGATTCTATCTTGTACAGTTAATTTTCACCTTGGATTTAAAAACCCTGTTTTTAAAGCCAAGGTTATTTCTCAAAATTTTGTAAAAATTGTAAAAATTCAAAGGGCTTCAAAGGACAGCATGTAACCCTGGCTCCCTTGCCAAGATCCCTCAGATGCTATCCCTGCAAAAATTATCAAAGAAAAGCATCAAATCAATCAATTTCAGGACAAAAGGAAACCAAAAAAGTCAAGTTTATAAAGTGTCATGGAAAAAACATTATAAAGTGGGTTATGATATGAAATTAATTCAAACAAGGCTATAAAAGCCCTAATCTCCCTCTATCAAGCCTCATTATGCATCCAAGTGATAGAACAACTGATTGCAAGAGAGTTTGAGCGAAGTTTGTGAGTTGGGAAGGCGCGCGACCCGTTGAACCAGGCGCGCGACCCGTCAGGAGCCCTCCGCCAGTGTTAAGTTATAACGCGCGTGACCCGTCAGAGGCGCGCGACCCGTTGGGTGAGGCGCGCGACCCATCAGCGCTCTCTCTGCAAAAACAGCCAGCAAACTTGCCAAGGAACCACGAATTGCCAAATTTTGCAAGGTAGGCCCTCCATCATGAAAAAATATTGCTTGCTACAGTTCAAGAAAGTCATTATTGTATTTGTAAAAGTCTCCATTTGCAAGTGAAAAACTCCATTGTGCTTTGGTTTGAAGTTGAAATTGCTAGGGTTTATGATGTTGTTTTGAGGTATCCCATTGTTATCAGTTTTTCCCATCTCCCATTTCATATTCCTTATCATTCTATGTAAATTTCCCTTCCAAATTTGTGAAGAGCCCTAAACCCTACCCCTCTTCCCTAAGAAAGAAAAATTAAACCCTAACCCTACCTCTCATAATATCCTTGTAAATCAAATTGTATAATGATGTATATGCAATAATTCTTCCCCTAAACTCCCTGTTTTATTATTATTCCCGTTTTCCCTTTAAAGTATCCCTCCCCTAACATTTCCCTCGTGCTCCTTGTCCCCTTGAAACAGCATTTTAATCAGCAGTTTACAAAGCAGAAACAGCAGTACATTTCAGCCACTTTGCTCTTAAAACAATGTCAGAAACCGAAACCAATTATGAGCAAAGTGATGACCATGCATCAGCTTCAGAGTTTGAGATACATAGGAGGCCTCACAAAGGTGGAAGGGGTCTCGCCTTCTTCATCAGCACCACGAGTGTTATCTCCACACCAGGTGGAAGGGGCCTCGTCTCCGACAACAACACAGGTATCAGAGAGGGGCAAACAGCCCAGGATTGATGAGGGGCCATCAGGTGTTCCAGATATAGAGCTTGTTGATCTTGATGTCAGTTCTCCTAGCCTAGAGTCAAAGGAGATCATTCAGCACCTTAGAGCTGAAAATGATGCATTGCAGAAGAGATTAGAAGGGGCACAATGGAAAATCACATCTCTAGAACAGTGCAACAAGCAGTTGGAGGATGAGCAAACTCTTGATGAGTTGTGGAGGATTCGTAGTGACCGCAACTTGAATCGAAGAAGACCCGGTGATTTATTGCCCGTTGAGCGAGAGTCTATGCTTATCCGGCTCAATGCTCATTTGGAGAGGCTGTTGGCTAAGGCCAACCAAGATAAGAAATTGCTGAGAAACATGAAGAATCATTATTGGGCACGGATGCACGTGTGCAAGGCAAAGATGAAGGTGCTCCAAAGGCGGTTGGCCAAAGCACAAAAACGGAGAAAAAGGCCCGATCCCCTCCACATCTTGGCCGAGGCTTCCTTAAAGGAGCATGGCACTAAATAGCTCAGCCCCAACACAAATTCCAAGAAATTTTGAGCATTTTGGGTCAATTTTGGTTTTTTCAGGCAAAAAACAGGTTTTGTCCTCTCAACGGGTCTCACCCTCCGCGCGACCCTTTCATTTGGCAACTCCGTTCCGGGAAAACTCAGCATTTCTGGATTTGTCATGAAAATTTACACATGCTCACCCATTTCCAAGAGATTTTATGAAGTTTTGGGCCTCCAGAAAGTCAAAAAACAAGCAAAAAATGACTTTTTGCCACATTTTTGACACACAAAAAGCAGTCTTGGGAGATTGCAAGTTTGGAGGAGCAAATGACCACCAAATTCAAAAATTCCACTTGGGTTTGAAAGTAGACATCCAGACCTTTCCAACAAGCCTACTCTTGCCCCATTTGGACACTTGGAAGTGCCCCAAAAGTGCTCTCAAAGGCGCGCGACCCGTTCAAGAATGGCGCGCGACCCATCAGGCAAATTGCTCAGGATTTCAGTTTACAGCTCAGCAAAACGCAGTTTTGACTATGTTTGACTTTTTGGAGTTGATTTTTATCCTCCTTGTTGTAAATGATGTAATTTTATGATACTTTTACACTTATGTATCTCTTCTAGAAGATTCATTCATGAGATAGGTGAAAATTAAATGAATGAATTGGTTTCCTAGCTTATAGAGGCAAGTTGTTTTGATTGCCTAGTTTTCAGTGCTTAGTTTAGAATTGGTTGAAACAGCTCCTAGGATAGTGAGCTCGACCCCTAGAGGCAGGGAAATATGTTAGATGATCTATATTATGTACTCTCTGGCTCATTTTCATGGTTGGACTCTTGAGGGAGAAGCTCTTATTGTATTACTCACTGTATCTCTGCAATTTTTGGCAAAGGAAGACCAGGGTTTTGCAGTCCTTTTTGGGATTCTTGTGGTCACATGTATTGATGGTGTGTTTCTCTTTGTACTTGTAAGTGTGTTATGTGAATCATTTCCTTACTTTTCCTTCTGCACATTAGGCAAATGAAGTGTTAAAGTAGAACTCATGACTGTCATGCTCTGCTTTTAAGTTTGCTTAATATCAATGTTTTCGACTGTTTAAAGGGAATTCAAGGTTATTGCTTGCTCTCTTTAACTCCTCACCGGTCATTCTCATCCATCCATCTCTATTAAAGGCATCAATTCTGTTTCCTACCTCGCCCCAAAGAACCCCCTGCGAAAACTGTGTCCAATCCCCGCACCTAAAATTGCCATTTCCCCAATTTTCCACCAAAAACCCTAAAAATCCCAAATCAACCCTTTTGATCAGTTTACTAGCCTAAAATCAGTGTTACCCTATTGGTTATCTCGCCCATTGAAGATCTTTATCGAGATAGACTGGAGAGAGCCCTCTCCTGCCCCGTAGGGCTAGCTACGAGGCTAAGTGGTTTGATGTTGCCTTGAGGTTTACCTTTCTTAGCCTGAGGTGAAATTTCAAGCGCTAACAGAATGGTATATACTACTACCTAGGATGAGCACATGTTATTTTTAATGCAAGTTATAGAGATATTGAAGAAGCACCAATTGTTGGAAGATATTAAGAAATGTGACTTCTAATAGTAATATTTGGTGTATATAGGAAATTTCATTGGTGGAGGAGAGTCAAAGGAATATCCTCCCAATATTGAGGCCATCATGAAGTGGTTGGTGCCTACAAATGTTTTTTAAGTAA
Source organism: Pinus tabuliformis (assembly GCA_031772625.1). Lineage (NCBI taxonomy): Eukaryota > Viridiplantae > Streptophyta > Pinopsida > Pinales > Pinaceae > Pinus > Pinus tabuliformis. The sequence continues at coordinate 527,395,349 of CM062804.1, read as the reverse complement.
GGACTTTTGTTGGAGAAACAAAATACCTCAAGAAATTCATAGCCTCATTTTTAGTAGTAAAAGCACCACTTCATGCCATAACAATGAATGGAAAGACAATAAATAGGAAAATCAATCAAGAATCAATTGTTGCATTACCAAAATTGCAATAACCCTTTGAAGTGGAGATAAATGCATGCGTATATAATATTTGAGAAGTATTGATGTAGACACGAAAGATTGTATGCAACCATTATGAAGTATTTCATGGGGTGGTTTTGAACTACTCTACCTATGGAAAAGAGCTATATTCCCTAATACAAGCCTCCAAAGGTGAAAACACTATCTGATGGGAAAGAAGATAGTAATGCATACATATTACGAGCCACTATAATTCTTGCAGGCTTAGATCAAGTTACGATAAACTAGGAATTACAAGCCAGTGGTTTTTTTGTAGTAATTACACTTAATAAATAAGTACAAGAAGGATAGCATAAACAATTTGGATGATATGCTTTCAAGGTCATCAACATCAAAGATAATAACTTTTGGAAGTCTTATGCACATGGGGAATTTCACTCATCATGCATATTGAAAGGAATATAGAGAGGATGAGATCTTAGATGGGGTGTTTTAGTAGTTGCAAATCCAGAGTCACATACAGAATTTTGATAGCATATTTGATTATCATGTCCATAATGGGTTACTCTACAGGATGGACAAGTTATGCATTCCCAAAGGTGATTGACTACAACTAATTAGAGAGACTTACATCTCCAAGGTTGCAAGGAATTTTGGTGTTGGTAATATAATGGACAAATTACAAAGGTATGTGTATCATCCCAAGATGCAATAATATGCATCCAAGTTCATAATATTATGTATACATTGATATACTAGCAAGCCTAGTAACATGAAATATCGTTTATACCATCCCTTAAATATACACACTTGTCATTGAGAAAGAATTTCCATGGATTTTGTGGTTGTTTTACCAATAATCCAGAATCGAAATGGCTCTATGTCATGGTATATTTCAATTTTAGTAATGTGTGCATTATCATCCATTATAAAAGGACCATCAATGGGAAATAAACAAGAAAATTGCTCTTTAGACGGGTCTAGGTGAACTTTGGGATAGCTATGAGCATCATTTTACAATGGAACACAAGATTTCTCAATGCATTTTGGATTACAATGTGGAGGAATATGGACTATAAGTTCAATATGTATACATATTTGGTGTATCTATTGATGTGCTACAATTATAACCATTTTATGACTTGATGAAAATTTGGTAGATATGCAACACATAATATATTATTCCCCACTTCTACTAGTAAGTGACTATTTGAAACATCTTTTGGATATTTTCCACTCTCACCTTTAGATATTTCTTATGGGTAGTAAGGAGGAGTGAGCAAGGATCCCATAGGAAATGATTTATGGGTAGATAAATTTATGGATAATATTAGGGAAATCAATTTGCAGGTACACGAGACACTAAATAATTCATGGGAAAAGTATAATACCAAGCGTGATCAACAAATAATATAGAGGATTCTCAAGGTGGGGGACAAAATATGGTTAAAACTAAACAAGTGGAAGCTACAAGGTTCTAATAAGAAATCCAAGGCTATGCAGTATGGTCCATTCAATATACTGGAAAAGGTGGAAGTTAATTCCTATAAAATCAATATGCCCCCATACTTGCACATTTATTTGGTAGTGAATTTGGAAAATATGAAGCACTAAGAGACCTTCATGTTGGATCAAAAGGAGGAGAAGGTACTAGCTTCTATTGAGGATTTTGGACAAGATGTTGAGGAAGAGTTAACAAAGGCTACAATTTTGGATAAGAGGTCTAGAACCACAAGATAGGGATGGTATAACCTTTGGTAGATTTTGGTGAAAGGATAGCTTCCAGTCAAGGCTGAATGGTACCTCAAGGAGAATGTAGAGGAATTGTTTCCTCAACTCATTTACTAGAAGATTTTGGGGGCCAAAAGCGTCCCAAAATGGGGAGTTATGATTTAGATTGGATCATTATATTTTTTCTCCATCCATTTCAATGATTTTGAGGGTGGAAAAATGAGATAAGGCATCTTCAAAGAGTAGATTTCATGGCGGGACCCATTTTGGAGAATTGGGATCAAAACACATTTTGGGGTTAGTTTGAGGCCTTAAATTATGTTTTTTAGGTGGGGTAAAAGTTTTTCCTTTTAGCACCACATGTCCAAAAACTATTATAGACTCAAATATATTTCCAAAAATACAAGAGTCACATCAACCATATTTCAAACACAAAATTTATGTCTCCCAAAAGGTTTCTTATAGTGATTGACGACCATAATTCGAGAGAATGCCACATAATGCCCCATTACTCATGGAAAGGGGGATTATCCATGTGTAAACTATGAAGAACACTATATGAGGGTTAAGTTTTAAATGATATTAAGGGTTGAATGCGTCAAATTGAATCCTTGGTTGGCAATCAAGCTATGTTGTAACTGATCCACTATTATGAAAAGGGGTTAAATTATATTCTTGTGAATTTTGTTTCATAATAAACTAGAGTATCTAAGAATGGATACATAGGTTTGTGTTCTATAGTATCCCACAAGCCACATGTCTCACTCCTTTGTATTTTAACCAATTCCATTCAATGATGGAGAGAGCGGGGCATCCTTACCTTCCAACTAGGTATTCTTTAAAAATGTTTTCCAAGTGTTATTATGGTTTTCTTAGTCATTGTTTTTATTTATTCTCTATTTCCCAAAAGCTTATGTATTGCCTGCATAAGAAAAAATAATAAATAAATGAATCCATAAATCTAAAATAAATTAACCCTCATAATGTAGATTTCATATTTCAGTAAACTTTTGTCAGATCTTTGGTGACAAATTTTCTATTGGAATATCCATGGTAGTCTAGATATTATTGATCCTTACTTTCCAATAATTCTCGTTATAGAAAAAGTTGCCTTGTAGCCTTACCTTCCTCTATTAGGTAGAGCTCCTTAGTCAAAAACAAGAAAACCTCATTCACATGATCCACTTGTCATCATGCATTTTTATTCTTATCTTGACATGTTCAACATTTAACTTTAATTAGCTTTCCCATAAATTATTTTAACCTATTTTTTATTAATAAAATATTTATTTTTATATATCTAATAGATCCTTCACTTTATTTATATTTTTATTATTTAATTAATTTAACAATAATATGGGGAATTACATTTATGAACCTCTTATAGTAAGCTACATGTCGAAGTAAACAATTCACATATTTTTGTTTCTAAGGGGTACACAATTTTCTATTAATTTTTACCTTGGTTTGGTATACCTCAATTTTAGGCTCTAAAAGGTAAAAAATATCCTAAAACCACCCCTTCACTCATAAATATATTACATTTTTCAATGTTTTGGGAGACATTCATTTCTTGACACCTTTGGAGAACTTTTTCAAGACTAGGAAAGGTATCTTCAAAGGAGTTTCCATAGGGTATGAATTCAACTATAAAGACCTCCATATAATCATAGAAAAGGTGCAAAAATTTGTTAAGTAAAACTCTATGGAAGGTTATTGGAGCATTGCATAGGCTAAAGGGAAGTACCTTGTAGGAAATGATACTTTATGATATGTAAGGATACCTCTATTATGATTTTTAGGACTTATTTATATTTTATTATCTCCACTAAGTCCATGTACACATGAAAAATACTACTTTCTTGCTAGGACATCTAGGACATGGTCAATGAACTTTCATATTGGATTTATTAAGGTCGATATATTTTATGGAGACTCTCAATTTTCATTATTTCTTTGGGATAATTACTAAGGTTGAAACTCATTCACTATCAGAGATGGGGTAGATGAATCCAACATATAAGATTCTTTACAATTCTTCTTTCAAAATGTCTTTAAATGGAAGGTACATTCTCCTCTAGGGCTGATGTATATATGGTTGAAGTAGATTATTGGAGGGATGGCATTCATCTCCATGTAGTCCAATGCAAAAGTTACAATTTGTTCTTTGAGAACAATGTACAATTTTTGCTCTTGATCAATAGTAAGGTTAATGTTGATTTATTTTGTTTTATAGGGGCCATTTTTTTTTTTCCATAGTAGGGTTATTGGTTTCAGTTATGAAATTCTCTAGCCATGCACTTCCCTCTTGAGTAGTAATAACGTTATGTTAATATTCAAATTCTAGGCCATTTATCTAGTTGGTTAGGACTATGTCAATAATAGAAATGGGGAAATAGAAGTCCCATCATGGTATTGTTCTTCTTCTTCTATGCATATTGGAAAATATCTTTACAATAGTTGCTAAATTTGGGAGTAAAGAAAAAGTTTTTTGGTCTTGACCATTAGTAATAGGAATATTTCCGAGTCTCCACTAATATATGCATTTTTTATTTCTATCTATGGCCTTCCAAAGATAATTAGACATCCATTGAATCTAGACATGAGTTGAAAAACTAAGAAAATACTGGGACACTTCCAAGAATCAGTGAATACTATTGTATTTTCTACCATCCCATTTTCAAGCCAAAGTATATTACAAGTATTTTTAAATGATCCTTAGCGGCTTAGTCTCAACATTGTTGTTAGGATTGAAATACTTAGGAACAAATAACATCCAAACCATGAGATCTACTAGTTTTCCTATGAATATAATTATAATGGTATATTTTTTCTTTCTCCTAGTTGTGACACATCGTCCCACCTCCTTGGGTCATTCTTGGAAAGTGGAGGGTGTTACATCAAGCTTAATTTGATCTCGAAGGTATCTTTATGGAAATGGGGTTATAAAATTCCTTGAATTTAAACTTCGTCAAAATAAAAAATTAACCCCGCCAACCCAACCAATTTGTCCATATATTTCCGATGATATAAATTTTATCTCAATTTGACACCCATATCAAAATTCATGGCCATTTAAAGTTTGGCCTTAGAAACCCTACCATGTTAACACTATCACCACATTGGGCTACCTTGTGGTCCATGTGGCCCTACTAGGTTAGTCTTTATTGAGATGTGATCATGGGTTGGGCCATGTCCACATGACCTACCCTTCAAATTTAGAGTGCTAAAGGAGGAATACATGCAACATGAATAGGAAATTATTTTTGTAATGTGGCTACTATCTCACAGGACTGCCACAGAGTGGTACATGCATTCAAATTTGAAAGCATGAATGAGAATATTTCACATCAATTTTCAGGCTTGATTCTTGTTCCCCGGCTCTATCAATTGTGGCTTCGCTGGTAAAAGTGCAATTTGAACCTCTTGAATTCTGCATAACCAAAATGATGTCACATTAACGTCATAAGATGAGAATGTCATGATGACATGAAGTGAAATTTGAACCTCTTGAGTTCCACATAACTAGGATGATGTCACACTAATGTCATCACATGACAATGTCATGATGACATCATACCACTACATGACCTCCTCTAGATGTGCCATGTGTCACCCACAATCAAGCCACTTGGCCTTCCAAAAAGGCCACATGTGTCTTTAACGTGTCATGCATTTCATGTGCCACATCCTCATCCCTATTCATGTCATTATTCCAAATAGTCCTCCATCATGGGTCCCACGAAGGTCCCAGCTTTGCATGCAAATGATCCATTCGATTATAAAAGAAATTGAGCCTTCTATGGAACTACCCTACAGCTTCCACGTAATCATTCTCTACCCCTTTCCCAATGTAACATAAAAGTGCCACCCCAATAGGGCTTGTGACCGCAAATGAGAAAACATCCACATTACTCAAGAGATGTAATGTCTTTATCGTGGCTTTTATCTCTGAGGGGCTCAAGTTTCTACCTCCATTCAAACCTTCTATGGTGAAACAAGGATATTTACGTTAAATAATGATTAAAACTCCTATATTACACTTTCATCTATTGGGACCACTATGGCATGAATCCTTGTCACAAACCTCTTCACTACTGTCAATTTTTTTTTTTTTTTTTTTATACTTAATTTATTTGTCAGCATTACGACAATATATATTGTCTTTGGCTACTTATCTATTGTACCATTAACCATTTCATACTTGATTGATTTATTTTTATTTAGCTATGAAGCGATTTACAAAACGTTCGTGATATTTTCCTCATAGTAAGTATAAATTTATGATATACTTTCATTTTGTTTCCACATACCTTGCTCAGGATCTTATATATATACAGACCCTATACTTTACTACTAATATCAATTATCTGTTATCGCTTCAAAAAGGATTCTATGGTCAGTTTTGTTTTGTTTCCCTTGTTAATAAACTCCACGATAGATAACTTAAGGTTAAGGAACTGTTTGTGACTTGTATTATGTTAACAAATCACTTTATGTTATAGTTATCAGACCACAACATTTATGGAGTGCGTGATCCTAAAAAACTTTCTCATTTATTCTTAACCATCTTAATATTATAAGTATGGAAAGGTGATAATTGGTTGTATAATGTTAACACTTCCATATAATGGTTTGGTTTCCACCCTTGAACATATATTAAAACCCTCTATGGGTGATAATCATATGATGTAGAAAACAATGTGTCTGGGGAGATAGACAACCAGTCTTTTTGATCCAACTCAACAAGTGCCATACACACATCACATGGGATTGCAGTCTTAGTTTTTTGTGAACGTCTAGGATGCAATGAGGTGATCCAATAGTTAGCCACACTTCTAACCAAACCCTAAACCCCTTTGAACGAATTTCCTTTGTCATTTTTTGTTTACGCCTTCCTCTGAGCATTCCAAGTGATTGCTCGTGAAGCCGAACAGTTGCCTCGTTAATCATGTCCGCGTGTCATGTTTATTATTTCTACAGGTGTGTAACTAGTTATATGTGGTCCTTTCATGGCTTATAAACTTCTCTATGATTTACCACTCAATGGTTATTACACCATAAAATATGGTAGTGTCGTTTGGGATTTAACTCGTAGCCTCTAATCATCATAACGCTCAGTGATCGACCCTTCAGGAGAAAGTCTACTCACGCACCAGAGATATACATATATTTTTAAATCTATTCTTTTTTCCTTACTCTGATTCATATCATTCTATTTTCCATTATTATTCTCATATTGAAAATTGTGGTTTTTATTTGTAGTTGACATAGGAAAAGAGCGTGTCAAGACTTGAGGCAGTCCTATTTTCTGTGTTCTTTGTTTCAAATTTCTTTCGACACTCGCTCCACCAGTTCCTCTACCAGGTAATAATACCCGATACCCACCTTACGTTATTTTTTTATTTTTCTTGTAATGTAAAAACTTTCTTGGTTTTTATTCGGTAACGACAAGCTTAAATTGATGCTCTTCTATTAACCCGTCTTCAGATGTGAAAGGGGAGGACCTCAGCATTAGCACATGTAACGGGTAGATGTTTATACCTATTTAGCTTGGCTTATGGTTGAAACCTTTGTCTTCTAGGAAACCTATATTAATAGATTTATTTCCTGGCTTTTGTCTCATTTACAGGTATGGAGAGCATGTTCACTTTTAATTTGAGTACCTCATTCGACTAGAGAACAGGATTCAACAACTAACAACGCTTTACATTGCTACAGGTCGGTTCGACGTATCGACTTTTGTGAAGGGTTTTTACAAGAATTTCTCAAAATAAGATATTTCTATGATTTATATTTACCATTATCTGTCCATAAGTTACGCCTGCTGCCTATTTACCAAAATTCTTCCTGATACTCCTAGAGGAAGGACAATTATATAATCTTATACTCAGAGTGTATATCACTGAGAGTATTTGTTTTGTTCCCATATCATCTATTTGTTGATGGTTAGTTCTATCGTGCATACTCTGTTCCACATAATTTATCTTTCTGTAAAGGTTAATCTAGCGCTAGTTCTTATGGTTTTCTTTCTGAATAATGTAGCAGAACTGTTAGAAAGTGTATTAGTCTTGCGTAATACCTGTAGGCATAGTTAATTTTATTTAAAATTGGTTGCCTTCTGAATTAATTTGTGTTCAATTCCAACAATTATTATTTTGCATCTCTTTCCATTTACAGGGTTTGTTTAACACAGGCGTTGTCGAGTGAATGTTAAGTATATTAATCAGTTGAAATGTGGATTTACATCCTTTGCTGAAGTTGATAAATACTCATTGATACTCATAATAATACATCGGTTGAGCGTTTATGTATTTTTTTAAACGCATTGGGTATCGAGAAAATTATTTAACAATAGAGTATGTAGGCTAATGCACGCCATTCAATTTAAGTTATCCTGGTCTAGAACTCGACTTGTTCATGTAATAACAAAATAATGAATTGTACATTTCTATTTCTTTTCTAAGCGTACAATTGGAAAAGACATTTCTTACTGTATCTTAGTTACCATAATATACAAATTTTATTCGATTGTTGAATTGATTGAAAGTTATCAGATATAGTTCTCTACTTGTAGCTTGATTTTCACTTAATAATGACTCGAGTTCAGTTATAGTTACTCATCTTCTTCTTTATAGTTTGTCAATCCTCTTTCGTATGTATTTATGTGGATTAGAACATAATACTATCAGTCACGACTTCTAATCTGCATAATTATTTTATGTTTTATAGTTTCAATGCCAGTGATGACTGTAGCCATAACTATCTATTTATATTCCAACTAGATATTTCCACCTTTTAAAAAAATCAGATCAATTCGATTATAAATTGTTCTGACACATGCATACTGAGATTAATAGTTCTTACCCCCCACCGGTCATGTACATGGCTCATTATGCCTTATAATTCCAAATTTAAAGTCTTTTGCTCCTATCTGGGTTAAGGAAACTACAACCAGTTTCTGCTACAATTAAGTCTCGTCATTCAGGTAGCCCATGGGTGCCTATCCTCCAGACAAGGCGCCCTATCCTCCAAACAAGGTAAAATTAATTAAGCTAAATTCTTATTTCTCACGTAGCAAACCTTGATATGGCATCTACCCTTTGGTGCAACTATATTATTTAAGAATCCACCTGCACTACTTGCATATATATACAAAGAGTCGCTAGTCTACAAAATCCTTTGCATACATATTAAATTTACATGTATAACAATACCGACGATAAAATTTAACATAACACGAATAATAGGTTTAACAAAAGATATCAATGGGAAAAAAATTATAATTCCCATGATCCCTTTGCAAAAATACAAAACCTACACATAAGATCCTCATGCATAACCCATCTACATCTCATTTACACTGCTAATTAACTATATAGTTGTCTCTATAATTCAGTAAGAAACATAATTCTCGGTTATAAACAAACAGAATAGGTTTCGTATCAAATAATAAGGAAAATAAAAACAATATTATAGACAAAACATCAACTTCAAATTCTAAAACAATATTATAGACAAAACATCAACTTCAAATTCTAACTGTAACCAACTCGATCAACTTGGGATGAACAACATTCCACCCAACCATGAACCTTCACCATCGGTTCCCCCTGACTTGAGATTTCATTCCTTGTGAATCAACAACCTCTTGTGATTCTAGTCAAGGTATTTTTATGCCTTTCTTCCCTACCATACTTTTCCTTAGCGGCATCCTGCTTTCTAGGGTATGCCAACCCAATAGCCTAGAGGCTTTTTCGTATTTTTCAAAAAAGTACCTTCCCTTTTCCATTAAAGCTCACCTTTTTCTCCTGCGACACTTTATTCAGCCTTACTTGGTGTTCTTTCCAGTCTGAGTGATTTAATATATTTTTTCTTCCAATCACATTAAATCTCATCAAACAACCCCTACGGATTTTTAGGAGTAAATTGAGGGAATTTTGTCTTGATCTTATCCATCCACATTATTTTCCGGATTTGGGTAACGATCTCGTTAACTCAAGTGTTCTTTCCCATGTAAATCTCCAATTTATTTTTATTATTAAAATTTATTTATTACATCACCATACTTATTTCAAATTGAATTCACTATGGCTTTCTAGCTGTCACAACTAAAAATAGTTCATTCTAAACAAGGAATATTTACATAGGGACATAGGGGTATTACAATCCTTCCAAGGAATCTGCAACCATGAAATAATTTTCCTATCCTTTGACTGAAGGATTATTTATCACACAACTCCTATCTCCTAGAACCACCACAAAATGCCACCCCCACTTAGCTCTTAGTGCGTGAATAGGAAATACTTTAGTTAAGTGATGGGAAACTCTCTAATGACACCCTTCAAAACCTATAATTCCTTGTTCTTGTTCTCTCTTGCTATAATTGTCGACTTAGCATCAAACCTATGGTTGTTCCCAAGGAAAATGAAAGAAACATGGGTCTCTATCACAAAATTACAATGCATTTTTATTTTCCCATTTTGATAGTTCTCAGGGGGAGTCCTTAGCAGAACCTCCCAAAGTTAGATTTACTGGCCTTCCCTACCTTGAATCTTGATGATGGTCCCACTGCAATGCGAAGAATCACTTAGGTATTTAGGAAAATCCATTTTAAAAGTTCCACAAAAAACAATTGTGGCTCATATACAAATTTTTATTACCATTTTCTCAAGGTCGTGATTCTTCAAACTCATCAGCAAACCAACAATTAAGATAAAGAATTGCGTTTCTCCAAGAAATAATCACTGATGCACGTTAATTGGGAAATTAACCTAAACATCCACACAGTGCCACAATCAAAACGCATTCAAGACAATTAGTATCCAAACATAACTACATAGGCATAATATCCAATCAATAAATGAAATTATTAATATAAAGACCAACAAAATAAATCAAACCCATTCATGCATTCATTACATATGAAAACAAGTTTTGAACCCTTCTATACAAAGAAGCACATAACTTCTTTAAATGGTTTGCATAGGAACTGAAGGTGGGAATTCATCTCTTCAACCAAACTTAGATAAGTTGCAACCAATATTTATTGCAATGATCACCCCCAAGCTAGCTCCATGATCTAAGGGAATTTTCAATCAGTCTTAGTTGGAATTCATGCTCATCTCTAGGAGAATGGGATCATATATTTAGTGGTTTATTAGCTATCATTCCTGAAGGAAAGCACTACAAATATCTTATAGCTCAAAATTTTATGTGGTTTACACACTTTATTGATAAGATATGAGTGGTTTATTTTCCTTCCTTGTAAAGAACTTAGTAGTTTATTAGTCCTTTCCACAAGAACCCTTCAAATGTTATCTTTCCTAGTAATTTTTAGCATTGTTAGCAAGCACTAAGGGATTTACCAACTTTCTCAGTAAGCTATTAGTGGTTTATCAACCTCCATGGAAATGACTAAGTGGTTTATTAGCATTCCTGGAAGGCCCTTAGTGGTTTATGAGCCACAAAACAAGAAACTTCATATGTTGTTCTCCTCTAAGCTTTCTAGTGACTTCTCTAAGGTAGGACACTGACACTCCATAGATTAACATATTTCAAGTAAAACAAAAGCTAATAATGGATATTCTTCAATGGTAGATAGCTTATTAAAGATATATACATCTAATCTAGATTTTTCTAACAAACTAGATTCATGATCGAAAGGCCAACACCTATACAAATTTCAAAGTATGAATAAGCTTTCTTCAAAGGATAACTGCTTCCAATAATCAAAATCGTTCAAAACAATTTTCAGGACCTTCATATCAAGGGCACCTACCCGAATCAAAATGGCTTTTACTGTAGTAGTCATTTTGTTGAGAAAAAAAGTGTTGGACGTGGGAAAGATAATGAAACTTGTAATCATCTTTTGGAATATCAAGAGTGAAAGCCTAGTTGCCCAACATGGAAACCTAATAAACCAACAATTTCCTCAATACTCAAAGTATTAAATAAGGAATTCTATAAATTCTAGTCTTTGGAATTTGAAAATAGAGTTTTCTGGAAAAAAACTCAAAATAATATTTAATCTATTACAAATAAGAATTTTTATATATAGTGATTTATTATCTTCAATATTTATTCCTTTAATACTTTTGCACTTTGAAAGAAAATGACTAATTATATTTTTTTTCTTCTGTATAAGTAACCACTTATCCACGTAGCCATTCATCCATGGAAAGGGAATTAATCCAAAATTCGAAGATGTACGACTACGGTAATATCAATGCATTTATTGAATTTAAAAACAAAGAATCTTGTTTAGTAGAATTCGTAATATTTACCCAAGTTTATCACCTTTATCTTCGACATAGCTTCAATCCTTTCCAGTTAACGAAAACTCATGGTGTGTATGAATGAAGGTCCTTTAAAAGATGGCTTTGGAAACTTGTGTAGAGATTTGCCTCAATGGAGGTAGCTCTGCAAACTAGTAATGGTAGTGAGGGGTGACAGATCGACCATATTACATAGTGAAATTCTAGAAACATCTAACAACAATGACAAAATTAAACAACTAGGATGATGGACTAGCAATACACTATATAAGAAACTTGAAAGTATCATGGTATATATTACTACATGTTGATCTTATGTATGCAATTAATTATAGTTTCATATTTATGGAGATGTAATGTATGCAATTAGTTATAGTTTCGTATTTGCAAAGTCTCTCAAAGAAACAGTTAAAGTGGATCATTATAGATTATAATACACAAGTTTTAAAGATAGCCTCGGTGATTGATCAGGTGCTCAAAAAATAGCTAAAATTTCAAAGTTTTTAGGTTGGTGTGGAACCTGGAAGACCACGTAGTGCTCGTCATCCTAAATCCGGCATAACTTGTTTCACGCGAAATAGACTCTTTATGATCCCAGAAATGAGTTTTGTTCATTTTCTCAAACAGACAATTTTTTGTAAAAATGTGACAGCCCAGTCAGTAGTTTGTACTACTGATGTGGCGTTGATTGTGCTATGTAGGTGGCAGGAAGATGGGGTTTACCTTCGGCGAATAACAAGTTAACAAGTGGCATGTTCGTATTGGGCACAATTGGCAAGTTTTGTATGGTTTTGGGGCGGGCAATCACAGACTGCCACGTGGCAGCCCAAGGGCCACAAAAAGTGGGTTAAGGCCAAATGGGCCTCCAGGGAATTGAACTCGTGACCTCCAGGAACACAACATAACTACTTACCACTCTGCGTATGTGATGGTTCTTAACATCATACAATTGCGAGTTGGTATTATGGTTGAGTGGGGCCGCGGGTGGGGCTAACCGATCAACCTTCACTCGACGATCCCACAAAAAATGGCATGTGAACATCCCACCGCTGACAGTCATGCTAACTGCCAGATCTGGCAATCTCCAAACTGCCATTTAAAATGTGCAATGTGACTAACCATGAGGAATTTAACTTAACCACCAGAGTTCACCATCATCTCCAAAATACCACCCTAACCACCTGCAATGTGACCACAATATTAACATTTAATTTAATGACTGGCGATTTTAGTGGGCTAGTTAGCGGTCTGACAAATCTGCCGAAAATTGGGCAGATTTGTCGCTCAGATAGCGGAATTTTGGGAAAAATTGTTGGTTTGTTACCGTATTTTGGGCAATTTGTGGAGCGAATAGTGGAGAAACTAGGAGAGGTCATAACTTCTCCATTTTTCAAGAAAATTGGATGCATAAGGGGGCTAGGTATCATTTTTGGACATGATAGGCTCTTTGGAGTAGGTTTTAAAAGCATTTGAGCATTGTAAACACATATTTTTACACATTTGAGCATAATAGAGAGGCCAAGCCATTGGAAGCTGGACCAAGGAGACGTAGCCTAGGAGGGGTGAACTCCTTCATCATATTCCTGTTGTGATGTGTTTTTGGTGACGTTCTATACATTTATATGCTGCTTTTCAATTTCTATTTTATGTTAAATTGCTCATAAAATTAACATAAAAACTCATTCTCACTTGCAATAAACTCATGAATCCTTCAGCACACGAATAACACTTTGTTTAAAATATGAGGAGGATCTTAGTACATAAAAACTAATATTCTTTTTCAAATCAGTGATTGTTATTTTTAGAGATGAGAAGGTATTGAGGAAGGCTTTCTTTGATATGATAGAGATGTTGAAGGTCCTCTATGAAGAGAAAAATACCAGACTGCAGGGTGAAAGATCGAAACCTCCCAAAGGAGAAGGTTCTTTAGGAGGAGGTAATGGAAATGCAGGTAAACCTCCACCCTCTCCACCATATTCTTCATCTTCTTCTTCATAAGCATCTTCACCCTCTTCCACTAACACAACCCTTATTGATACTCATCAACATACCTCAAAAGGAACTGGTAAATCACCCTTACTAAAACTTGATGTTAAATTTGAGCTGACCATGTATAATGGTGAAGTGAATGCAAAGAAGCTTGATAATTTGATTCTTCAGTTGGAGGTCTATTGCAGAATTCAAAACCTTCAAGAGGATGACATAAAGATTCAATTAGCTTCCTTGAGAATGAACGGTGCAGCACTAGTATGGTGTGAATCAAAGACACAAGAGGAGATAAAAATACACGGTAAGATCTCAATTTCTTTGTCTGATTTCATTGCTGCAATTAAAAGACAATTCTACCCTCTAGCTTATATGTAAAAATCCATCATGAATTGGCATAACTTTAGACAACTTAAAGGTCAAAATGTGCAATATTACACCGAAGAATTCAAAAAAAGTTATTTAATGTTAGGTGTAGATTTGCAATCACAAGACACATTGTTGAAGTACATAGGGGGTTTACACAGTTACGTTAGGAATACTATCTTAATGTTTAATCCCAATAATCTATATGATGTGCGTGTGAAATCCACTGATCTTGAGGCAAGAGGGAAAAACACTCCAAAATAAGGTAGTAAAAATCCATTTAGGAGTAAAGGAAAAGAAAAGGGTTTCAAAGGGAAGGGAAAGAAAATTGCATCTATCAAGAAGGAAGGAGAGAAATTAACATGCAAACATTGTTCCAAAGAGGGTCGCGATGAAGCTCATTGTTGGAAGCTTCATCCCGAAATGAAACCAAATAAATTCATCAACAAGGGAAAACAAAAGACAACTACAACCACTCAATAGAATTTGGGATCCAATTTGGGTGATAAAACTAAAATTACATCCATGGGTATGAAAGGAAAAGAATCCATTGCTAGCACTAGTACTTCAAATTCAAAAAATGAAACTCCAAATGAAAAGAAGAGGATAGAACTTTTTTCACATAAGGTTGATCTCAAAACATAGCAAAATTGATATACTTTTCGACAGTGGCTCTCAAGCCAATCTTTTCTCTAAAAACATGGTCAATATTTTAAACTTGGAAACCATTCCACATCATAAATCATATCCACTTGGATGGGTGTGTGACAATGCATAATTGCAGGTTACTAGAAAGTGTAAACTGAAATTTGCCTACACTGAAATTCACCATTACTACAAATTTCATAGATGAAGCAGAGCTTGATGTTGTTCCATTAGACATATGTGGTATAGCTTGGGAAACCCATACCTTTATGACAGAAAAGCTATCTTCCATACACATGAAAAAAAATACCATTTGTTTAAAAATGGAGTAGAATATATTGTGAGAGATCATAGTAAGAAACTAAATCTTTCACTTGTTAATGCGGGGCAGATGAAAAGAGTAGTGAATTCAAGCAAGAATTTTGTGCTTCTAATGATCAAACCCAAGAACGATGTTGATAATTAAGCTTTTAAAGGTTGTGATTCAAAATTGAAATATGAATTAGTTGATGTAGTTAACCAATATGATGAGATGTTTCAGGAAGCAAAAGGATTTCCTCCCAAGAAAGGAATCCAACATGAGATACAGTTGCAGCAAGATTGTCCTCTTCCTAACATGGCATGTACAAGATGTCAGTGATGGAAAGTGTAGAAATTAAAAAGAAAATTCAAGAGTTGTTGGATAAATGGATCATTAGGCCATCTTCCTCGCCATGTGGTTCAGTTATTGTCTTGGTGCCAAAGAAGGATGGAACATGGTGCATGTGTGTGGACTTTCATGCATTGAACAAGATTATGGTAAAGAACCGTTACCCACTGCCTAGAATAGATGATTTACTTGATCAATTGAAAGATGCAAAGTATTTTACTAAGTTGGACTTAAGGACTTGCTACCATCAAATTAGAATTGCTAAAGGAGGCATTTGGAAGACAACATTAAAAACAAAATAAGGTTTGTTTGAATGGCTTGTTATGCCTTTTGGTTTATGTAATGCTCCTGCTACATTCATGCGTGTAATGAATGATGTGTTAAGACCATTTCTTGATGAGTTTGTCATAGTCTACTTAGATGATATTTTGATATTTTCTAAATCACTAGATGAACATGTCATGCATGTGACAAAAGTACTTGATGTATTAAAGAAAGAACAATTGTATTTAAAGATGTCAAAGTTTGAGTTTGGAAGAAATTCTTTAGTTTACTTGGGTCATATTGTTGGAGGAGGTGAGTTGAAAATAGATCCCTCCAAGGTTGATGTCATTTTGAATTGGCGAAGGCCCAAGACAGTTACTAAGATAAGAAGTTTTTTGGGAGCAACCCAATATTGGAGGAAATTCATTGATAATGTTTCTTCTATAGTAGCTCGTTTGCATGCATTGACAAGTGTGAATTTTTTTCCCCAGTGGGGAGGCAAACAACAAAAGTCCTTTGATGCATTGAAGGAAAAGATCAGTTCAGCTCCAGTACTTGCACTTCCAGCCTTGAGACTGTCATTTGAGATTTAGACTGAAGCTAGTAGCGACTACGACATGGGTGCAGTCCTCATGCAACATAGTAAGCCTATTTGTTTTCATTCAGAAACTTTCAATGGTGTAGTGATTAACTATCCTACATATGAAAAGGAATTGTATGCATTGGTGCAAAGTGTGAAAAAGTGGAAACACTACATGATGGGTAAGGAAACAATCATTCACATTGATCATCAACCATTGCAATACTTGCAATCTCAATCAAAGTTGCAGCAATCAAGGCACTTTCGATGGATGGGTTTTTTTCAACAATTCCACTTGGTAATCAGGTATAAGAAAGGTATTTACAATAAAGTTTATGATATGATTTGTAGGCCTATTGTTAGTGCAGCTACTTTACTCGAGCATAATTCTATTTTGCATGAAAGTTATATTGAGCAATATGCATTAGACCATGAATTTCAAGATTTTTATGCAAGATTGAGTCAAGGTAACCAAGTAGAGGAATTGGATTATCATTTGCATGATGACTTGTTATTCCATCTTGGCAAGCTTTGTATTCCACAAGGAGAGAGCCAACATCATAATAGGGGCACATACTTTTCTTATTGCTAGTCATTTCAGTGTAAGTAAGATGGTGGCACATCTACAAAGGTATTCTTATTGGCCTTGTATGCATGAAAGTGTGTTAGGTTTTATTAAAGGATGTTCATTAGTGCAATTAGTAAGCCTAGCAATAGGAACTTAGGATTGTGCACACCACTTCTAGTTCCTTCATGACCGTGGGAGAGTGTTTCTATGGATTTTGTAGGAGGTCTTCCATTGTCAAAAAGAGGTCATGATTATTTGTATGTGGTTGTGGATAGGTTCAGAAAAATGTGTATTTTGATGCCATGTAAAGAGAAAGTTATAGCTGATCAAACTGCTCAGTTATTCTTTCAGAATGTATGGGTGCATTTTGGATTGGCCACATCAATTGTTAGTGATCGAGATTCTCGCTTTGTTGGGAATTTTTGGTCAAGCTTGTGGGGATTCATGGACACCAAATTGAAAAGAGTAAAACTTTCATCCACAAACAGATGGTCAAATAGAGGTGGTGAACAAGACAGTGATACATATTCTTCTTAGGTATTGCAGAAAGCATCCTAAGTTGTGGGATGGACATTTTCACTATATTCAGCATGCTTACAACTGGGCCAAGCACTCTTCAACTCAAAATTTCCATTTGAGGCATGTTTGGGATACTTGCCTAAGTCTCCTTTGGATTTCATTTTTGGCAAAGATGTTGCTATTGATGGTCATAGTGACATAGAAAAAGTAAGAAATTTGATTGAAAAAATCCAATTGGTACACCAAAGAGTTCAAGAATAGCTTGAAAAGAGCCAAGGAAAGTAGAAAGCAAGGCACGACAAGCATCTTGTAGATCACAAGTTCCAAGTCGGTGATGAAGTTTGGCTTCATGTTAGAAAAGACAGGCTCCAAGGAGAAGGTAAAACTAAAACCAATTAGATATGGTACATTAAGAATTTTTGAAAAGATTTGTAACAATGCCTTCAAGTTAGAATTGCCATCATATATGCAAATTTATGTTGTTGTTAATGTTTAGAACTTAAGGTTGTATGAGCCTCCTTTGATTGAAGATAAAGGAGAGATTGTTTAAATTCCTTCCATAGAGGATTTTTATCATGAATACCTTGATGAACTATAGCAAGACACCATTCTTGACAAAAGAACAAGGTCTTCAAAACAAGGGAATGTGGATTACCTTTGAGTGGGGCTCAAGGGAACAAATCCTTCAAAATCCAAATGGATTAAGATTGGAAAAGTGAGGGAACTATACCTTCCCCTGCTAGACAACTGAAAGTGATATTTTAGGGTCCAAAAGGCTTCCCATGGGGAGGAATGATTACATGCTCAAAAAATAGCTCAAATTTCAAGTTTTTAGATTGATGCGAAACCTGGATGATTGCATAGTGCTCATCATCCTGAATCCAATGCAACTAATTTCGCACGAAATAGACTTTATATGCTCCCAAAAACGAGTTATGTTTGTTTTCTCAAACATGCATTTTTTTGTAAAAATGTGACAGCCAAGTCAACAGATCGTACTGCTGATGTGGCACTAAATGTGTTGCCTAGGTGGCAGGATGACTGGGTTTACCGTCAGCGAATAACAATTTGACAAGTAACATTTTCCTATTGGGCACAATTGGCAAGTTTTGTATGGTTTTGGGGCAGCCAATCACAGACTGCGATGTGGCGCAACCAGGCACCACTACATGGTAGCCCGAGGACCACCAAAAGTTGGTTAAGTCCAAACGGACCTTCGGGGAATCGAAACCATGACCTTTGACCACACAATGTAACTACTTACCACTTTGCCTACATGATGGTTCTTAACATCATACAGTTGCGAGTTGGTATTATGTCTTAGTGGAGTAGCGGATGGGGCTAATCGACAGGTCTCCACCTGACAATCCCACAAAAACTGGCATGTGAACACCTCGCCACTGACGGTCACACTAACCACCAGATCTGGTGGTCTCCAAACCACAATTTAAAACACATAATGTGATAACTCGTGTGGCATTTAACTTAACTGCCGGAGTCCGCCACCATCTCCAAACTGCCACCCTAACCACCTGCAATGTGACCATAATATTAACATTTAATTTAACCACTGACACGTTTAGTGGGCCAGTTACCGATCCAACAAATCGACCTGAAATTTGGCAGATTTGAGATATAGGAATTTAGGGAAAAAATGCGGGGTTTTAAACAGATTTTGGGCAATTTGTGGAGCGAATAGTGGAGAAACTAGGAGAGGTCATAACGTCTCCAGTTTTCAACCAAATTGGATGCAAAGGGAGGCTAGATATCCATTTTTGGACATGCTGGACTCATTGGAGCAGGTTTTAGAAGAATTTGAGCATTGTAAACACATATTTTTACACATTTGAGCATAATAGAGAGGCCAAGCAGTTGGAAGCTGGACCAAGGAGACGTAGCCTAGGAGGGGTGAACTCCTTCATCATATTCCTGTTGTGATGTGTTTTTGGTGACGTTCTATACATTTATATGCTGCTTTTCAATTTCTATTTTATGTTAAATTGCTCATAAAATTAACATAAAAACTCATTCTCACTTGCAATAAACTCATGAATCCTTCAGCACACGAATAACACTTTGTTTAAAATATGAGGAGGATCTTAGTACATAAAAACTAATATTCTTAATCAAGTCAGTGATTGTTATTTTTAGGATGGTATTAGAACAGATTGAAAATTTCTTAAGCCTCTTCATAGAGTGAAAAGCATAGCAGATCATGAACTAAATTCGAAGGCTTGAATTTGATATTGTGAAGACTATGAAGGAGAAAATCTCAATGTGACATCTGCAATATCTGCATAAAATCGTTGGAGAGTTTTTTGTTTTATTACTGAACTGTTTCCACTATTAGCAAGTCAAGCTGCTGAAAATGTCCCATATTGTGGACCAAGAAAAAACTTCCATGACTTAAAATGGTGGCCATATCATGGATTTTCAATAAGTGAGTTGCCCTCTGTAACGAGCTGCAATTTACCGACAAGGAAATTGCAAGGATTTGGGAGCCGAATGCCCCAAGTCTTTTCTCTATCCAAAATAACAACAACATGCAATCTTGAATTTTATGACAAAAAAATATAAAATCCTCCAATCACAAGAAGCGGAATGGAGGTAGAAAAGCCACCTTACATGGATCAAGGGAGGCGATTGTAACACTACATTTTTCATCAAGAAGCCTCCAAAAGGAACCAAATCAACTCTATATGGGCCATTAAAGATCTAGCAGGGAACACTTATACCTCTGATAAGGAGATAAAAAGGGAGGCTCACAGATTTTTCAAAGATTTATATAAAGAAAGAGAGGGAGACTACATGCCGAAAAAATTGAGTCTTGTTGAAATGCTTCCTCTCATGGTCAAAGATGAGGATACGCTGATGCTGGACAAGCCAATCTCGCTGGAAGAGCTACTTCAAACCATCAAGGAGATGGCCAAGGAAAATAGCCATGGGCCTGATGGTTGGCCAATCGAACTATTCATTTTCTTCTTCGACATGATGGGGCCAGAACTAGTGAACATGGTGGAAGCAGTTCACGTCTCTTGGCACATCCCAGGTGCTATCAATTCCACCTTCCTTACTCTTATTCCAAAGAAAAAAACTCTCTCTCACTCTTTGATTTCAGGCCTATTTCATTATGTAATTTTGTTTACAAGATGATATCTAAAACCCTTGCTAACATAATTAAAAATATTTTATCACCTCACATTTCTTTGGAGTATTTCGATTTCTCGTCAAACAGGTGGATGCAAGATGCCATTGCAATCGTGCAATAATGCATTAATTCAATCAAGACGAAGAAACTAAAAGCATGTCTCATGAAATTTGACTTTTGAAGGGCATTTGACTCAGAATTCCTCACACTAATTCTATATAAGATTGGCTTCAAGCATAGACACTTTCAATGGGTTTGGCTTGCATATCATCTGTGTCTATGGCAGTCCTCATTAATGGCGAGCCTTCCCAATTCTTCAAAACTCATCGAGGCCTCAGACAAGGTTGTGCACTATCGCCTCTTCTGTTTATATTAGTAATGGATGAACTTAGTAGAGGAATCAAGACTAAAGATGAAGCATGGGCCATTGTGGGTTGCAAACTCATTAGAAGCTGCAACATATCCCACCTAATGTTCATGGACGATGTGTTGTGCGCTGGAGAGGCCAAGATATTTGTGTGGGTATATTTCCACAAGATTTTTAGGGAATTCAACAAAGCTTATGGTCTCATAATTAACCAAGAAAAAACAAAGTTGATATCCGACTCAGTAGATTCCTTGGTGATGATTGAAATTGTTGATATGTTTGGGGTCAAAATCAGATCCATGTCTGGGGGTTTCAAATATCTTGGTTGCATATTAAAGCCTAACAAGTACTCCATTTTGGACTGGGATTGACTTATTTCTAAATTCAACAAAAAGTTGTCAAGTTGGGATAAGAGATGGCTCTCTTTGGGTGGAAGAGTGATTATGATAAAGGTTGTTCTGATAAGCATTTCAGTTTACTGGATGCACCTCTTCCATATTCCACAAGCTATCATAAACAAAATAGACTCCATCATCGCCAAGTTCCTTTGGTCTGGAGTTGGTGTTGTGCAAAAGTTTCATCTAACGGGACTGAAAAATATTTCCAATTCTATTCAAAAAGGCAGATGGGGTATCATTGAATCCCATAGTTTTAATTTGGCTCTTCTGGTGGCAAGCATATGGAGGTTATTCTTCGTGAAGGGGCCTTGGAAAAAGATCATGTTCGAGAAATATATCAAGCAGGAAAGCATGGAGGAGTGGATTGCAGTGGGGATTCCTTTCGCTCATAGTCATTCAAAAATATGGAATAGCCTCGGGCTAGCCATCCCTTCACTTTATATAAATTTCAGCTGGAGGGTGGGTAATGGGCTGAGAATAAAAGTGGGCCTGGACACCATCAAAGGCCTCAATGGAAGCCACTTTCTCCCTATTACAATCATCAATGACCTTAACTCAAAGGGGATAGATACTCTTGCTAGCTTGTGGGAGTGGCCCAGGTAGTGTGTGGTTGCACATTCCTGGCCACATGCCTGGAAGATCAGACTTTCAGAGGAATTGGTGGCTGAATGGGAAAGGTATCGTAGCATTCTTTGAATGGGGGGCATAAAAATCTCACAGAGGGATGATGTGCTTGTGTGGGGCAGTCACAATAGGAATGAACAAATTTCGTTCAAGGAAGCTTATGATCACATTACCTCCACTTCCCAAGTGTTGCCCTTCTCTGACATTACCTCTATGCTTTGGAAGTGGGATGCCCCCTTGAAGATAAAGTGTTTCTCGTGGTTGTCCATTCAAAAATGCATACTAACTTGGGACAATCTACTTAGAAGAGGCTTCTTTGGTCCTGGCTAGTGCTTCCTGTGTAGATAGAACTTTGAGGACTATCTCCACCTGTTTATTCATTGCCCCTTTGCTGTTGAGATTTGGGTTGGGGTAGCCACAATCTTGGGTGTCCCTCAGATCAACGATGCGCCCTCCATTCTTGAATGTTTTAGATTATGGAATTCCATAGCTAAAGCCCATATAACTCTTCCCCTCTATGTACTTTGGGGGATTTGGCACGCGAGGAATGCTCTGATTTTCGAAGGCATTCTTCCTATGACTATGACTATTTCCATGGACATTACTACTTTTTTCAAGGAAATTGGTCCCTGGACTCCGAAGCACTCTCTTCAGACTATCTCATATGTTGATTTGTCTAGAATTTTCCCTATCTGTTCCTTTGATGGTGCCTCCTTTGAAGGGAATTGCGGATGCAGAGTCTCGCTTCATTTAGACCCCATTGTCCACTATCATTTCTCCTGGCATGGTGGTTGGGGGGGACAATTGCATAGCTGAGTTGATTGCGTTGTGGGGGGCTCTCCAGTGCTCTTCTTGGTTGGGCATTGACAACCTTCTTATAATCAGTGACTCCCTTGTCTTAATCAACTGGATTCAGGGTCACTGCTCTCTTGAGGTTCTTGCTCTTTACAATTGGATCGAGTTGATACAGAACATTCTCCCCTCTTTCTCTGATGTCTCCTTTCAACATGTATTTCGGGAGCAAAACATGGAGGTTGATGCGCTCTCTAAAGTTGGTCTCTCCCTCTGCCTGGGCTTCATGTTCTTTGAAAAGTTCTCAGCGAGTAGGGGTTGTGGTGTGGGATCGTTTGAATATTAACTTTCATCTCTATTGCATTGTATTTGTCTCATTTTATTGTTGGTACCTTTTTGGGTGGGGATCCCTGCAAACTCCCCTGTTTTTCTATTTTCTTGTACCTCTTTAGTGACAGCTTTGTCATGTGAACAATTGTGTTTTTTGGATGAACATGATCTAATATAGCCCTATGAAAATGTAACTTTCTCTATCTAGAATGAATATTTGTTTTTTTCTTCTGAAAAAGTCGAGCTGCTGCAACCATCAAAAGCCACCATCACTGCCATTGTGAACCCTTGCAGTTTGTTTGCAAATGTTGTTCTATGGTTGTAACCAGCGGCAGTTTCCAAAGTTATCATTCTCCCACCATAACCTTTATCACTGTAATTCTCCATTGTAAATCTTGTCCATTGTAAAGAAATCAAGCTATTGCTTTCTTCTTCAAAAATTCATTAGAATTAATTTTTTATAATCTCCAATATCATGCTAAAGTATAGAAATAAATAAGAATTAAGAATGAAACCAATTGAGCCATTACATACATTTTTAATTATTAAATAGATTTGTCAATATATTACTAATAACTAGATTTGTTTAAGATTAATCACTTCGTGAAATTTTCAAAATTATCTAAATTAACCATATTTAAAATATATTTCTAAAATTAACTAACTACCCTACTAAATCAATTAAAATAAAAAACATATTTTTAAATATTAAAAATAGTGAGGAGAAATTATTTTTTAATAGCAGAGGCCATCCTTTTCAAAAGTATCCTATGTTGGAGAAACATAGAGTATACAACAGTATGAATAATGGGAGAGTCCACCAATGTCCATAGTGAAAGCAGAATAAAAGAATACGAGGTATGTTAAAATATTTATATGCATTTGTATTTTAATATATGGTCACATGTTTGTTAATATTGAAACTAGCATTGACAATGATTTGATTCATGCATCCTTAAAACTCCCTTGAAATGTACATATAGTAAAACCGACACTATTTTATAGTAATATAAAAAATAATATAAAAACCTTCATAGAAAACTATTTTCAATATCCGTATTCATACCGAGAACTATTCTTACTCTATTTAAGGAGTTGAGAATAACTTCTTACAAGTATCCCCTCCTGAGATAGTATATATATGAATATACAGAAATTTTTATATGTTAATATCGAAACTTTCATAATAATATTCAATAAATTTTCAGAAAATCATTTTAATATTGATATGGAAAATTATTATAATATTATTGAAAACTTACCCCATGTATTACAATATTATATAGAAAATGTTATTGCATATATGTTTAATATTAATATGGAAAATTATTATTAATATTATTGAAAACTTACCGCATGTATTACAATATTATATAGAAAATGTTATTGCATATATGTTTATGGAAGTGGAAGATGGAAATTTAGTTGACTTTTTATATATATATATATATTTATTGGTTGTGTTAATGTAGAGATGAAAAGATATTATATTATAATTTTTATAGTATGGTTTTTTGAGAATTTAGAATGATTTATTATTCATAAGAGAATATGAAATATTTATAAGAAAATATTAAGATATGTAATGGATTTCCATAATTTAATAGAGGATTACCTTTCAATAAAGGTTATAATTGCTAAAGAGTTGTTTTAGCAAAGGGTTAAATATCTATGGTTGTATATGTATATGATTATTTATATATAAAAATACACTACTATATATTAAAAATAAGGATTTTAGAAAAAAATTGGATTTAAACTATTTTATAACTAGATTTATATTATGGTTTTATTATTAGAGTGACTATAATATTTGTAAAAATTTAATATAATAATTTAATTACATATATCTTTTTTCTCTTTTTTTTTAATGAATGTCTTGTAATTGTTTATGAATTTTGTAAGATTATTTATTTTTACGTTTTAATTATCATGTAAATTTGTTTATTTTTTTAGCAGTAAAGAATAACAATAATAGAGTATTTAGAAAATTACAGAATTCACTTTAAGAATTTCATAATCATAAACTTACATAAGTGTAGTTTTCCTTAATTTTTTTTCCCTTTCTTAATGAATTTTCTCTCAATTAAACTACTCTTTCTTTTCCACTCCTATGTAGGTTTGTGAGTTTGAAATAACTTTAATATTCAAGTATCATTATATCTTATTTTTCATACAACCTCCATAGTCCACAACCCTTTGCTCCCATTTCACTTCCCACAACCACTTCACATTTCACATGGTGCATACTCCAGAAGGCGATTAACTTTGAAAAGTGGTCTAACAAGTGTGATATAAATGAAGTGGAGTAAAATTTTATAATTCTACTTCCAACCAATGCTATGCACACCCTAATTAAGGAAAATATTTGTATATATTGTGTACATCCCACCATTTTGATATGTCATTTATTTATGGAAGACTCAATGATACCTTATCATTGAAATGTGATACTTGGTATATTACTTCCTATCAAGTAATGTAAGTCAATAATTTTTTATACAAAATTTATGAAAGTGAATTACTAAACCACATATTAATAAACACAAGTTAATCTGACTAATATGATCCATTGATATACAAAAAAACGATAAAATTCTGCCAACATCTTTAACTTAATATCATTTATATCACTTAATCAAAATTTATAATTAATAAAAAGATTAATATGGAAACATAAAACACCTTCACATTCTTTTTTCTTAAAATTTTTTTTATTAAAATATTTTTATAATTATAATATTAAAATCATTATTTATAAAAAAGAATTTTATTTTTTTCGAAATCTTATTTTATTTTTTAAATAAAATTTGATATTCACATATAAAATATTTAAAAACCAAAATTAAAATATTATTATTATTATTTTAATTATTAAAAATCTTTAAAATATAATTATCTGAAAATTATTTACCATAATAAATAATCAAAATTATTTACCCTAATAAATAATCAAATTAGTTGAAGATTACACTAATATTTTTTTTGGGTGATAATCAAATCATTCAAACCATTTTTAAAAACCTAACGCACTCCTCGGGATTAGTTGAAGATTATACTAATATTTTTTTTGGTGATAAACAAATCATTCACTTAAATTTAAACCATTTTTAAAAACCTAACGCACTCCTTCCCCGTGGATACGCAATCATATTTTATTGTTTTAACAATGTTTATCTCCAATGTTATAGCATTTCCTTTTCAAATCGAAAAGATAGTTGTTAAAAGAATTTGTTTTTAAGCATTTGAATTCCAACTGTTTCAATTTTTTTGCAGGAAGGCGTTTACTATGCAATTTCTAAATAAATTTTAAATCAGGTTATCCGTCAAAGTTAGGTATCAATTATTGTCTGTTCATTTGTCCAGGTATGTTGCGAACCAATTAAATACATTTTAAACCAATCCCAAATATAACGACCGAAATTAGAGTAGAAAATGGTATGGTGGCGTCAGTGCTTCCGCTCTTGCTGTATGGATGAGAACCACGTACAGATTCCAGAACCTTCATCCTCAGTTGTTCTTTTATTAACTATTAATTAATAAATCAATACAATAACCACGTGTTAATGTGCAGAAAGCAACGTGAAATAATGAGGCAGGCCGTACCGAAGCTGTTCAATGCTCAAATACATATAATCACAATGCAAAAAGATCTCTCGAATACATATAGTTACGGACTAGGGAGATGCAACTTGATATAATTAGTAGGGTCACCATTGCTGTCCTCTATTGAATTTAACAACCTAAGCCAGTAGCTACCTTCGTCTTCTTCTAAATCTGCCCTTGCTGGTGGCAGCGAAATGGTAACTCATAACGACAACTCAAATGACGTGAGTAATGATAACTCAAATGACGCGAGCGAGATTTGGAAGAGGCAGAAAAACAGTGATGGTTACCAACAGAGGTCCCCAAATTTTTATCAAAGGTTTATAACCTAATCCACATCACAAAATAATGCTCCTCATTTATTCACTCGTACGTTTCTGGCTGTTTGAATATTTTCTACATGTCACTTCAAAAGAGGGTTAATATGAGTAGTTTCCAACCATAGGAAGAGAAGAGTTGACCAAACTATTTCATATATTTATATGTAAAAAGAAAAAATATGTTGTGTTCAACTCATGATTATTGGAAAATTTCATTACACTATTGGAATTAGAGATTTAATTTCATCTAAGCATATCCATGGGATGGGTAAATAATGATGTAAAATCAAGTTAAAAAATTAGTGAAAAATCAAATTTTTTATCAATGTTGATTTTATTAATAAAGTAGAAATAGATGCAGTTTTTCTTGATGTATGTGGAGTGATGTCACTGAGTCCCTATATGTACATGGAGGATGCAATGTTCATTCAGAGAGAACCAATACTACCTCATAAAGAAAAAAATTTCCTTTACCTTCAATGTGAGGGAAAGTCTAAAATTTGATTAGTAAGTTCCAACCAAGACAAGAAATTGATTAGTTCTAACAAGAAGTATGTTTTATCATTTTTAAGAGAAATTTATTTTGTTGAAGCCTTAATGAGAGCAAAGTCATCCCTAGATGGGTAGAGAATATAGAGAATAACTAGAAGATTAGGTGTATCCATACAAATGAGTGCTGATTTGTGTAGCTTGGGAAGTACTCCAAGCCCCAGGGTTCAGGTTTTGGAGGGAAAAGCGCCACAAGTGTCACTTGTGTGCTTCATAGAAAATTTTAGGGGCAATATTAGCCCATGGGCAAAATTTAAGGAGTTTTATATTTTGGAGGGGCAAATATTTTATATCACACCCCTTTTCTATAGTTAGCCCAATTATTATTTAAAAAATAAATAAATATTATGTTTTCGTGAACAAAAATAATCCAATAAAATGTTTTTCACCCATAAAAAAATTTGTTCCAAGCCTGATTCACAGTGGGATTTGCTTCAACCACCCCTAATTTCTTGGAATGGCACTTGTTAGGGGCTTTTTCGCCCTATACCATTTGTGGAGATCAGGCCATGGTTGAATTTGGCCATGATTTTAACCTGTGTATCTAGAAACAACTTCTTTGCCCTTCATGAAAAGCCTCTGTCATGGAAATTCGTTTTGGGTTCCCATCGCATGCCCTATTCTGCCATTTTGGGTTGCCTTATCATGCCCTATTTTGTCGTTTTGGGTTCCCTTCGCATACCTTGTTCTGCTAATTGAAATCCCGGTCTTGGGCTTGTGCTTAATTGACATATAAATAGTTGTTTATGGGTTGCAGTCTGAGTACATAATTGTGTCAATTCACCGAGTATTGCAGATGTGGTAAGATCTCATCAAGAAGGTGAAGGATGAAGGGTTGGACCTAAGGTATGTTTCTCTGACTCCTTTGCGACCTTTTGGTTCAAGTCATTTCTTGAATTTTTTCTGGGTTTTTAATTTACTTGCTCGTCTGTTATAATTTACTTCATTCATAGAGTAATTGAACCCTTGTTAGTTAGAAATACTTCTTCTATGGCACATTCAGACATAATCTTTACCTCAAGTTCTACTCCACTGCTAAAGAATCCATTACGTATTGTAATTAGAAACATTGTCTTTATGCAAAGGATTTGGTTATTCCACGCTAAATTTGCTATGTAAATTACTTTTAACGAGTTCTCACACCTTACGATAGTGAAGTTAAACCTAGTAGGAGATGTATGCTTTAGGGATTCCATCTTCATAAATATCCTTACTAGGTTTAGAACTTCAACCATCTATTATCATGCCTGGATTTTGATCATAATGGAATTCTCTTTTCAACAAAGAAGTATCCACAAAAAAGGATATGATGCTAGCTGATGAAAATTCCTTCCATGTACGACCTGATCTAAATTATAATCTTTTTCAAAGACACACCCTCTCTGATTGTAGGGGCCCAAACGAATTAGTGACAGGGGGAAGTATAACTAGTGCATATTCAGACTTGTAGTGACACTATAAGGCCAACATGTTTGGAGTCATGGTGGCATGTACTGAGCATCATTTGAGAACGATATGATGAAGTGTAGCTAAGTACTTTCCTCGAGCCCAACAAATGTTAAAATATGAGTTGTTCTGAAACTTGTTACGCTAATCTACATATATGTTTAGAAAAGAAGATGACCCTCAAGGTATGAACATGTATATAAGCCTTCACTGCAATACAATATTTGTAATTCATAAAGAGGTTTGATCAACTCTTGTAAGGTTCACTCTATCAAGAGATGGGAGTATTCATGTTCAGATACATTGGTCTCATCAAAATAAATAGAGGCTTGCTGTAGTATACCAAACAACACAAGAGCAGAAAAGATTGATATTATGGAACATGTCAAGATTTATATATACATATGGCCAATGGTCATTTGTATGCTTAAGAGGCTAACCTGAAACATCATGTAAGATGCTTAAGCTGACTTTATGAGATGTGATGATAAAAAGGATTTGATGGACACCACTTGAATTGTGATATTATATATTGTAACTTGAAGGCCTACTTGTAACACTTGGAGAAAGCCTAAAGGACTTACTTGCATATTATTCTTGTATAATTGATGGAGAATATCCACCATTGGGAAATTCTGGGAGGTTGAGTGATCTTTTTAGTAGCCCACTTACATACCTTGGTGATCCAAATTGGATCCTAAAACCCTTTAAGTCTTTTAATACCTAAACACCATCGCAAAGGATAAACCTTCAAGAATGGCGGAAAACACTATCGGATGAGAAAAACACGCAAAAATGGTGAAAAAAAAGCCTATCGGAGGCTAAAACGACAATGCACAGGAGCCATCAGATCTGGCTGATCAACAGTCCAGATCTACTCGGCATTTCACAATCGGAGGCAGCAAGTGGAGTCAATTAGAGGAGGGCTTATGCGAATCACAATAGAGATTAGTGTGATTAAACGAGAGCCATTGATCAAGCGCGCAGATCAACGACCCAGATTTACCTGTGCTATCGCATCACTAATATACATACAAAAGGACTTACCCACGATTTGAAGGATTGGCGATATGCGATTGCGATATGTCGAATCACAACATTGCATCACAACTGTGTAAGGGGTGATGCCAAGAGGCTAGCGACTATGTGATAGCGATGCGTCGATAGCCGATAAGGCCGATTGGCATAATCAGCGATCGAAAGTCAAAAGGGATATGTAACATGAGATATGGCCAGACCCGAAAGGGTTTATGAATGCGATACGATAATATTTGAAGTCTGATATGAAGCCATTTTGTCAGGTTTATTGTGTATTTGGGGGTTTCTCGCTATGAACCCAAATACGAAGGAAACCATGACTATCAACTTGCGATAGCGATATAAAGGTGGACCCGATGTAGTGTAGGGCGGAATTGATAATATTTGAAGTTCGATAAATGATAGTTTGGTAGATTTTACAGTGTTTCTGTGTATTTCTTTGTGTAAATAGAGAAACGCTATTTTTTGGATTTCAACGCGCTGATGGTCCCTTCTATTGCAAAACAGGTGGCCACCATACTTGGAGATGTTTAACAATGATTGTTTAACACTCAGAGGGGATTTGATTGGACAGAGGCCGGGAGCCAGAAAGATCGAAAGGGGAAAACAAACAAACAAGCACCGATTGGCTTAAAAGGCATGAATGATAGAGACATAGGCATGTAGTGTTGAGACAGAGAGAAAACAAAGACAAAGAGAGAGAGGGCAAGTCTGTGTACTCAGAAAGACTTTAGGGATTCAAGCACAACCCTATTGTTTGTTCCTATTGTGTTGAGACTCAATTTGAGCTCACATTTGTAAAATCTCTGCTCTTGAAGACATAATAGAGAGGTCACCACTAAAAGCTAGACCATGAGATGTAGCCCAAGAGTTTTGAGTGAACTCCTTGATTATTTGTTGTGTTATGTGTGTGTGTCTATTATGTTTCTCTAACTACTCATTGTCTATATTATTCACAATCATTTCGATCCGTTTCACTAACTAATATAGGCAAATCCTGCACATGAGTCTATAATACCTTAATATTGATCTAAGATCTCATTTTTAGATCAAGTGGTATCAAATCTTTTGGTTTTGGTTTTCTTAAGGCTAGACAAGCATGTGTTGGATTTTTGAATGCTAACTAGGTCAAAGCTCAAACTAGGAGAAGGAAAACTTGTTGAGGCTAATCTAGAGATTGGAAGAGTCTATCCTCGGAGGAGAATGGTAGAAGAAACTCCATTGGAATCAGAATCTCAGTTCATGGACAGTTTTATGGCCATGAGAGCCATGGTGGAAGAGATGTATCAGGAATTTAAGAAGGGTCGAGGTGAAAGCACTTCAACACCCAAACAAGACAAAGGAGCAGAGGAACCTTCTCTAGATTCCCTTCCAGAGGGCAAAGGGAAAGGGGAAAAGCCTCCTCCATCATCTCCTCCACCATCACCTTCATCATCCTCATCTCCTAGCCTTGATAAGAAAAAGAAGAAAACTTCTTTGATTAAATTAGATGTAAAGTTTGATTTGTCAATTTATGATGGAGAGCTAAATGCAGAAAAGATAGATAATTGGATTAGATGGATTGATGTATATTGCAAGGTGCAGAACATTGATTCAAAAAGGAAAAAGATTCAGCTAGCTAGCATTCGCCTTGGAGGAACTGCACTAGTGTGGTGGGAAGGCAAAACACAAACTGATCTGAAGAGACATGGTAAAATTCTTTCTACCTAGAATGAATTTGTTTCTGCCATCAAAAAGCAATTCTATCCTCTAGCTTATATGCAGCAAGAAATGACGAGTTGGCAAACTCTTTGGCAATTAAAGGGCCAAAGTGTACAAAGTTATACCCAGGAATTTAGAAAAAGAGCTTTAACTCTAGGCATATCTCTAGACTCACCTGAAACTTTGTTGAAGTATAGAGGTGGTCAGCATAGCTATTTGAAGCACACCATTCTCATGTTTAATTCCACTAGCCTAGATGATGTATTAGTTTAGGCTACACATCTAGAAGCTAGAGGTAACAATGTGAACCCAAAGCTTGGGGGATCATCAAAAACCTCTACAAGTAAGAACAAGGAAAAGAAGAAGCTGAAATGGAAGGAGAGGAAGACAAATGCTATACAGAAGGACAAACCTTCATGCGTTCATTGCAAGAAGGATGGACATGATGATGCGCACTGTTGGTCTTTGCATCCGGAGCTGAAACCTAAGAAGTTTGGTGGTAAGAAGAAGAAGACTACTGCTGCTATTCAGAAAGACTTGGGGTTAGACTTAGGTGAGGAAACAACAGTCACAACCACAGGTATAAAAGGTTATCTTCTTTAGAGAATGTAGAGATAAATAAGCAGGTACAAGAGTTGCTCGATAAAGGGTTCATAAAACCAAGCCCATCACCATGTGGATCTCCAATTGTACTGGTGCGAAAGAAAGATGGTTCATGGAGGATGTGCATTGATTATAGAGCATTGAATAAGATAATGATCAAGAATTGTTATCCTCTTCCTTGCATTGATGATCTATTAGATCAGTTGAAAGAAGTAGTTTACTTTTCCAAGTTAGACTTGCATAGTGGCTATCATCAGGTCAGAGTTGCAGAACAAGATGCATGGAAGACTGCTTTCAAGACAAAGAAAGGGCTATATGAATGGCTGGTTATGCCTTTTGGCTTAACTAATGCTCCTGCCACTTTCGTGAGAGTTATGAATGATGTACTCAGACCTTTTATTGATGATTTTGTAATTGTATATTTAGATGACATTCTTGTTTTTAGTAAACCATGGGAAGACCATTTGAACCATGTAAAGCAGACTTTAGATGTTTTAAAAAGAGAAAATCTCTATATAAAGTTGTCAAAATGTGAATTTGGAAAAACATCTTTAAATTATTTGGGTCATATTGTAGGGGGTGGTGAATTGAAGATAGATCCCTCTAAGGTTGAAGTCATTGTGAACTGGCCTAAACCCAAATCTGCTACAGAAGTTAGGAGTTTCTTAGGAGCAACACAATATTGGAGAAAGTTTATTGCTAACTTTTCTTTGATTGCAACTCCATTACATGCTTTAACAGGATTGAACAAGGTGTTTCAGTGGGGAGGCAAAAAATAGAAAGCCTTCGACACCTTAAAATAAAAAATTAGTATAGCACCAGTACTAGCACTGCCAGATCTTCAACAACCATTTGAGATTGAAACAGATGCCAATGACTATGCCATGGGAGTAGTGTTAATGCAACACGATAAACCCATATGCTATCATTCTGAGACATTTTATTCTGTAGTAGTTAATTATCCCACATATGATAAAGAATTGTATGCATTAGTGAAGAGTGTGAAAAAGTGGAAACATTACCTAATGGGAAAAGAAACAATTATGCATACAGGTCATCAACCACTTCAATACTCACAAACTAAGTTGCAGCAATCAAGACATTATAGGTGGATGGGTTTCCTACAATAATTTCATCTTGTCATTAGATATAAGAAAGGCATACACAATAAGGTTGTAGATATGCTATCAAGACCAATCATAAATGCATCTATTATACTTAAGCATAACTCAGTAATGCATGAAATTTGCATTGAACAATATGCTCAAGATGTAGATTTTACAGATGTATATGCAACTTTAAGTCATGGCAAGAAAGTAGAAGAATTGGATTATTATGTTAAGGACCAACTCTTATATCATTTGGGAAAGTTATGCATTCCACAAACTGAAAGAGTTAACATAGTCCAAGAAGCACATACTTCTCTCATATTAGGTCATTTTGGTGTAAGTAAAACAGTTGCACAGTTGCAAAGGTTCTGTTATTGGTCAAGAATGCATGAAACATTTTCTAGATATATTAAAGGGTGTACTATGTGTGCGAAGATCAAGCCTAGTAATAGAAAATTAGGCTTGTACACCCCACTTCCAGTTCCTTCTCGTCCTTGGGAAAGTGCTTCCATGGACTTTGTTGCGGGATTGCCAAAATCTAGAAAAGGTCATGATTATTTGTATGTTATTGTGGATAGGTTCAGTAAAATGTGTATTTTGATACCTTGTAACAAGTAGGTTACATTTGAACAAACAACAAAGTTGTTCTTTCAACATGTATTGGTTCATTTTCGGTTACCCACTTCTATTGTATTTGATCGAGATTCCCGATTTGTTGGGAAGTTTTGGTCAAGTCTATGGGAGTTGATGGACACCATATTGAAGAAGAGCACAAAATTTTATCCACAAATAGATGGTCAAATAGAGGTGTTCAAAAGGACAGTGATCCAATTGCTCAGAGGCTATTGCAGCAAGCATCCCAAGCTTTGGGATGAACATTTGTGTTATGTGCAACATGCTTACAACCGTGCCAAGAACTCTTCTACTTAGAGATTTCCTTTTGAGAATTGTTTTGGTTTTATACTAAAGTCTCCCTTGGATTTTGTCTTTAGTAAAGACATAATAGTTGATGGACACAGTGATGTGGATAAAGCAACCAAGTTCATTGAATAGATCCAAGAAAGTCACCAGGCAGTGCAGGAACAACTGAAAAGAAGCCAGGCCAAGTACAAGGCAAGGAATGACAAGCATCGAATTGAGCATAGCTTCCAAGTTGGTGATCAAGTTTGGCTGTACATCAGCAAAGACAGAATGCAAGGTGAAGGTAAGAAGCTGAAACCAATAAGGTATGGGCCTTTCAAGATACTTGAGAAAATTGGTGAAAGCACTTTTTGCCTTGATTTGCCAGCTTATATGCATATCTATTCAGTCGTTAATGTAGAGAACTTGAGACTATATGAACCTTCAATGATTGAAGATCCTAAAGAGAAAAGTCAGTTTCCTTCTATTGATGATCTGTTGCCTAAATATATCAATGAGTTGCAAGAAGATACAGTTCTGAATAGGAAGGTGAGAAGTACGCGTAGAGGGGATGTTGAGTACATGAGGATTAGACTCAAAGGTTCAAAACTAGGTAGTGCATGATGGATAGGAATTGGGAAAGTGAGGAAGTTGTATACTCACTTGAGCAATGCTTAAAAACCAACTATTGGTGGTTCAAATATTTTCAGTGGGAAGGCGTGATCCAAAATGGATCCTAAAACCCTCTAAGTCTTTCAATACTTAAACACCATCGCAAAGGATAAACCTTCAAGTATGGCAGAAAACATTATGGGATGAGAAAAACACGCAGAAATGGTGAAAATAGAGCCTATCGGAGGCTAAAACAACAATGCACAGGAGCCACCGGATTTGGTTGATCAACAGTCTAGATCTAATCAACATATCGCAATAGGACAAAGCAAGCAGAGTCAATCAAAGGAGGCCTTATGGGAATCGCGTTAGTGATCAATGCGATTAAACAAGAGCCGTTGATCAAGTGCGCAGATAAATGGCCCCCTCTTGTGATTCACTCAGATTGCACTTGAGATTTCAAACTTTATCTCAAGGAGTGAGTGTGATTACATTGCATAAGATGTAAATTAAATAATATTTGTAAATGGAAGACAATATGTTCATTGATAGAGCAGTTTTAGATAAAACCTTGCCATGCCACTTTTAGGACTTGTTTGCAAGAAATATATAGGTAGTGGTCACAATTGGGAAACTTTTTTTGTTCAAATTCAACACTCAAATAGATAAAATAAGCTTTATGTATGTTCACAAATTTGCAAACCTAGGAATGTGGGAAAAGTCCTCAACCCCACAAGGTGTGTTTTGTGGCAACCTTAAGAGGAGGGGTTATCACCTATTCCCAACTCTCTCTGTCTAAGCTCTCTCCTATCTAAGCTAAGGGGGGTGGTCCCTATGGAAGATATCTAAGGAAAAATTTGTTAAGGATCATGATACTTGCAATGAAATATGCCTTTCAAGTTACAAGAATAGCAATCTGCAAGACAATTGTTAGTGAATCAAGATAAAATATTATATACAACTTAGAGATATGAGCAACAAGATGGAATAGAACTTGCAAGAGAGTAAAATTTTACTTAAATAAATATTTCTCAAATATGATATAACATCTAAGGATCATTAACATAAGCACATGAAATTAAATAGACAAGTACAATAATATTAAATGAAATGTTTGCAAGTGAATGATAAGTTCACAATCCAAATTTTACAATAACAAATTATATGCAAGAGAGCAATGTTATGATTGAGTGTGTGAGATCAAGTGGTCTTGCTAAATTTTAATTAAATGCTTAATCTAAAGTTTGATCTCCCCTCAAGTCCTTAAACTTGGTAAGGAGTGAGGTGGTTGCAAGAAGGCTAAGTGAGAAGGCTAAGGCGTCATTAATGATACCCCCTTAGGACTTCAATACAATCTGTATGCCTTCGTTCCTATAAGGGAATTGACCACAAGAAAAATGTGAGGTCACACGTTTTAAACTTTATTCCAAACTCAAAGTTAGGGAGATTGAATGAAAGTTAGGGAAGGTTTTCATATATGTCTATCAACTAAGCTTATGCTTGGAGGTAAATTTTAGAGAGATCTAAAACGAAAATTAGATACTAAGTTAAATCAAATGCTCCAAGTGAGATACAATTAGAAATGAGATGATTCTAAAGTGAAATATCTTAAGGCTTATCAATGGAAAAATACCATTTCACATTGATAGGTAATTCATACTTTGAGCACAAGTTATGATATCAATGTGAGATTAGCTTATGCCATGATTAATGAAGCAAGCAAAAATTGCTCAATGAAGCAAAGTGAACTAGATCAAGAAGAAAAGGACAATGAGGTCAAGAAAATAAATCTATTTCAATGGAGATGCCAATCATAGGTGTCTAGATTGTTATAATATGGTATAGGGCTCTTCACTCGATATCACTACACCAAGCCCTCGGCTCTAGTGATAGGTCTCAGTCATTAGTTTTCATCACACTACGGGAACCACATTATTAAGGAAACACTAGGGGAAGGGAAACACATTATTCAGATAACTGTCATTTTCGTATCACTGTCCTAATGCTAGCCATAAGGGCACTCCTAATCCTAGCTATAAGGTAACATAGCTATTGGGAGTTGGATATCTAATTGTGTACATATTGATTGGAGGAGCTAGTCACCCAAGTAGATACATCTCAAATTCCTAGTTATAAGTTCACTCACATAATCCTAGCTATAAGGTGTTGTGGCGAGTTTAAAGTATAAATTTGATGATAGGTTGTTTATTACATATTATTATTTTTTTCTTACTTTTTTATTCTTTTTTGCTTTCATGACTATTCTTTCCTTGATATAGATAGAGATACAACTGTAATTATCTACAATTTTAGGTTGGTAAAAGTAATATTTTATCTTATTGACAGGATTTCCCAAAAACCTTAAGTTCCTTTAGATCAAACATGATTAATAAAATGAAGTAGTGAATATCCATGGTGGGAATGAGGGAGTTAGGGGACAATCTTTCCAAAGAACCTTAAGTTCCAATGGATCAAACATGATTAAGAAAACGAAGTAGTGAATCTCCATGGTGGGAATGGGAGCTTTTGGGTTTTCTAGTGGAGTTGTTTTGTAGGGTCAACATCACTGGTTCGTAGAGTATTAATGGTGGAAGTAGAGGTAGTCAAGGGTCTCACATGCTACATGAAGATACATTCTTGTACTATTAAGGGAATCAAGTAAGACGAAGGAAGTGGATGATGTAGGAAAATAAAGCCCGAATGCTTTGAGTATGGAAGTAGAAAGGAAAGAAAGTACAATCCAATTCATATATTTGAACAAAATGGAGTATAATTTCCCTAGAGATTTCCTAGAAAAAATAGTTAAATATCCTAGTTATGAAGCTATCTCATTGAAAATTTCTAATGGCATATAGTGCATGAAGGATCATGTGGTGATAGGGAAGTTCATGGGGATTTAGCTTTCAGAGAAAGCATTAATTTTGTGGATAAATTCACAATGGAAGTGTAAAGGCAAAGAACATTTTGTCTCATAGGGATTTTTTACATCCATATAGCAAGAATAGAGAATATAGAACATGTCTTCAAGGACAATCCCTACTTCTTCAACTCATCAGGGTTTGCATTTGAAATTCTGGATAGAAAAGTTCAGCCCTGAAAAGAAGGATTCAATAGTAGAACTAGTATGGATACAAATGCATTTTATGCCTCAATAACTTTGGGATGAAGAAACATTTGCAGGATTTGGAAATAAATTGGGAAGCTCTGTCAAAACCTTTGAAATCAGCAGAGCATATGGGTATATGGCATATGATCAAATTTTCATCTATATGAATGTTTTGGGAGCCCTTCTTGAATCTATCTGCATTATTTTCCAAGATTCAGGGTGGACACAAACTCTATATTATGAACATATTCCCTTTAGATGTAGGAAATTCCATGAACATGGACATATGTTCTCGAACTGTCCTCTAATGGTGTAGACAATGACAAAAAACAAGAAGTGGGACTAGATGAGGAAGGCTTTGTTAAGGTTTCAAGCAAAAGAAAGTTAGGTAAGAAAGATCCCAACTGAGCAACCACCAATGGCCCTAAAGTGGTCAATAGCTTTTAGGCATTGGCATTAGAGCAGGAACCCACCAAGAGAAAATTAGTGGAAGCTACAATTGAAGGTATGGCCATGCCTTCTCCCAAACCTACTCTAGGAGAGTGAAAAAGAAGGAAAAAAGAAACAACTACCCAATCTCTAGAAAGAGAAAATGTATGCTTTGATAACTTAGAAATGGAAGAAGATGAGGACAATACACTCTGGTCACGGCATTCACAGGTGAGAAGCCTCAAGTAGCACACCTTCTTCTACATTTATTACTTTGTTTTTAATCTGATGTGATATGTTTGTTCAATGAAAATGAAGGCTTCTCTTGAAACTTGAAAATTCTTAATTGTTTTAACTCTCTACATTGCTTCAATGGAGAAGCATGATAGGGTTTACAACATTCCTTCTCCACTTTTCTCTGTATACGTTTTAAATAGAATATTGTAGCACTTGCATATCTCTAATATTTATTTGGAATAGTAAGTTTTTTTCCATCATTTATAGAAAGTTGAATATCCAAATCTGATCTAAATACAACCTCACCCAAATTGAACAAAGAGTGTAGCCCAAGGAAAGCATCAGAACAACATCATTTACATAAGACATAAAATTCGATTGGATGGATTATATAAAAAATAGCTTGACTTGTATGTCAAACCATTCATTTGTCTCCAAACACAATGAATTTTGCTAATGTATAGAGACAAAGAGAACATTATACTTAATAGAAAATCCAAGCACAAAACATTTTGGCAACTTTACAATGCAAGAAAACATGCTTAACCATTTTAGGCTTACAACAACCTATGTAGCACTCAGTTTTCATATGAGTACATTTCAATTGATATTCAACATGTCTGGAAGGAGGATGTCTTCATTAGTGAGGAAAAAAAAAAAACTCATCCCAGTCTTCAAATACTCCCAAATCAAACTCAACTTGGCCCTACTGCCAAGTTGAGTTAACTTGCTCCTCAATTTGAATGTCTATGGGCAAGTTAAACTCAACCACAACAATTTCAATACTATTTGTTGCAAAGTTCTCCCAAGTTGTTGTAGGAAAAGTCATTGACATCAACTGAGAGGAAAAGTTTCATCTGGACATCATTAGTATGACCTTGTGTTA
Organism: Pinus tabuliformis; assembly: GCA_031772625.1. Classification (NCBI taxonomy): domain Eukaryota; kingdom Viridiplantae; phylum Streptophyta; class Pinopsida; order Pinales; family Pinaceae; genus Pinus; species Pinus tabuliformis. Next base: position 527,355,443 of record CM062804.1, on the reverse strand, counting down.
GTAATTTTACCTTTAATTTCAAAATTTGTTATTTTTCTCAAAATTATATATGAACTAATTAGTGATAAACCAGGGATTATTTTCTTCTCTATCATTCTCATTATAGAAAGCACTCTAATTTTGAAACATAGGATTTGCTAAGAAATCAACTTCAGAGAAAGCTATATATTTTTTTGGAACATATATAGTATTAGGTTTGCTCTCACAATTTCTGTGAATGACACAGGTGAATTTTATCCTAATCCCAATAGGTTATCGATATGTAATTTTGTTAACTTTGATTTCAAAATATCTTAGAAAGTAAATGAAATGATTTCATTGTCTGTTCAATAACTACGATGTTCTAATGGAACTTTACATTTGTGGTTTACCTATAGAGGTTACATGGAGAAGGATCAGTGGTGTGACATCAATTGTCCTCAAGTAGAGGCTTTAGTTTTACTCGTTTCTGGAAGAAAATACTTTCTTCCAACATTTTTGAGTTCCATGAAAAAAATGAAAGTCCTAATAATATTCAATTATGGGTTCAAGAGAGCCATAATACTCAATTATTGGTTCAAGAGAGCCAGAGCACTCAACTATGAGTTCATGAGAGCCATAGTATTCAATTATGGGTTCAAGGGAGCCACACTGAACGGTCTACTGGCATGAACTTCACTTAGTTAAAACTATTCACTTGGAGAGGTTGCATGTTCTACCACTTCAAGAGCACAATAAAGGTTGCATGTGCCCCCACTTCAAGAGCACAATAAAGTCTTCCAAAACTTAGAGAAGATATCTTTAAGATTTTAGGGAAGGACTTGGAAAAATGTCTGGGTTCAACGAAACCTAGTTAAAAGCATTAGGCTTCCAATAGTGCTAAATTTTATCCTAGACCACTATTGTGATTTGGAGGAGTTGCCCACATGTATTTGTGACACGTCCTCATTTGTGAATTGGACTATTACAAACTGCCATTTCCTTCAAAAGTTACCCAAAGACTTAGGGAAACTCAACTCTTTAAGAATTTTTAGGAAGGAAATAAAGTACATTCTGTTAAGTTCTCTTATGCTTTTCAATATTTTTTTAGATATCTACAACATTTAAGGAAGGAAAGTGCATTCTCTTAATGAAAATTTATCTTGACAGAAAGACCCATTTTCAAATTCTAATGCTTTCAAATTTTGTTTGCATATCTGTAATGTTTCTGAAAGGATAGTAGATTTGTTCAATTCGAGTATCATGATCCCATCTCCCAACTGATTTTTCAGTAACCCATTAGGTTTTGTAGCTTTTCATAAATCCATGTCTTTTGATAAGACCCTCTTCCAAATTGGAATGTAGTTTCCTTTTTTCAATAACCACATACAATGTATTGATTTTGTTGTTGCGAAAATAGAGGTTGTGTTGAGAAAATGGAGGTTGTGCAACAAGTTCATGCCATAAAATCACTTGATTTATTGATTATGGCTCTTGATGTAATAATGTCTTGATTTTGTTGCTTAGAAAATAGAGGTTGTGCTTTACTGTTTCACATACTTTCTTACAATCTTTCCATGAGTATTGATTTGTAATCTCAGTCACTGAGGGATGACAGTAATGGCTGTGGTAATATTTCATGGTTTGAAGTTCCCCTCTTGCTAAATATTTAAATATATCACCTCAATTTAATTGTTAGTCAAAGGAATTGTGTTTGACTTGTAAACAATTCACTGCTTGCTTTATAGATTTTGCTTTTTCCCCTTTTTCATCTTTTCCTTAGATTTGGTATGAGATTTCTTTCAAGATTTGGGTTCCCTAGTTTCCCCACCATAACTATGAGGTTTAGATGCTATCTGTAAATAATCTCAAAATGTTACAACTTTTACTGTAAGTGTGCTTTGAAACATTGTTGTTTCTTTTCCATGGTGTTAATGCAAATAAGCACTGCAACTGGTACCATTATTTAGATTGCATGCTGAAATCTAGGTGGTCTTGTAATGATGGAGTGATTGTTTGCTAGGTAATAAGGCTACATGCATTTGTATCCCTTATGTTGTCGTGAGATATTCAAATCTACAATAGGAATTGAGGTCTCTTTTCCACTACAGATTGCAGTCAGTTTCTTGAACATAATATATAATAGATTATGTTTTAGTAATCAATTGTGGATGTGATCCCTCACGTGAGAGGAAATTGAAATTGACAATGATTTCACATTGATTTGTCAAAATGGTCGCAAGAGAAAGGTTGATCCATTCCAAAGTATATATGAAGCCAAGAAAAGGTGGCTTTTGTATTCAACAATGCTCTTAATTTCATATGTACATGCACATACATATTAGTAGAAAATATTGAAGGGTTGTCTAATTAATATTTTACATTCCACTACATTCTTTACAGCTTGTAAATAAATAAATCAGAACAAGTCATTACACTACTTGTTATTCTTTATTAATCTGTGATTAAGATTTTGATGTTGAACTGGCTAAGATTTGTCTTCCTTCAATGAATTTGTGTGTTCTGTAATGTTTTTTTTCCCTTCACTATGTATAGCATATAAAGTGTGTCTAAGGGAGTAGGAAGAATGGAAAGTCTGGTGATCCTTAACCTATGTTACAAGGCAGAAACCCAATGGATCGGGGTGGGTGCATCCCCACGAGGAGGTCACAAATACCAAAGTTAGTATTGTCTAGTGCCTTGAGCTAGAAAATTGCCTTTACCCTTGTATTAACAATGCATCTGGAGAGGATTCTGATATTATATTTTTAATATTTATATCAGTTAATATTGATGGATAAAATTCACGAGAAGTGAGTCAGGATGTCCTTGAAAGGTGGTTCTTGATTAGTGGAAGTTGTCATGGCCATTATGTTAGACGAGGTGGTTTCACTCCCCTAATCGTGAGCACAATTGTGATTCAGTTGGAAGAATTCTTAGTCTAACATTATTGTTTAGCAGTGATGGTTAGTGAGCTCGTTTCCAGAGGATTCTATTTCCCTAATCCTTTTTATAGAGTTTTCAGATTAAATTTCCAAATGTTTTAATTACACTACAGAGTTGAGTTTTAGAGAGTTGTGATTCACATTGTTAAGTATAGCAACTTTGACACTTGCATGAATTCAAGTATAGTAGAGGTATCGAGCTTTGTTATAAGATTACCTACATATATGCCTACCTGTATATAATCTGACTCCAACAGGTTATGAGTGGGGGCGGATCAGCATAGACACTCGAAGAAATCTACATGGTTATATGCATACTCATTATGAGAGGGAAAGTACAAATGTATGCATTAGAGTATCAAAAACTCAAATCATGTATGCAATATTGACAGTATGATATGAACTCTTGAATCGATTCTTTTCCTTACTATAGGTTTCAATATTGTACCACCATCTCAATTTGTTCTTTTAAATATTGCAGTTCACAGTCAAACCCTGGGCATCATATTAGGATGGTTTTACAAAAAAAAAATTAGCTTTTAGTTGGTATTATCATAACACTCCTATATAATTTCATTTTCTCAAGCCCATTTCATCAAGAAAGTCATTGAGGGTTAGGGTTACATTACATTCTGGGGTTTGCAATGGTGAAGCCAGAGTCTGGCGAACCATTCCACTCTTCAACATTCAAATCTTAATCTCAGAGTGACAACAATGGTGCTCACTCCCCAAGTTTGAGTCCAACCAAGTTCTCATAAAACAATTTCAAGCGAGGCAAGGAGGCCAGGAGATTCAGAGGGGTTCATAGGCATCCATGAGGTCGTTTCGCTTCAGAAAACAAGGACCCAAAAATAAAAGAGTTTCGCTAGCTCGGAACCTTCAATACCGCAGAAGAAGCTTCTCGTGCCTATGATTTCACTTCCAGAGCCATGAGGGGGATGAAGGCAGAGACCAACTTTATATACGTAGATCCAGAAGCCTATATGACCTTCTCACACCCACAATGTGCTGCAAGTCCTGGTAAAAATACTGAAGTGCCCACGGATATCAAAATCCCATTATTGCAGAAGCATGAAAAGCCATAAGACGCTTGGGTTGATTCCCTATGCGAGCTTCGAGCATCAGACCTATCGGCTGCAACGAATAGAAGCAACAGCACCACCACCAGCAGCAGAAAAAATTTCAGTTTAACTGGTAGCTACAACATGCTTGGAGATGTAGCCATGAGTAATTACTTGAATTCTTCAAAGAGTCCAATGCAGAGAAATATCTATGAGTCAATTGCAAGAATTTCAGTGCCCGTCTCTCTTCCTAGAGATCATCAAAATGAAAGTTCTTGGCACAACACAGGCCAAGCTGATACTTCTCTAGCCTTCAAATTAGTGAAAACCACATATGATCTCACCCATGTTTTCACAATTCGATCCTCTGTCTCATCATCAGCCATTGCTTATGTACTTTCTAAAATATCTGATCACCATTCTTCCTTCAATATAATTTCTACCATCCTTACTTCAATACAGTTACCATTTACAAAGCCTGTTGAAAGTCTTTCTTCTGTTACATTCCCCGAAGAGCTGAGGCTTGCAGTGCAATGCCATCAAAATATGCATTGACTTCCAACCTGGAACATGGATTCCAAAACTTTGCAAATGTTGCCGGTTTTAAAACCCTATTCAAACTCAGACCTGTTGGAGCGGATAATTATCAGGTATCTTCCTGTATCTGCAACAACCCGACCCACGTCTAATTTTTCCTGTCCCAACAATAACACCACTATGGATTATGCTGTTTTTCTTCCTCAAGAGAGCTACTCTATTTCTACTCCTTGCACTGGCATTGACTCAACCGGCATTATGATCATGAAAGATCTGGAAAGGTTGGTTGAAGAACATTATCGTAGTTTATACTTGAATCCAAAAGAGCCTCAGCCTCAACACCAACAATGGAAACATGAATATTGCAAATTCAATAGCACCCACTTATCAACCTCATATCCATGCACATATTCTATGTTCAACATACGCCCGTTTTAGATGTTATTGAGGAATTCTACATTTGACACCAGAGTTGTTTGATCGCCATCAGTATGCTAACAGTTGATATTCCTTATGGATATTCTTTTCATTTCTGATATAAAGCCTCTAAATTGGACATGGGGGAGTGTATAATTTTTTGATCGCAGCGCTAATTAATCTATATATTGGCTTGGTGCTCTGAGGTATTATTTTATCTGCTCACACCAGAATGGATATGTCCTTAATATTTATTATGTTTCTCCACAAATACATAGGTTTTGAATTTAACAGTACATATTTCATGTATAAGAGTCATGCATCCTTGTCAATCCAACTTTTTCTGATATATCTGTATTAAAAAGTCAATATGATGTAGAATCATGCTCATATTATTCAGTATCTTGTGCCACCATTCAAAACGATTTTGCTTAGAGAAAAGGATCAGAAGATATGAAAACATAAATACATGCATGCAGTTGATGTCCTCTTGTTTTAGATGTTATTGAGGAATTCTACATCTGACACCAGAGTTGTTTGATCGTCAACAATATGCTAACAGTTGATATTCCTTATGGGTCTTCTTTCATTTCTAATATAAAGCCTCTAAATTGGACATGGGGGAGTGTAGAAGTTTTTTATTACAGCGCTAATTAATCTATATGTTGGTCTAGTGATCTGAGGTATTGTTTTATCTGCTCACACCAGAATGGATATCTGCTTAATATTTATTATGTTTCTCCACAAATCCATAGGTATTAAATTTAACAGAATACATATTTGATGTATAAGAGTCATGCACCCTTGTCAGTGCAACTTTTTCTGATATATATGTATTCAAAATTCAATATGAAGTAGAATCATGTTCATATTGAGTATCTTGTGCCATCCTTCAAAACGTTTTTTCTTAGAGAAACGGATCAGAAGGTATGAAAAGTTACATACATGCATGCAGTTGATGTCCGCTCGTTTCAGATGCTTTTGAGGAATTCTACATCTGACACCAGAGTTGTTTGATTACAACAAGTATGCTAACAGTTGATATTCCTTATGGATTTGCTTTTCATTTCTAATATAAAGCCTCTAAATTGGATATGGGGGAGTGTGGAATATTTTTATTGCTGCACTAATTAATCTATATGTTGGCCTCTTGCTTCGAGGTATTGTTTTATCTGCTCACACTAGAATGGGTATCTGCTTAATATTTATTATGCTTCTCCCCAAATCCAAAGGTATTGTATTTAACAAAATACCAATTTCATGTATAACAATCGTGCAGCCTTATCAGTGCAACGTTTTCTGATATATCTATATTAAAAAGTCAATATGAAGTATAATCATGTTCATATTTAGTATCTTGTGCCATCCTTCAAAACGATTTTTCTAAGAGAAAACAAATCAGAAGATATGAAATTTTACAGACATGTAGTTGATGTCTTTGATGTAAACCTGTTTAGGGTTATTTTGGTAAATTCTACCAAGGAGTTGATGCTGTCACTTGTCAAGCGATTTGAATGCTAAGTCTACAAAGGCATACATATTCTACCCTGTAGTTTTGAACCTGTGATCTCTTAGGAGGAAACACATGCTCTTAACCATTATACCCACTCAAGCTATATACTAGAGGTGTTTTGGTTCAGGCTTATGATAACTACTGCAACATACTAGAGTTGTTTGGGTCGAGGCTTATGATAACTACTCCAACATATTGGTTCCCACAACTTATTTGTCTTTTATGTAGCCTATTTAAAAGGAAGCTTCCATGATGGAATACACTGTAACAGTATTAGTCTTTAATGTAACCTATTTAAAAGAAAGTCTCCATGATGGTGTTTTTTTTCCATAATGGTATACATGGTATTGGTATTAGTTTTCAATGTTACCTATTTAAAAGAAATATTCCATATTAATTTTTCTAGATGGCCAATAGAGTCCCAGGGACAATGCTTTAAACACTACCACTTTTTAACAATCTGGAAAACAAGCCATACCTTTAAACCTTATCACTGAAAGGTGGCAGCTTTCTACCTAATATTCTTTCAGCAATCGAATACGAAGATGTATCTCATTTCGGATTGTTTTTAAAAAAAAGGGTCCAGGAGTTTTAATTCCCTCTGAAGTGTTGAAATTTTATATTGTGATCACCAGGATGTTATAATTGTTTTCGTTAGTGAAACTGGAATTCAAACAACAAAATGTATTAGTTTGGTAGAAATTATATATATATTATAATTAATTAATTAATTCACAGCTATTTAATGGTTTGATTCAAATTTAAGGAAATTATATGCAAGTTCATGTAGATGTAAAATTTGATTCTATGTATTTTTAATAAAATTCTACAGTTATTTATATATTTTATTATTATTGATATTTAACATAGTGGAAAATCTATCATAACTAAGTTTTCAAACCAATAGTTGGGATAGTTATTATTGGTTATTATCTATGAATGCAGGCTAATTGTTATTCAAGGAAAGCCACTCCACCTAAAATAGCCATGTTAATGGCAAGTGAGGATGCACATTAATACATTTTGTTGTTTGAATTCTAGTTTCTCAACCATTCAAATTCCAAATTAGCCAAATGGGTGATTGATTGAGCTATTTGCATTCCTTTCTTGAATTGCATCATTCTCTATGGAAAATTTCTCTCATCGAATTATTTATAGTGAGTGTAGAATATGGAGCGATATTAGGATTCATTCTTACAAGTGATCACATTTTTTTTTCATTTGATGGCTAGTGTCCTTTAAGTAGTTTTATTTTATTCCATGATCATAGGTAGCCTGTGCTTAAACTTGTGTGACAAGTAATGTATTAATATCCTATTTACATTAATGAATAAAATTTTCACTTTAAAAGTATAGGGCGTTTTGACACTAAGGTTGAACTCATTACACCAGGAGCTATAAAGACAAAATAATTGATGTTATAAACTTAGAACTCCACAAATGTGCAAGAAATTTGAAACAATTCGAGTTCACTTCATGAAAAGTTATTTCTATTGTTTCATATTTTATTAATATTTGATACATTTAGATCAATTTCTTTTTGCTAAGGATAAAGCTAGTAATAGAGTTTGTTTATATTAGAATTGTAGAGACAAATTGGCTTGTCAACAAGATGGATGTCACTTTTCTTTGTCAAGAAGATAAATTTGTCTTATTCTAATATAGGATAAAATTGTAAACCAATGCTTGTTTATTTTAAAGGTACAGAGACAAAATGACTTGCCAACAACATGGACATATATTCTCCTCTAAGGATGCATATTTGTCTAATTTGAATAAAGGTGTCTCTACTAATATTACATTCAGGAAAATGTAACGTTATTATGTGGTTGTGTGCTCAATTCTATTACATCATATTACATGAAACACGACAGTAGTTATTTTTTCCTTTTTCATATTCATAATCAATAGGATCAAAGTTTTCCTCCTATTTTTAGTTTTGAATAAATATTGAGTTTTTAAAACTTAAATTTGTTTATAATAACAACTATTAATTCAAAATTATGGTCAATAATTTTTTTATAGATTCAAAATTTTATAAACCAGTGCCATGTGGTGGCAGTGTGAAAAAAAAGCCAAAAACAATGATATTAGCACCATGTGGCTCTTCTCATATATGATTTTATACTTTATCAAAAAATTCTCTAAGATTTCACAATGTTAAGATTCCCCAGGACTTTACAAAGTTTTATTATTCAGTGAACGATTTGCCAAGATCTTACAAGATTTTATGATTCAGTGAAAGGTTGGCCATGATTTTAGAAGATAATATAATATGATGAGAGATTCACCAAAAAAATTATATATACATATTATATTATTGATAAAATCGTCTTCCATGTTTTCTATATAAAATGGGGATTCACCCATTTATTATACATATAAATTTAGGGGGGTTCTTAAATTTTTTTCTAGGTGGGCTTGGAACCCAAGTATGGGGTTTTGCACCTAATTGTGTTTGGGGCAATTCTAGATGCTTATTTCTACATGTGATGGAATTAGAGAATAGAGGATGTAAAGGAGAATCCAACGCTTCAAGAATCGTCAAATTCCGAGTTGTAGATGTGGAGAAATGAATTTTTGAAGTTCACAAGTAATTATTGGTTTTCAAGTCAATGTACGCTTGAAGTAAATTAGTCCAATAGATGTGTCTCTTCATCTATTTGTTGGAGCCCCTTTGTTTGGTATAAATAAAGGGTGAGATGAATCATTTTAGGCATTTTAAGGAGAAACATATCATCCAAGACAAGAAATCGGTGGAGAGAAGGAAGGCTATAGTCTCGCCACAACAAGAACGGTCTTGGACAACATGAAAGCTAGGATCTGAAGTCTGCTATAGGATGTCGAGTGGCTAAGGAAAGTGTGGATCTGGTTTGGGTGACTGTCTTAGGGCTGAGAAAAGATCTGAGGAGTTGTTTCAAGGTCCGAGAGGGAAGGCAACTAGGCCAAGGACTGAAGGGGGACAGTACGCTACTTTCTAGACTTGTTTGGGTACCATTTTTGGAGGTCTGTTGCTACAACAAGCTATTGTGCTAGGCCATAGGCCATAGCACATAGCTAGACACTGCGTGAAGGTTGCAAGGGTGGAAAATACCTTAATGAAGCAATGTGGGTCTACAAGAGGCTCTCCAAGGTGAACCCAAACCATTAAAGGGCTAGTTTGTTGACTGTGGGGTGAAACTAGGGTTGCAGTAAATGCCCTAACTAGGAGTGAAGCAAACAATAGTACAAACAAATGACAATAATGTTTTTTGGAGGGATGTTAGGTCAAAGGATTTGACGAGTTTGGATCAAACTATCTTGTAGCCTGTTTATGCCATGAGGAGGACTTTCTGAGGATGTGAAGAGTCTTCCTTGTAGTAAAAATGATAGTGATTAGATTGGGTGCCATTTATCTAATTTTAGGGTAGTGTTGTGGCTACCCAAAGTAGCCCTAGAGCAGAATACAAGAAGGACATTGTTTGGTGCGTAATTGGGTGAATATTGGAGCCTAATGAGTAGCTCTTTGATGGACAAAAGAGGCTACTAGAAGGTTTATTGGAGCTCGAGAATTAGACCTACCCAGATAGCATATTTATGAGCCCATGTACAGGTACCAGAATTTTCATTCAACATTGGTAGGTGGTAGCCCTCCCAGAATCTCGATGTGTACTGGACTTGATGGACTAAGGCACTACTAGTGAGCAGTACAGAAGTGAAGGACTGATAGGACAAGATATGACATCGAAGCTACAAAAAGTTTGTCATTGTATCTTGTATACCATAGACTGTTGTATTATTTAGATTGGTTTAATATAACAGAGATTGGTGATTGTACAATATTGTACAAATTTGTTAAAAAGTGTGTATATTTGTGCATATGTGATTTACTTCTTTTTATTTCCGATGTGCGAAGTAGTTTATGGTTGAGATTGTTGGTTTGGTAGTGTCAGCATCAGTAATTTTAAGACTCTAACCTAGACCCAAGATCATGGAAATTTAACATGGTATCAGAGCGTGTCTGAGCTACTTTGGAAGTAAGTAAATCATAGTTCTGCGTAGCAAAGTAGACCATGAGAGGGATTTGGTAACATTGTAATGAAGGGCTCACTCCAATGTCGAAGTTGTAGGCAAGTCTTCGGTATGAGGGTAGGTTGGAAGAGTTGTCCCACTATACTCCTCGGAAGGAAAGGATTAAGTTGGTCTTGCATGTCAACAGGATCTGGGATTTTATCGAGAACAAGATCAAGAAGCCAAAGGAACCTAAGGAGTTGGAAATATGGGATGATTTTGATGTGAGGGTGAGAATGATCATCCTATATAGTGTGAAGGTTTTCTTAATAGCTCATTTTTCTGGGAAGAACGATGCACATGAGATGTGGATGGCTCTTTAGAATTTGTTCTAGAATAAGAATGAGAACCGGGTATTGGTAGTGGAGGATAAGCTGAAGTCCACAAAGATGATAAAGGGTGAAAGCGTGATACGAATGATCATCCTATATAGTGTGAAGGTTTTCTTAATAGCTCATTTTTCTGGGAAGAACAATGCACATGAGATGTGGATGGCTCTTTAGAATTTGTTCTAGAATAAGAATGAGAACCGGGTATTGGTAGTGGAGGATAAGCTGAAGTCCACGAAGATGATAAAGGGTGAAAGCATGACCTCGTATCTAATGAGATTGTCTCAACTAAAATATGAGCTTGCTACCATCCATGTGACTATCTCTGATGGAGATATGGTAAGGATTTCCTTGAAAGGGTTCACAGAGGAATGGAATCTCTTTATCGGATAGATCATTGCCAAGGAGAATTTGGCAGACTGTGATAAGTTGTGGGATGACTTCATTCAGGAAGAGTTGTGAGACGATGATCTTCATTTGAAGAAGAGGGCTTCAGATGATGACATGACATTTGCAGCATAAATGAAGGGTAAGAAAAAGGACTTGTGTAAAGTCAAGTGTTTCAATTGTGGCAAGATGGGTCATTATTTGTCGAGATGTTCGATGAAGAAGAAGGAAAATTATGAGAAGATGAAAGGAAGGCAAGTCATTGGCGTTCCCACTTCAACTGAGATATATGATCTCTCCAGGATATTGGAAGAGGAGGACTTTGCTATGATTTCTCATTTCTCAGAGGGTACTCTCAACGAGCATGGATGGTAAGTGGAAAGTGGTGCCACGAAGCATATGATAGGGTCACAGGAGGTTTTTGAGACTCTAGCTGAATGGGACTCAAAGTTTCACATGGTGTTGGGTGACTAGAGTGAATTGGAGATTCGAAGATTGAGATTTGTTCCATTCAGGATGGAGACAGGACATGTGATGTCGATCCAAGATGTATTGTTTGTACCATGACTCAAATATACCATGATTTCCATCTCGGTGATCAAGAGGAAGGGGTTGGAGGTGTTGTTATAGGATGGGAAGGCAATACTTAGGCACATAGGCTCTAAGTCCAATGGGATTGTACTCAGAGTTAGAGAGCATGGTCTCTACAGGTTTACGGGCAATTTTGTGGATCATGGAAAGAAGTAGGTGGAGTAAGTATAGGTTATAGAGAAGCAGTAGCAGGTGCAGGCTTTAGAGGAGTAGGTATAGGTTCCGAAGAAGAAGGTACACCTTCCCGAGAGGTTCCAGGTTCCAGACAATCAAAGGGAGTTGAGCTCAAGAGGGAGTTTGTAGGTTTAGAGGGAGACACTGCAGTCCAAGAAGAGTGCATAGCTACTTAGCTACAAGGGTGCTCCTACAACTTCCAAGAAGGAATCATGGAGAGAGTGGAAGAAGTTATAGGATAAGAGGAAGAAGTAGGCTATTTCTAACCATGACATTTCCACTTCCGAGAAGGGTGTAGTTCATCGTATAGGGATTGCTATGATTGTGGGTGCAACGAGTTGGGAAAGTGTTGCAAGCAGTGATGATGATGACAAAGTACTTCCTAGTGTTGGAAGTACCTCCCTCGGTAAGAGTGAGTGTTTATTTGTGTAGCTTGGAAGGTAGTCCAAGGCATAAAGTTCAGGGTTTGGAGGGAAAAGCACCACAAGGTTCACTTGTGGGCTTGGAACCCAAGTATGTGGTTTTGTACCCAATCATGTTTGGGGAACTTTCGGAGGAAAATTTCTACATGTGATGGCATGAGACAATAGAAGGTGGAAAGGAGAATCCAACGCTTCAATAATCGTCAAATTCTGAGTTGTAGAAGTGGAGAAATGGATTTTTGAAGTGGACAAGTAATTATTGGTTTTCAAGTCATGTAGGCTTGAAGTAAATTAGTCCAATAGATGTGCCTCATCATCTATTTGTTGGAGCCCCTCTGTTTGGTGTAAATAAAGGGTGAAATGATTCATTTTAGGCATTTCGAGGAAGCAACATATCCTCCAAGACAAGAACTCGGGGGAGAGAAGGAAGGCTCCAGTATAGAAATAGTAAGAAGGGTCTTGGACAGCGTGAAAGCTAGTGTCTGGCGTCTACTAGAGGAGGCCAAGTGGTTGAGGCATGCACAGATCTTGTTTGGGTGACTGTCTTAAGGAAAATATAGGATCTTAGGAGTTTTTTAAAGGGCTGAGAGGGTAGGTAGCTAGGCCAAGGCTTGATGGGACAATACGGTGTTGTTCTAGACTTGTTTGGGTACCATTTTCAGATGTTTGTTGCTACAACAATATGTTGCAGTAGGTCACATGACATAACACATACCTAGAGGTTATGTGAGGGCTATCATGGGTGGACAGTACCTTAAGGAGGTAGCGTGGGTGTAGAAGAGGTTCTCGAAGGTGAACCACAACCCTTAAAGGGTTAGTTTGTTGACTGTGGGGTGAAACTAGAGCTGTAGTAAGTGCGCTAACCAGGAGTGCAGCAAATAATAGTGCAAACAAATGAAAATTGTGTTTTGTGGAGGGATGTTGGGTCAAAGGATTTGACCAGTTTGGATCAGATTCTCTTATAGCCTGTTGGTACCATGAGGAGGACTTTTAGAGGAGGTGAAGAGTCTTCCTAGGACAAGAATCAATAGTGATTGGATTGGGTTCCATTCATCTGATTGGAGGGAAGTGTTTTCGCTACCCAAACTAGTTGTAGAGAAGCATACAAGAAGGAGATTGTTTGGTGCGTGATTAGGTGAAGATTGAAGCCTAATGAGTAGGTCTTTGATGGATGAAAGAGGCTACTAGAAGGTAGATTGGAGCTCAGGAATTAGGCCTACCTAGAGAGAAGATTTATGAGCCCATGTACATGCACTAAAAGTGACATGCAACATTGTTAGGTGGAAGCCCTCCTGGAGTCTCGATGTCTAGTGGCCTTGATGGAATAAGGCACTACTAGTGAGCAGTACAGAAGCGAAGGACCGACGAGACAAGATACGACATCCAAGTTGCAGTGAAGTTTGTCATTGTATCTTCTATACCATAGACTTTTGTGTTATTCAAATTGGTTTAATATAACGAATATTGGTGATTGTACAATTTTATTAAAAAGTGTGTGTATTTGTGCATATGGGATTTAGTACTTTATATTTCCATTGTGAAAAGTAGTTTATAGTTGAAATTCTTGGTTTTGTAGCGTCAATAATTTTAAGACTCTAACCTAGACCCAAGGTCATGGAAATTCAACAAGGAGTATTCGAGAAGTCTGAAGGGCTACCATATAAGAGGAAAGTAGAGCATGAGATCCAATTCTTTCCACACTCTATGTTGCCAAACATTGGGCTATAGAATAAATTTGTAATAGAAGCAATCAAGGTGAATAAGTAGTTGGAATGGCTACTAGAGTAGGGATTTATTTGATAACTTACCTAACCATGTCGGTCACCCATAATAATTATGCTTATGAAGGATGTGACCTAGTGAATGTGCATCGATAACAGAGTGTTGAACAATATAATTTTAAGAATATGTATCCCCTACATAGGAAATATGAGCTGTTAGACTAATTGAAGCAAGAAAAACAATTCACAGAGATGGATTTAAAACTAGTGTATCACCAAGTTTAGATCAAAGAAGAATATACTTGGAAAACTACTTTCAAAGCTAGACAAGGTTTGTGTGAGTGCTCTTTCATGCCACTTTATTTATGAAATACACCAGCTATGTTCATGACATTACTGAGTCTCTAGGCACGTTTCCACGTCAGGAAGAGCCCCTCGACTTAGCTAATGTCCCGATTTTTATTTGTAAAGTAGAGTAATATTTAGAAAATATTTATTTTTCTTAATTTAATATTTTATTTAATGTTTTATTCTAGTTTTTAGTTTTTCTAATTTTCTTTCCCTGTTTTTAGATTTGTTAATAGAACATGTTACAATTAAATTCAAATTGGTTTTTCTCAGCCTTAAGAGTCAAAGAAATTTAAAACTGGTTTCTTAACATGGTTTAATATTCATAATTTCAATCTACAGAATTTCCGTACTTAATTTGATACACATTCAAAATTTCAATTTACAGAATTTTCGTGCTTAATTCAGTATTTATTCAGAATTTCAAATTCCAGCATTTCTGTACTAAATTCGGTACTAGTTTTTGTACTAGAACATGATATTAAAAAATATGTAATTTGTAGTTTAGGATTCTTTAATTGATTCGAGCTTTGCAACTCAGTAAAAGATTCCTACAACAAATTAGAACCTACAATATATCTCTAAGCTTGCTTAGAATTTATTTTTGACAATTTCTTAATGCATTTCTTGTAGTTTTATGCCTTGTTCTCTTTACTTGCCTCACATTCTTTTTCTTATAGTTTTCAGCATTTACTTTTATACAATAGGTTTAATGGGTTTTCATCACTATTGGATTAAAACCAATTAAGTCTCAAGACCTAATAAGGTACATATATAAAAGCACATGAACATTTTTTGTCGATAATGAAAGATTGTGGTTCAAAACCTGATAAGGATTAGAGTCCCACAATCTAGTGACAAGTGATAATCCTTAGTGATTAGTTATTACTAGTGTTAATTGTTAGCATAGGCTAGAATAAGCTCTAGTCCTGCATTTCCCGTGCTTGCATCTCTAAGTCTTATGATCCCATATTTGATAATTAAATTTTGGAATTAGAATACATATAATTCCACCAATAGTTTTAGACATCTAGTTAGATGTGCATGGGATATATATACTCATGGAATCCACGTGCATGTATATTTCAAAAAAATTATAGATGTGGTATTGGCATGCATAGCGATACCAATTTTATGTTTTATTAAGAAAAATGCAAGTAGTGGATATGTGCTTCTGTGTCCAATTAATATGTTTTCTTAACTGAAAGTTATTTATTATTGGCGGTGGAAGATAATATTACTGGTGACATGCCATGACATATCTTCTTTCTTACTCATCGTTCCACCAATAAAAACATGTTGATGATTCCACAATAAAATACGAAACTCATAACGAATAGAGAACAAAGAGAATTATGTAACATTTTTGTTGTTTTAAATTTTAGAATGCAAAACTCATAACTCACACAAATCAAGACTCCCCATGCTTCTTGTGATGCATCAATCTCTATTATATATTTACCCTTTTTCAGTTGGTAGAGAAAGAGGGGGTAAGGATTGGACTTTTTGCTTAATATTTTGTATTGTTGTTGTCATCTCTTCTGACCATGTTGGAGGATTTTTCTTATTTCTTTGCTACAAAATATGTATGTGAGAGGCCTGTCCTTTATAAAATGGTCTTATATAATTCATGCTTCATAAAAACCTCTGTAATTATGTTTTATTCTAGGATCTTGTCTAGATTGTTCTTAAATATTTTCAGGACATGTTCTTCAAGCAAAATCTATCATTTCGCTATTCTATATCCAAAAAATTCGATATTTGTTTTTCCTATCTCCATTTTAGTTGCAGAAAATATGAAGTCATTTTGATATAAAACATCATAAAAGTTCTGCAAATGTTTGAGATTTTCTTGGCAATTTTTGGAACAAATTAGAATTTTATCAATATAAACTATTAGCTAGCCATAATCTCTTAAAATATCTTCCATTCTTTTTTGGAATTCCTCTCGGGCATGCTTCAATCAAAATGACATTGTTGTCCATGGGTATTATCCATGGGGTACAACAAAAGTTGTGTTATGGCGATCTTCTGGTGTAATGCCAATTTGATAAAATCCATAATTTAAATCCAATTTACTGAATATTACCTTCATTTTGATTTTTTAAGCAAGGAAGCATTATTAGGTAGTGGATACCTAATTCGATGGAGAATTTTGTTTAATGGCTTATAATTCACCATTAAACTTGGCTTTCCTCTCTTTTGTTCGTAGTGCTTATTAACATAAAATCCTCTACAAGCCCAAGAAATCTTCGATGGCTCAATAAGACCTTTTGTTAGACTATCTTTTATTTCTTCTTGGCATATTTTAATTTCTGAAGGACTCATTAAGGCTGTAGAAGCCTTCTTGGGAATAATTTTTTCCAAAGGATCATATGGAAGATTTAAAAAATATTTATCCCTATGCCAGAGAGCATTAGGGGATTGAAAAGTGCAATCTTCTCTTATATGTCTCAAGACATGTTTAAGAACATTTTTTGATTGTAGTTCTCAATAGCAGATGTTGCATTCCATTTTATCTTGTTCTACCACGTGTTAGAGAGTACACAAACTTATTTTGTTCTGCCTTTTCTTCAACAATTTTTCTCGTATAGACACCATCTCTATACATTAGTGTCTGGATGTTATGAAACCAGCTCAAGAAAAGATAGAAAAGATAGATCAACGCCTTAGAATTCAGCCTCTTCGAGGGGGCAACCTCCTTTACATTACATAAATGAACAATTCTTCGATGATTCAAATGACAAAACCTCCTTTCTATATATAGGAGTCTAAGGAGTCACAATATAATCCAGCCGACCTAACAATAATAATATAAAGCCACAAAAATAACAATAGAGGGATTCTATGGGCACATTAATAACAATATGGGGGCAATGGGGGCACAAAAATATAAATAAGGGGTATAACTACAATAGTAATGGGGTAATCACTAGTATTATAGGGACCCAACATGCCCCTCTCCTTCAAAAAAGTGTTGTCCTCAACGCTTGAGTAGTTCTGGATACTTCTGCATAAAATTCTCATCCTCCCATGTGGAATCTTCAGCGGATAAGTTCTTCCACTTGATAAGATACTCTGAAATTGATCGATTTCGTAGCTGTCGAGTTCTTGTTTCTATATCTGCTTCCGGTTCCAATATAATTTTTCCTTCCTCGTCAAGTTCTGGCAATATTGTTTGAACTGGGAGCTTGTCGCCTATAACCTTCTTTAAACATGAAACATGGAAAACTGGGTGCAATCGAGAAGCTGCAGGAAGCTCCAATTTGTATGCCATAGTACCAATCTTTTGCAACACCTTGTACGGACCATAATACTTTGGTGATAATTTATTATCCTTCTTAGCTTGCTTGAGGGACATTTGCTTATATGGTTGTAGCCGTAGGAATACCCAATCACCTACATCAAAACTTCTTTCACTGCGATGTTGATCTGCCTGTTGTTTCATTCTATTCTGTGCCAACACGAGGTTATCCTTTAAGAGTTGGAGGACTTGTTGTTGATGTTCGATGTGATGTTCCACTGCCTGAACCTTAGAATTTTCTCTTAAATATGATGTGATGGATGGTGGTTGATACCCATAAAGTGCCATAAATGGGGTCATTTTTGTTGCTGTATGGAAGGAAGTGTTATACCACCATTCAGCCAGAGGCAACCATTTGACCCATTGTGTCTGTTTATCAGATACAAAGCAACGAAGATATCCTTCCAAACATTTTTTTACTATCTCAGTTTGCCCATCAGATTGAGGATGATAAGATGAGCTATGAGCTAACTGAGTACCAAGACAAGAAAATAATTCTGTCCAAAAATTTCCAGTGAAAATGGGATCTCTGTCACTTACAATAATCTTTGGGTTTCCATGTAGCTTTTGAATTGTTTCCATAAATGCAGTAGAAACTGTACTGGCTTTAAATGGATGTGATAATGCACAAAAGTGTGCATACTTGGTAAGTCTGTCAACTACCACCATGATGACACTCTTTCCCTCAGACTTGGGTAAACCTGTGATAAAATCCATTGAAACCTCCTCCCAACGTTGGCTTGGAATGGATAAAGGTTGTAATAGACCCGGTGTCTTAATTGTTTCAACTTTATTTTGTTGGCAAACCAAACATTCCGCCACAAACTTTTGAATATCTGATTTAAGGCCATCCCAAAAAAATTCCTTCTTAACCCTGTGGTAAGTTTTTAAAAATCCTGAGTGCCCTCCTAAGGGAGAAGTGTGCAATTCCATAAGAATCTTTTGTTTTAGCTGGGAATTCTTACAGAGGTATAAGCGATCTTTGTACCATAACGAATCATTTTGCCAGCTAAATGTATCAGACATACTGGAATCTTGTTGTAGCTTTCGAATAAGTGCCCACACTTCTTCGTCATTCTTCCATTCCTCCCTTGCTTCGTTTATCCAATCTGGTTGGATAATAGAAATGGCGCACAACAATGCTTCCACATCCTCATCCTTTCTTGAGAGTGCATCTGCCACCACATTTTGCTTCCCTTTTTTGTAGATGATTTCAAAGTCATAACCCAACATCTTTGTGACCCACTTTTGTTGCTCTTCAGAGGATAATCTTTGTTCTAAAAAGTATTTAAGGCTATCATGATCCGTTTTTACCTTGAAGTGTCTTCCCATTAGGTAGGGTCGCCATTTCTTAAGTGCATGGAGTATTGCCAACATTTCCTTCTCATAAATAGCTTTGCTTAAAAACTTTCCCTTGATTGGACGACTTTCAAAAGCAATGGGTCTTTCATCTTGCATTAGAACAACACCAATTCCATTTCCTGAAGCATCACATTCCACAATAAAGGTTTTTGTGAAGTCCGGTGTAGCTAAGACCGGTGCTTGGCACATTGCCTCTTTAAGATGTTCAAAGGCCTTTGTTGCTTCCGGAGTCCATGAAAATGCATCTTTCTTCAATAATGTTGTTAGAGGTGCTGCTATTCTCCCATAATTCTTAACAAACTTGCGATAATACCCTGTCAACCCAAGAAATCCTCGCAGATGCTTTATGGATGTGGGGATTTTCCATTCCTTAATGGCTTTAATTTTGCTAGGGTCTACCTTAACTCCTTCATGAGATACAATATGACCCAAATATTCCACCTCCTGGACTCCAAAGAAACATTTGGATCTTTTTGCATATAATTGTTTCTCCTCCAATAGTTGTAGCACCCTGTCAACATGTTCAACATGATCCTTCCAAGACTTGTTGTAGATTAGTATATCATCAAAAAATACTAACACAAATTTTCTAAGGAATGGTTTGAAAATTGAATTCATCAAACCTTGAAATGTTGAAGGTGCATTGGTAAGGCCAAAAGGCATGACCAAAAATTCATAATGACCCTCATGAGTTCTAAATGCCGTTTTCGGAATGTCTTCAATCTTCATTCTGATTTGATGATATCCTGAACGAAGATCCAACTTGGTGAAGTAAATTGATCCATGCAATTCATCCAGTAATTCATCAATGACAGGAATGGGGAACTTATCTTTAATAGTGAGCTTGTTGAGCTCCCTATAATCCGGACACATGCGCCATGATCCATCCTTCTTGTGCACCAATACTACTGGAGCAGAGAAAGAACTTTGACTCGGTTGAATTATACCAGCCTCTAGCATTTCTGCAACCATACGTTCAATTTCACTTTTTTGGACATAGGGATATCTGTACGGCCTGATGTTTGGAGGAACACTTCCTGGAATCAGATGAATAGCATGATCATGATCACGCATAGGTGGGAGACCTTTGGGAGTCTCAAATACCTTGGAATGATTGTCCAGGACTTTTTGGAGATCTGGAGAAATAGATGATTCCAATGTGGAAACATCTAGCGAACATAATTGTGCAATTACACCTCTTTGCTCCTTTTTTAGAAGCTTTGTCATACCATTAGAGCTGATTATCTTTCCTGGTTTCCCTGCAATACCCCTTAATTCAACTTCCTTTCCTTCCGTAGAAAATTTGATGAAAAGTTCTTGAAAATTAAAAGCTATTGTACCCAAGGATTGTAGCCATTGGACTCCTAGTACAACATCAACACCTCCCATTGGAATGGAAAGCATTGGGCTAGTCAATACATATTCTCCCATGGATAGCTTGATATTATGGCACTTTCCAGAGCAATTTATTGTTCCTCCATTTGCAATCATCACTTGACACTCTGGTGCTGGATATAGGAAGCAATTCAATTCTTTTGCTACCCTACAATGAATAAAATTGTGGGTGCTTCCTGAATCAATCAACACTATTACCTTTTTCTTCTTGATTTGTCCTTCTATCTTGATGGTTTGAGGAGTGGTAATTCCCGCCAATGCATTACAAGATATGGTCGGATTTATTTGTTCTTCATCTAGGCTTTGTTCCTGGAGTATATCCTCTTCTTTTGACCTTTCTTGCTCCTTTTCTTCTTCCTCTTCACAATCTATGTAGAATAATTTCTTCTCAGCACACTTATGACCTTTAGTGTATTTGCTATCACAACTGTAACAAAGCCCTTTTGCTCTTTTTTCTTCCAATTGTTGTGGTGTCAACCTTATAGGTTGTGGAAGACTAGGGGCAACAACACTTCCGTCTTTATAGTTGTGAGTGGTATGCTTCCTGGTTGCCATAATTTTGCTTTCCATTTTTCTTGCTAACCTGAATGCCTTCTCTAATGAATCAGGTTCCCAAAGGCAAACATCATGTTGGATATTATCCTTTAAAGACCCTATGAACACATCAATCCTATGCTCCTCTGGAATATCTTTTACCCTTATGTTCAATTTTTGGAACTCCTCAATGTGCTCCATTATTGAACCCTTTTGTTTGAGACTTATCAATTGGCTAAAAAAAGTGTTGCTTTTTGTATCCTCATAATGTGCTATCAATTCTTCCGTAAAAATTTCCCAAGTGATAAATTGTTTACGAGAGCAAAGCCATTGATACCATACAAACTGATTTGGTTCCAAATATAAAGTTGCCATACGTACCTTTTGTGTGTTTTGCACATTATTGAGATCGAAGAATTGCTCCATCTGTAATATCCATGTGGCAGGATCCTTGCCATCAAACTTCCTCATATCGATTTTTGGAATATGGTGGGTCTTCGATCCAACATTAGAGTCTATGGAATCATGATTAACATTTCTTTTGTTCACATCATGAGTTTCCTTTACAACCTTTTCACCATTAGTAAGTATTTCTTGTAGAAAATTTGTCAAATCTGTCTTCAAATCTGCCATGTCTGTCTTCAAATCTGTCCTCAAATCTGTCTTCAAATCATCCATCTTAGCTTCCATGCCCTTTATCTTAGATTCCACACCATTTATCTTAGATTCCAGACCATTTATCTTAGCTTCTGTTAGCTTTTGTGAGCGTGACATTTGTTGCACTTGTTCTTGTAATTTTGATATATCATGTAGCATTTCTTCCTCTTCTTCATGAGTCATGCTAGAGCTTTCAGGTTCCTTACTAGGTGTTTGCATTTTATTTCCTCAGGGCATCAGTTATCGATAATAATTCTTTACTATGCCCTTTGAATTCCTTCAAATCAAGCTTATGCAAAAATTAAAAAAAAAAACTACACACCTTTTTTCACTTTGTAGAAGTCTGATATTGAATCTGATGTATCTCTGTAATTTCGGATCATCCAGTTCTGAAATTTTTATCTGTAGTAGCCTTCTGAGTCCTCTTTCCAATGCCACAAGTCTGACCCAAATTGGTTTCTCCAAGGAAGAGTTATGCGAAATCTCCCACAGTGACTTGCTTATAGACTAGCTCAGTAGAGCAAACTTGTACAACGTGCCACAAGTCATTGTTTCGACCTATGGATCTGAAAAATTCATACAAGAAACTACAGTCCGTCCTCTTTCTGTAACTTCTTACGAAATTTCAATCCGATCCTCAGAGACAAAGTTATGATGATTTTCCCCAGGTCACTTGTTTTGAATGTAATTCAGGAGTCTACAAAAAGACCAACTTCCTCAGATCATATCTCCGAAAATGTTGTGCAAAAATCTCTGAAATTTGGACCCAAGGTTTAGCGCGCTTTCTTCTCAAATGGGTTTTTTTTGCGACTTCTGAAACATCACAGAAAAAAACGTTATAGCAAAAATGTCACAATGACCTGTTTGGAGCAGCGAAACCCTAGAATCCAAAGCTATGATACCAAATGCTATGAAACTAGCTCAAGAAAAGATAGAAAAGATAGATCAACGCCTTAGAATTCAGCCTCTTCGTGGGGGCAACCTCCTTTACATTACATAAATGAACAATTCTTCGATGATTCAAATGTCAAAACCTCCTTTCTATATATAGGAGTCTAAGGAGCCACAATATAATCCAGCCGACCTAACAATAATAATATAAAACCACAAAAATAACAATAGAGGGATTCTATGGGCACATTAATAACAATATGGGGGCAATGGGGGCACAACAATATAAATAAGGGGTATAACTACAATAGTAATGGGGTAATCACTAGTATTATAGGGACCCAACACTGGACTTGTTGATTATCTATATGAAATATCAACTTGTTCCCTTTTACATCAAAATTAATTAGGCTAACCATATTAATAAAATCAAATCATAAGATACAATCATGTGCAATTTCCTATAAAACATAAAATACAACTCCTAACTTTTTCCCTTCAATTTCTATTGACAATGGATCAATTTCACCAAAAATAATTACTTCAGTCTTAATTACAATAGTTCCTCTGAATCTTGTTTCTTTCCATCGATATGTAGGGATGACCTGTTTCTTCATTAGATTTAATTGTGCCTTGATGTCTACCAAAAAATCTATATAGTGTAGCATTTTATTGTCTTGATGAATCCAAACTTTTATGAAGAACTTAACTCCTATAAAAAACAATGTAGGATGTGCTAGTTCTAAGCCCATTATGCTATCTTCATCAGTTCTAGGTCCTCCTTCTTTAAGTTCAATTCATTTGTTCCTTTTTTTGTATCCTTCTTTATTTGGATGTGTCTCGATTTCATCATAGGCCCTAAACAGTTCGTTGTATGAGGAGATAGTTTCTTCTAGCATGATGGCCTTTAATAGGATTTTAATCTCTTTGAAATTTTTTATAGGCTCTTTAGCTATTTTATTTTGTTCTTCAATCTGGACTAGTAAAAGAGCTTTTTTATCTCTTCTAATTTGTTTCCTATCATATGTTTGTAAGGACCAGAATAGAGATCAGCAAGATTGTAAACAAATGGATTTACCTTGTAGGGAGAGCTACTGGATATTTCAATATGTTTAGAGGTAGGCCTAGCCACTTGCTATAAGAGAAGATATCTCTTATCTCTTAGTGCAATCGTTTCTTGTACTTTCCAAACAAGAAGAGTGCCTAGATTTTGACAAATTTCTTCTAATCTTTCTTCAGGACTTTTCTATTTGGTAGTAATAAAAATGAATATATCATACCATGGCCTTGGATTTTATAGATTCTGGAAGTGTTCTTCCAACCTTGGATATCAAAAATTTTCAAAAGAATTGTTGGGGTCTTATATCCCTCCGAATTTTGTGGATCTAGTAAAAAAATTTGATCAGCAAGGTGTTCAATATTTGAATTAGAAGTAGTGGAAGAAGACTCACTAT
Organism: Pinus tabuliformis; assembly: GCA_031772625.1. Classification (NCBI taxonomy): domain Eukaryota; kingdom Viridiplantae; phylum Streptophyta; class Pinopsida; order Pinales; family Pinaceae; genus Pinus; species Pinus tabuliformis. The sequence goes on along the minus strand of CM062804.1, from coordinate 527,331,393 downwards.
CCTCATCAATGGGAAGAAGGATAATATCATATTATTATGGAGGTGGAGTAGTAGAATCAACAAAATAGAGATCCCACCATTCTGGATTGAGGTCTTCAGTGAAAAGAGAAAAAAGGTGAGGGTTTTTATTTTTCATATGACACTTATTTGACTAATGTCCCAGTTTATGGAAATTATAGTAGAGAGCATATTTTCTTGGGGTAGATTTTATTTTGATATAAGGCTTCTTTGGAAAAAGGCATTTATGGTAGTGGGATTTAGAGCTCTTATATTACTTAGCGTGAATATCAGGAGCCCAACGAGACTTAAAAGAGTACTTCTTATATTTTTTCTTCTTATGTTTACATCATTTGCAGTAACAAGATGTAGAATTTATGCACTTATGTCCTCTGTTGAATGCATCATATGCGCATTCTGGTATTTTTCCCACATTTTTGCACAGAGGAGTAAACATATTATTAAAACTTTTAAAATCTTTTGATACTGTTTTCTCAATGCAGTGTTCTTGAATCACTACATCTATATGGTAATCTACCATGGCAAGGATTATGCCTTGGAAAGGTATATCTTTATCCTTAAAGTATTTCTCTACTACATCTGGAAGGGCACCTGGGAAAAAAGTGCGAATATAATATTCAATATAAGTATGATCAATGGATTTAATTGCTCTTATGAGTAATTTCTACATATAACAAAAATATTTATGCTAAAGAGACAAATCTCCTAATCTCCGAGACATGAAGATATATTGAAGATGCTTTGCATATCATCCAACTTTCTTGGCACCATAAAAATACAATCCTAATGCTTCAAGTAAATCATTGTCAGTAGTGGGGGAGTTGTAGAAAAACTTGTAGATTCACAAGTTCATGTAATCTACTAAAACAAGAGACAAGAATATACTTCTAGTATTTACAATAGAAGCCCATAAACATCGAGCAAACAATAATCAATAGAGGAAGAGAATCAAAGGCACATAACAAAATAAATATCTAGGGAAAGACACAACTCAAAACCCCACTATCTATTTTGCATCAATCTGGAAAATCAAGATGAAATTACAATGCTTGTTCTCTCTAGAACAATCCCAACACTAAGAAAATTCAATCTCCAACTCATAAGCAAGCTCAAGGCCAAATCTTAGCCAATTCACATGCTCTCCAAGTCTCTATTCCAATGTGTAATTCCTATGAAGAATAGCTTGTATTTAAAGGGAAATAAAGCCTCTAAAAATAGCGCAATCCCTCAAGGATTAGTTCTTGAATGCATGCACTATCGGTGCAACTCAGAAAAATATAAAATAAATAGTACACTGTCCCTGCACTCTAGTCTCAATTGGGTCTTTCTTAGAATCAACATGCATGAGTTTCTGATGGTGGAATATTCAGTTAACTATAGTAGCACTAATTAGGTCACTAGTGTCCAATCTAACTGTTTACTCACTATTAGTTCTTGAAACTTATTGGAACTAATTTAACTAGACTTAACTCAATAAGATAATTTAACTAATTACAACTCATTCATAAGTCATCCTTAACTCCTATAAGTTAGGGAGAACATATACATGTCTTCTAAAATAATTCCAATTCGAAATTCCTAAATTAATTAAGTTAATTAAACTTAATTAATTATTTTCAAATTGTTATGGGAAAAGAATTATATTTTAATTCACAGTTTAATTCAAGGAAAAATTAAAATGGAATTTTTTATTTCCATTTCTCAACACTCCCTCTCAACAAGAAAGGGATTATCCACTACCCCGATCTTGTCTTTGTGAAACTTGAATTTACATCTTCGCAATGCCTTTGTCAAGATTTCAGCATCTTGCTCCTCTGTGGGAATGTAATCTAACAACATGATCCACCTCAATACACAATCTCTGAGATGATGATACGAGATATCTATATGCTTATATCAATCATGAAAAACAAGATTTTTAGAGAGTTTGATACAACTCTGATTATCATAGTAAATCACTGTCGGATCCATCCTCTAACCAAGCAAAATAACCAAGATCTTCCTCATCCAGATAACCTCACTTGTTGCTTGACTTGCAGCCATATACTCTGCCTTTGTCGAACTGAGTGCAATCGATCTCTGTTTCCTGTTGCACCAAGAAACTACAACTGACCCAATACTAAAGATACCTCCTGATGTGCTCTTCCTGTCAGATGGACTCCCTGCCAAATCTGCATTAGTGAAGCCTTGAAGCTTCACTCCCTCTGTTTGTCTGTACCACAACCCAAACTGAGTAGTGCCTTTGAGGTATCTCAATATATGCTTTGTCGCCTTCCAATACAGCTTGGTAGGCCTAACCATCGCTTGACTAAGTTGGTTCACTGCATAACACATATCTGGTCGTGTGTTCACCAAGTACATGAGTGAACCCACAAGTTGCCTATAAACTGTAGCTTCCACTACTTCTCTTGAAGTAGCATCCTCCTTCCTCCAATTACCAGCTAGAGGAGTCTCGATGGGTTTACTACTCTCCATGTAGAATCTCCTGAGTATCTCATTGGCATACATGCCTTGAGAAACAAATAAATACCCATCTCCCTACCATACCTCCATGTTAAGAAAGTAATGCATGAGCCCCATGTACTTCATCTCAAACTCTCTTGCAAGGTCCTCCTTGCAAGATTTGATGAGCTTCTCATCACCTGTCAGTATAATATCATCTACATAAAGTACAATGATCAAAATCTTACCTTCCAGCACTATGTGATATAGGTTCGCATCTGCTTCACTCTTCGAGAAGCCCAACCCAGTGAAGTAGCTATCTATCCTAGTGTACCAAGAACGGGGTGCTTGCTTCATCACATACAATGCTCTCTGGAGTCGACACACATGTGACTCATGGTGCAAGGTTTCAAAACCTTCGGGTTGCTCTATGTACACCTCTTCCTCAATCATGCCATTGAGGAAGGCAATCTTCACATCCATCTGATGTATCTTCCAAACCATCTGTATTGATAGTGCCAAAATAGATCTGATTGATGAGTACCTTGCAACAGGAGAAAAGGACTCATCATAGTCAATCCCCTCTACCTGTGAAAAGCCACGGGCCACAAATATGGCCTTATGCTTCTCCAAACTACCATCTACAACTTTCTTTACCTTGTAAAGCCAACGAGAGCTCACAACTGACTTGTCCTCCGGTCTTGGGACCACATCCCAAACATTGTTTTGAGCTATGGAGTCATACTCCTCCACCATCGCATCAACCCAAACTAGCTGCTCCATTGCTTCCTAAAAGGAAGATGTCTCTATCACAACACATGCACCCATAGGTGCCATGTATCTCGTGTACCTCTCTGGTGACCTCCTCTTTCTGTGCTAAGAAGAGGGTGCTCCCACATTTTCCCATGCATCATATAACAATCTGTGAGCCTCTCTAGTGTGGTTTCTTCCCTCTCTAGAACACTCTCCCTCAGTGGATGTCTCCACTTCCATAACCTCTGCATGTGGCTGCTCCACATCAATTTGAGGCTCCTCAACCTTAGGAACTAAAAGTTCCTCCTCTGCATGTATCTCAAGTTCCCTCTCAAGGGATACTCGCATGGCCTTCTCCTCATCAAACTTGACATCCCTACGAACCACTCTCATCTTACTAGTTTTCATGTACACCCGATAGTTATGGGTAGTATCAGTGTACCCCAAAAATATCCCCAACACTGTTATTGGCTCAAGCTTCTTCCATGCATGTTTGGTCACATGGAAATAAAATGATGACCCAAAAATCCTGAAGTGACCAACATCTAGCCTATTACCGAAATAAGCTTCCTCTAGTGTTTTACTCTCAAGTATCCGATGTGGGCTACAGTTTTGAACATAAACCATTGTGTTGCATGCCTCAGCCCAAAAGTATAGTGGTAGGCCCTGATCATGCAACATCACCCTTGCTGCCCCTAGTATGCTCCTATTATTCCTCTCAACAACCCTATTATGTTGAGGGTTATGAGGTGTTGTCCACTCTATTTTAATCCCTTCCGTTGCACAGAAGTTCTTAAACTCATTGGAGACATATTCTCCATCGTTATCACTCTGTAGAGCTTTATCCTTCTTGCCTGACTCTTTCTCAACCAATGCTTTGAATTCCCATAACATTGTGAATGTTTGATCCTTTCTCTGCATGAAAAATATCAAGCATTTACAAGAATAGTCATCTAAAAATATAACATAATACCTGTGTTTGGTGGTGGATACTGTCGAGAATGGTCCACATACATATGAATGGACTCTCTCTAGAATAGACTTTGCTCGACTGTCTCTATCTCCAAAGGAAGACTTGGTGTATTCTCCCAAAATACAACCCTTTCATGTATCAACTTGCTCAAGCGTACCTTTGGGAAGACCAATAAAGATTTTTTGCAATATCTTCAAAGCCCCATGATGTAAGTGGCCCAATCACCTGTGCCACAACTCACTGACATCTCGGCTCAACATATTTTACGCTTTTGAACTCAAAGCAGCACAATCCTCTACCTCTATCTTATAGAGATTCTCAACTTGAATCCCTATATTATTTACTTGACTCGTGGCTATGTGTCAAAGGAACGTCTTTTCTTTCGAAAATATCACATCATAACCTCTATCCTAAAGCATGGCAATAGATACCAAGTTCTTCGTCAGTCTGGGCACATGCATAACATTCTTCAAGGTGAGTGAAGCCACATGCTCCCTGTGAAAAGTAATAGTGTCCACACTAGTAACACTATACTTACCATCATCACCCATCTCGATATGCATCTTGAGATCTTTCTCCTCCAGTTCATTAAATAACTCTTTCTCCCTAGTCATGTGGAAAGAAGCTCCACTATCTAATTACCAGACACTTCCCATCATTGAAGACAGCATGCATGCAATGAGGAAAAAATCCAATTCGAATTGGGAGGCCAAAGCCTCACCTACCGCTCCTCCTGAGGACTTCTCCTTAGAATTCTTCAATCAAAAATCTGTAGGAAAGTGACCCATATTGGGACAATGAAAGCATTTAACTTTCGTCATGTCATTCTTCTTACCTCCATGATATGAATCTGATTTGGAAGGAGAAATTTTACCTTTCCCCTTCCTTGCCTTAATCGTTAAGGCACATTTCTCTTCATCATCAGTCTTTGATGAAGAGCCATCCCTGGTGTTCCTATTGGTCTCATTGTGCATCAAATCTGACCATAGACTTTCCCAATCTCACAGCGTCTCCTGACCATTGACAGATTCCTAATAACTATGTCAACTCTTTGGGAGTCCAAGAAGAGCAAGGCTCACCATATCCTCCTTGGAAAATGTGATTCCAACACTTCCAAGTTCATCTCGACATGGAGTGACTTGGTCAAGTACCTTGGAATCATCTCACCTTTATCCATCTTGATTTCACGAAGTTTATCCTTCAGTGCCAACTTCCTTTGATCAATGCTATTCTCATACAAGTCCATCAATGTTTTCCACATATCATGTGGAGTTTCCTTACTATGGAGACTCGAGACAATGTGGTGTCGAACTCCCCAAGAATTATCCACCTTTCCTTCACCGCACACTTCTTCCATTCGGCCAAGTTCTGTGCATCTATAGGTGTTGGCTTGGGGAATTCTTGATCAATGAATTCCTTCAAGCCATTACCTTCTAGCACAGCCTCCATCCTTCCCCTCAAGGATATAAAATTGGAGTTGCCTTCCAAGGCATACTGATGCCTCAACCTATGGAACACCATTTTCTGATCCTGAAGTATGTATGCAAATTCGACTTTCACCTTTAACCCAGAAACTCAAAACTTCAAAATCTCCTCTAGATAGGTGATTGTAAATCAATGATATCTCCCTCATCCGAACTTCGATTTGGCTGAATTGTTTTTTGAATTTGGGTATCTTTTCCCAAGGAATACAAATATGCAATTTTTTTCTAAAAATTTTGCACACAATCTCAGAAATTATCTGCAAAATCTCGGCCCAAAAAACAATCTTGCTCTGATACCATGTAGAAAAACCCATAGATTCACAAGCTCATGTAATCTACTAAAACAAGAGACAAGACTATAATTCTACTCTTTACAGTGGAAGACCATAAACATCGACAAAGAAATAATCAATAGAGGAAGAGAATCCAAGGCACATAACACAATAAATACCCGGGGAAAGCCACAACTCAAAACCCCACTATCTGTTTCGTATTAATCCAGAAAATCAAGATGAAATTACAATGCTTGTTCTCTCTAGAACAATCCCAACACTCAGAAAATTCAATCTCCAACTCATAAGCAAGCTCAAGGCCAAAGCTTAGCCAATTCACAAGCTCTCCAAGTCTATATTCCAATGGGTAATTCCTATTAAGAATAGATTTTATTTAAATGGAAATAACGCCTCTAAAAATAGTGCAATCCCTCAAGGATCAGCTCCTGAATGCATACAATATCAGTGCAACTTAGAAAAATCTAAAACAAATAGTACACTGTCCCTACACTCTAGTCTCAACTCGGTCTTTCTCATAATCAACATGCATGAGTTTCTGATGGTGGAATCTTTAGTTAACTAGAGTAGCAATGATTAGGTCACTAGTGTCCCAAATGACTGTCTACTCACTATTAGTTCCTGAAACTGATTGGAAGTAATTTAATTGGACTTAACTCAATAAACCGAGTTAACTAATTACAACTCATTCTTAACTCCTATAAGTTAGGGAGAACATATACATGTCTTCTAAAAGACTTCCAATTCAAAAATCCTAAATTAATTAAGTTAATTAAACTTAATTAATTATTTTCAAATTGATATGAGAAAATAATTCTATTTTAATTCATAGTTTAATTCAAGGACAAATTAAACTGGAATTTGCGGTTGCCATTTCTCAACAAGATTTTAAGAATTCATCTTTGGTTGTTTGAGGAAACCGGTGCCTCCATTCCCATACAAGACCAGTAAACCCTGCAATAAGGAGATTAGCCATATTCATTGGAGTAATTGTGTTATATTCGACTTTCTTAGCAATAATCCAATTTCCTAGAAGTTGTAATGCCTCTTTAATTTATTCTCTGCTATGACATCCTATATTAAGTATAGGATGCTTTGGAATTGTGGCTATGAGTCTATTCATTCCTCTGATGCTAAGGATTCCTATATTATTTATCGTTGAGGTGTTTGTAGATTCTTGCCCCATAGTTTCATCAAACCCTTCAGTGACTTTAATCCCTAAAGCCAAAATATCTACATTTTTTTTCTTATTTAGTAACAACAAATCCCAATGACTCACTGTATTCCAGAGAATATCAAGGACACTATTAGGCAGGATTGTGCTGTCATCCTTCGAAAAGCTAAGCCCCCTCGGAAGAACCTTAGCAATGAGGAATTCTCTGCCCTGAAATCCTTAAATCAGAACGAGGATATTGTTGTTCTGAAGGCTGACAAAGGAGGGGCTATGGTCATCCTTAACAAGGATGATTACCGTAAGAAGATGTTAGATCATCTTCACAATAGTGGCAGTTATAAAAAACTGCCCAAGAACCCTTTGAAGAAGATTTCGAGGACCGTGGCTCTTGCCATCAAGTCTAGTAGCTTGGTGAGTTCCCTGTGCCACAAACTCATTGAGAGCAGTCCCATTACTCCCAGGATCTATGGGTTACCTAATATCCACAAGGAGGGGGCCCCTCTGAGGCCTATCGTCAACACCATTGGTGGTCCAACTTACCTTCTTGCTAAGTTCCTTGCCCTTAAACTTAAGCCCCTAGTCGGCCGCACTGAGTCCTTTGTTAAAGACTCTGCTTCCTTCATTAAGGAGCTTAAGGATATTAGGCTGGACCCTGAGAACATTTTCGTCAGCTTTGAAGTGGTCTCTCTTTATACTTGCATCCCTATAAAGGAGGCCTTGGAAGTGATCTATCGCCTAACAGATCCTGATACCACGCATCTGGTTGAGATCTGTCTCACTTCCACTTTCTTCTGTTTCGAGGGTGAATTCTTTGAACAGACTTGTGGTGTTGCCATGGGCTCCCCCCTTTCCCCGATTGTTGCGAATCTTTTTATGGAAGATTTCGAAGCCAAAGCTTTAGCCTTGGCTCGTCTCCTTCCCAAGCTTTGGAAAAGGTATGTAGATGACACTAATGTCATCTGGTCCCATGGCCAAGAGGATTTGGATCGCTTCTTCAATCACCTCAACGGTCAGTCCTCTGCCATTAAGTTCACCATGGAGAAAGAGGTCAATGGTTGCCTCCCTTTCCTAGATATTCTTATTTCTAGGAATAAGGACGGCTATCTCTCCCACTCTGTGTTCCGGAAGAAAACGCATACTGAGCAGTATCTTCATGCTGATTCCCATCATTTCCCTGCTCAGAAGATGGGTGTCCTTAACACCCTCGCTACTCAAGCCCTCAGGATTTCTGATAATGAGAGCTTTGATAAGGAGAGATCCCATCTCCTTGATGTCTTTGTGGAAAATGGATATAGTAGACGCCTAGGTCAGAAAGCTTTCCTTAAAGCATCTAGGAATGCAACTATTAAGAAAGAACCTAAGGAACGCCGACTAGGGGTCCACCTTCCCTATGTCCAAGGAACCACAGACAAGATTGCTCGGATCCTTAAGAGGTATGATATTCCCTCTTCTTTTAGACCCCTCAGCACAATTCGTAATTCCCTCCGATCGGTAAAAGATCCCGTTAACCCCAAGGACATGAAGGGTGTCTACTTAATCCCTTGTTCTTGTGGGACCCCCTACATCGGGGAAACGGGGCGCTCCATCCATCAGAGGATCAACGAACATGCAGCTGACCTAAGACATGGGAGAACCAAGTCTTCAGCGTTAGCAGAGCATGTGGTGAAGACCAAGCATCACGTTTGTATTGAGGAGGCTAAGGTTGTTGCCAAAGTTGCCCAGTTCCATCATCGTAAACTCAGGGAAGCTATTGAGATTGAAAGAAGACCTAACAATCTCAATAGAGATGACGGCTGGAAGATCAGTAGATGTTGGATCCCTGCCCTTTCATCTTAGTTTCCCTCCCGCCCCCCCTTCTTTCATCTTTTTCACTTTCGTCGTTCCCTTGGAGCCTTCCGGTCTCCTTTGGTTTATCCTTCTTGCTCTGGACTCTTTCCAGTCCTTCTCCTTTTTTTTTTTTGTATCGCTCCTTTTCCTGAGTTGATATTGGTATTTATAATCTTAGCAGATATTTATTTACTCATTATTATTATTTTTTATTTATTTATCTATTTTTTATTATTTTTATGTATATTTTTATTTATTTATCTATTAACGAATATATAATAATAATATTAGTATTATTTATTTGCTTATTATTTTTTGAGTCGTCCCCCTTTTCCGTGATTGATATTGGTACTTATAGTCTTAACAAATATATATGTACGTAGTTTTATTATTACTATTTTTAAAATTTATTTATTTATTTATTATTATTATTATTATTTTTATTTATTTATTTTATTTTATTTATTTATTTATTTATTTTTGCGTAGCCAAATTATATATATTATTAGTATTGTTTATATATATATATTTTATTAGATAATTTATTTTATTTATTTGTCTATTAATGAATACATATTATTATTATTATTATTTTTCGAAACTAATCTTTATATATTGTTATTATTTTATATAGTTATTAACTAATATATATTAGTATTATTATCATTTTTATGTATTTTACTATTTCTTTCGTAACTAATTTATATATTATTATTATTATATATTTTAATTTATTTATTAACGAGTTTATATTATTATTATTATTATTATCTATTTTCTCGTAACTAATTTTTATATATTGTTATTGTTGTTGTTTTACAATTTATATATTAACGCATATATATTAGTATTATTATCATTTTATTTATGTTTTTTATTATTTATTTAATCTATTTATTTATCTACTAACATATATTATTATTATTTATTTAATTGCTTAACTATCAACTTACATTTACCTTAGGTATATAAAAGTTAGGTCTCCTATATAACTATTCCCATTTAATAAAATTTTTAATTATTAAATTATACATTTCTAACTAATTAATAGTGTAAACCCCTTCTAATATTATTTCTTCTATATAATTATATATTTATAGGTATGGTCATTAACTATCTTCCTCTAAATAAACAATTTGTCTTTTTGACTGTCCCTTAGTCAAAACTAGCCGTTGATCTAGACAGCTGTTGGAGGCCCTGCTCAAACTATTGAACATGCAAAGCTAGATTTGTTTCTTCAACTTGTCCTGACGATGAGCCACACTTGCTAGTTCGAAACGCGTCGACAAATGTCTCTCTTTATGTGATTTACGCCAAATCTCTACCTATTAACAAAAAATAAACTATTTGATATCCCAAAATCCCATTCAGGTTCTAGTTCTAGCTCAACTTCACAAGAAAATAGATCAATCTATTTTTGCCTCTTGTGACGAGGCTTGGTATCATCTTTAGGGATATATTTTCAGAATGGATCAAAAGCATCAAGATTTTTAACTAGATTCTGAAATGACCTAAAGAGTTCTATAACTTTGAAATAGATCTTTTCAAGAATTGAAATCCTAATATTAAACTTTTCTATGGCCTTTTTTATTTCTTCAGAATCACTCATGACATGGGATACTATGTCAAATTTGTGTGAGAGTTTTAGTAGCTCTTCTCTTTCAAAATTATTAGAATAAATTATTCTTAAAAGATCCTTGTGAACATCATCTAAATTCTTGGTTGTTAAACTTCTTTGAAGATTTGAATAGTTCAACAACTTGCATTCACAGGAAGCACTTGTGTCGGCTAAGGATGATCTGAGTGGTATATATTCATGTTTAATTTTTCCATTAGACTAGTACTGACAAAAGGAAGTGCCTCAAAGATTCCCTCTTGGAACAAATGAAAGTTCTCGTGTCGGTATTTTGACTTTCATTTCTGTATTTTCTCTTGGCAGTGTAGCAGAAAACATACACAAATATGTAGACTTATGGGCTCTATATATAACTTTTATTTTATCAATGTAGGCTGAGTGATATGTATATCTTTTATAATGGAATCTGGTTATTTTTTTTGGATTTGCAAGTATGTTGAGGCTATGTAGTTTTTAAGGAAGAGTGGATTGGGGTAGAAGGAAGATGACCAAATGAGAGTTGGTCCTTGGTGATTTGGAGAGGTACTAGATTTCTGAGAGAATTTATTCTTTTAGTTTCCAAGAGGGTTTGTTTATAAGTATGGTATTTATTTTCCTAAGAGCTTGGATATCTCATGCATGTCCAATCGAATGTGATAGGTTGAGTATTGGAAGAATGACATGTTTCTAATATACAATGTAGGTGGGAAGTTTTCTCTACCGAGGGACTTAATGATGGAAGAGTTTCATTCAATAATCTCATTATCACCATCCATTTTAATTGGAAAATGATATATGAAACAGATATATCGAATCATCCAAGAAGAATGTGGGCTTTGATCAGATCATAGATAAAGGGGTCATTTAGAGAAACCGCATACCTTGGGTTAACAATTTAGAAAGTTGGTCCATCGTGCAATGGGGAAAAAAATCCTCTAATTAATGCATTTGCAAACTGATTATGCCTTGTATTGACTATGCAACATAGATAATGTGCATTTAAAAAAGGTCAGAGTAAAGGTTGCAATCCAAACTTTATCATCCCAAAATGACAATAGTTGTATTTGTTTTTCTTTCCCCAATCTATCAGATCTCTATCTAGTAGATTTATATGTAGTGGTTCATCATTTGAAGTGAAAGGTTGATTTACATAATGAACCTTGATAAAAGAGTATGAAAAATATTCCCATCCATGAATCTTATAGACATATTTGGGATGTATAGGTGGAAGTTTCTAGTTGGTGGATGAATGGGGTTCTGAAATAGAAATAAGTCCCCTATAATTAGTAGATTTGGACAGAGAAGAATATATGCAATCTTTAACCATAATACTTTTCCGTAAATCATTATCAGTGGGTATTTCTACTAATTTTACTTCATCCATCAAAGGATCCATTATCTATAGATGACAGAGAAAAATATTTTGAGAACTAGGAGTGAACTCTTAGGAAACGAATACCCAATACAATTTCAAACTCAAATATATAATTTCATGGATTTACTACCCACGTTCCAACTAATATTCTCAGAACATCATCATACAACAAAATTATTTGATGAAACGAAAATGCATATTTCTTTGAATTAGAATAGATGCTTACAAGCTTTCATTAACATACCATCTGTTTCAATTGAACTAGGCTCTAATACCATCAAGGCTCCTAGATCGTTCGCTTCTGCTCATATGATTAAAACATTGGCTTACAGTGTCTACAACCATCGCAGCTGAAGACAAACATTACAGACTCGGTGAGAGCCCACCACTTTACATTCACACAAGCACTCTCATGCATATGTGCATACTTGTTGAACTCTGAACTAAGCCTTGTCTTTGAATTTACTCAGGGTGCATACATGATAGAGCCCACCACTTTACATTCACACAAGCACTCTCATGCATATGTGCATACTTGTCGAACTCTGAACTAAGCCTTGTCTTTGAATTTACTCAAGGTGCATACATGATTGCACTGAATGCAATTGTAGGGAAAAAGTAACTCCAAGATTTATGGGTCCCATCACACATGTATCCTAACGCTAAATTTAGGGCCGGGATAATATTTTTGAAATCATATATGTTATGGTTTTTAACTTTATTAAATTTATTAATGGCATTAGGTCGTAATAATATTTTTGAGATCATAAATTTAAAAATGTGAATTTGATAACCAATAGAGAAAAGACAACCGTGTAACTTTTTTTACGGTTTTTAAATACTTATAAAATTTATTAATAGCGTGACGCAATTTAATAATAATAATATATTTAGGAGTTTTTATTTTTATAAAACTTATATACAACTTTCTAGACTTCAAATTTTATTGGTGTATCCTTAATATTTATAAAATATTATGATAACAATGCTGGATGTTTTTTTTTTCCGAAGGTGGCAAAACCTATCAAACTTAGGTGTCAAACCAACAGTGAGGACAGCCATCTCTGGCTGCTATCCGCGAATGTCGGTTTGACTCATCACTGTTATCAAGGAAAACCACGCCACCTGTAATAACCCGCTGGTGGTCCGTAAGGGAGCAGGCTTTCACTCCTGCCAGATGCCTCTGGGTCTTGGGCCGTTAACCTGTTTCCTTACGTCCGAGGAAGACGAGCTCTTAACCAAGCAGAAGCAGTTTTACGGCATACTCCAGGCCGACAATGCTAGATGTGTTATCATATTTTATTCTAACAATTTCTATTTTATACCTAATATTTAAATTAGATAATTAGATATATTTATTATTAATTAGATATGTTCAAATAATAATAAGTTAAGTTTTTATTTGTTAATTTGTTTTAAATTTTTTTGAAAACTACATTTATTATCCATAATAATATTATTATTATTTAATTTTAAAGTTATGATGAAGATGTATGAGTTTATTAATGTATAAAATAAGAGATTGGATAAAAAACATTTATACATTCTATTTTTAAAAATCGAATTTATAAGTTTTTAAAGAATATTTAATTTTATCATTAAATTTATTTTCAAAAAATATAAATAAAATTTTATTAAGTAATAATAATGATATAATTTTTTTTATTAAATGATAATAATAATTATAATGAGGTTAATGTTGATTGATTATATTTTAAGAAGGTAATTAATTATGAAATATATTTATTTATTATTTGTATTATTTTTTTTTTAAATATTGTTTCGATATGAAATATTGAACCATGGTCAACCATGGTCCAACGCCAAATTGTGACATGGATGGTTAATCATTGTCAACCATGGCCAACCATAGTTAACCATGATCCAACGTCGCATTGTGGCAAATATTGTCCCAAGACAAAAATCAATCATGGTCCACCATGATTCATCGTCCTATTGTGACAAATATTAGCTCAATATGTAAACCAACCATGGTCAACCATGTTTATTTTAGATTTTATAATATTTATCATAAGGTTTATATACCTTGGTTTATAATATTTAACTTAGGGTTTATCATAGGCTTTTCTCAACATGAAAATCAATCATTGTCAACCATGGTGAACCATGGTCTAATGTCACATTGTGATAAAGATTTTCTCAATATGAAAATCAACCATTCTCCAATGTCACATTGTGACAAAGATTGCCTCGACATTAAAATCGAGCATGGTCAAACATGGTCCAATGTCACATTGTGAAAAGGATTGTCTCAATATAATAATCAACCATGCTCAACCATGTTCCAACGTTGCATTGTGACAAAGATTGTCTCAATATGGAAATCAAACATGGTCAACAACAATAAACCATTGTCCAACCCCACATCGTGACATCGCATGTCGACCATAGTGAACCATGGTAAAAAATGTTTATTTTACAATTTATAATATTTATCTTAGGGTTTTTATACCTTAGGTTTATTATTCCCTTGGGTTTTTAATATGTATCTTTGTGTTTATATACCTTGGCTTTATAATATTAATCCATTGGGTTTATAATATCAATCCCTTCGGTTTATGAGTCTAAGGGTTCATATTCCTAGGGTATAATATTATTCATAAGGTTTATAATATTAGTCTTAGGGTTTAATATAAATCCATTGGGTTTATAATCATGGTCAACCATGCACAACCATGGTCTAATGTCACGTTGTGACAAATATTTTCTGGATATGAAAATCGACCATGGTCTACCATGGTCCAATGTCGCATTGTGACAAGTATTGTCTCAATATGAAAATAAACCATGGTTAACCATGTATCAATATCGCATTGTGACAAATATTATCTCAATATGAAAATCAACCATGGTCAACCATGGCCACATTGTGACAAAGATTATCTCTTGGTCAAATGTCACATTGTGAAAACCATGGTGATCCATGGTCAAGCATGGTCAAACATTGCATTGGGACAAAGATTATCTTAATATTAAAATCTATCATGGTCAACGATGATCATCGATTGTGCAACGTCGCATTGTAACAATGGTTGTCTCTATATGAAAATCAATCATGGTCAACCATAGTCCAATGTCGAATTGTGAAAAATATGATGTCAATATGAAAATCAACCGCGGTCAACCATGGTCAACCACGTTTATTTTATGGTTTACGATATTTATCTTGGGGTTTATATACCTTGGCTTTATAAGCCCTTGGGTTTTTAGTATTAATCCCTTGGGTTTATAATATTTATCTTAGTTTTTATATACCTCGGGTTTATAATATTAATCCATTGAGTTTATAATACCTTAGGTTTTTTTAATTAATCCCCTGGGTTTATAATTTCAAACCCTTGGGTTTCTCAATCTAAAATTTCACATTCCTAAAGTATAATATTATTCGTAAAGTTTATAATATTAATCCTAGGGCTTAATATAAACCCCTTGGGTTTATAATCATGGTCAACCAAGCACAATCATGGTCCATTGTCACATTGTGACAGACATTGTCTCAATATGGAAATCAACCATGGTCAACCATGTTCAAATGTCTCATTGTGACGAATATTATGTCAATATGAAAATCAACCATGGTAAAACATAGTCAACCATGTTTATTTTAGGGTTTATAGTATTTGTATTAGGGTTTATATACATAGAGTTTATAACCATAGGGTTTATACATAAGGTTTATATACATAGGGTTAATAACCATACTCACATTGTGACAAAGATTGTCTCTTGGTTCAACATCACATCATGACAACCATTGTCCAATGTTGCATTGTGACAAATATTGTCTTAATATGAAAATCAACCACGGTAAACTATTATCCAACGTTGAATTGTGACGTCGCATGGTGGACTCTGGTTGACCATGGTCAACCATGTTTATTTTAAGGTCTATCATATTTATCTTAGGGTTTTTATACCTTAGGTTTATAATATTTATCCCTTGGGTTTAATATTATTCCCTTGGGGTTTTAGTATTAATCCCTTCGGTTTACTATTCCCTTAGGTTTATAATATTTATTTTAGCATTTATATACCTTAGATTTATAATACTGATCCCTTCAGTTTAATGTTATTCCTTTGGATTTATAATACTTGGGGTTTTAGAATTAATCTGTTGGGTTTATAATATCAATCCCTTAGGTTTAACAATCTAAGGGTTCATATTCCTAGGGTAAAATATTATTCATAAGGTTTATAATATTAATACTAGGGTATAATATAGATCCTTTGGGTTTATAATCATGGTTAACCATGTGCAACCATTGTTAATTGTCATACTATCACAAAGATTGTCTTAATATGAAAACCAACCATGGTCAACCATGGTCCAATGTCACATTGTGACAAGGATTGTCTCAATATGAAAATCAACCATGGTCAACCATGTAGAAATGTCAGATTGTTACAAAGATTGTCTCAATATGAAAATCAACCATGGTCAATAACTATGGTCATGTTGTGACAAATATTGTCTCGTGGTCCAACGTCACATTGTGACAAACATGGTGATCCATGGTCAACCATGGTCCAACATCAGAATGTGACAAATATTGTCTAAATATGAAAATCAACCATGGTTGACCATAGCCAACCATTATCCAACGTTGCATTGTGACAAAGGTTGTCTCTATAAGAAAATCAATCTTGGTCAACTATAGTCCAACATCACATTGTGACAAAGGTTGTGTCAATATGAAAATCAACCATGGTCGACTATTGTTAACCATGTTTATTTTATGGTTTATAATGTTTACCTTGGATTTTATATACCTTGGGTTTATAATCCCTTGGGTTTTTAGTATTAATCCCTTGGGTTTTAGTGTTAATCCCTTGAGTTTATTATTCGCTTGGGTTTATATTAACTTAGTGCTTTAGAATTAATCCCTTGGGTTTATAATGTCAATCCCTCAGGTTTATCAATCTAACGGTTTATATTCCTAGGGTATAATATTATTCATAAGGTTTATAATATTAATAGTAGGGTTTAATATAAATTTCTTGGGTTTATAATCGTGCTCAAGCATGCACAACCATGGTCCAATGTCACATTGTGACAAATATTGTCTCAATATGAAAATCAAATATGGTAAACCATGGTCAAATGTCCCATTGTGACAAACATTGTCTTAATATGAAAATAAACCATGTTTATTTTAGGGTTTATAGTATTTATCTTAGGGTTTATGTACATAGGGTTTACAATTATTAATCCCTTGGTTTAATTAATATAAGGGTTAATTTCATAGGGTGTAATATTATTCATGTGGTTTATAACATAAATCCTTGGGTGTACAATCATGGTTAACCATGGTCAACCATAGTCCAACATCACATTTGGACAAAGATTTTCTCAACATAAAAATAAACCATGGTTGAACATCAGAATGTGGCAAAGATTGTCTCAATATGAAAATCAATCACGTTGAACCATGATCAACTATGGTCCAACATCACTTTCTAACAAAGATTGTTTCAATATGAAAATGAACCATGATCAACCACAGTCAACCATATTTATTTTAGGGTTTATAATATTCAACTTAGGGTTCAATACCTTGCATTTATAATATTAATCCCTCCAGTTTAATATTAATCCCTTGGGGTTTTAGAATTTATCCATTTGGTTCATTATTCCCTAAGGTTTATAATACCAATCCCTTGGGTTTATTAATATAAGGGTTCATATTCCTAGGGTAAAATATTATTCATAGCATTTATAATATTAATCTTAGTGTTTAGTATAAATATGTTGGGTTTAGAATCACGGTCAACCACCATCAACGATGGTTCAATGTCATATTGTGCCAAATAATGTCTCAATATGAAAATCAACCATGGTCCAACATCGCATTGTGACAAAGATTGTCTGAATATGAAAGTCAACGATGGTAAACCATGGTCAACCATGTTTATTTTAGGTTTTATAAAATTTGTCTTAGGGTTTTTGTACATTGGGATTATAATATTTATCCCTTGGATTTAATATTATTCCCTTGGGTTTATAATCCCTTGGTTTTATTATTCCCTTGGGTTTATTAATCTAAAAATTTGTATTCCTAGGGTATAATATTTTTCATAGGGTTCATAGTATTAATATTTTAGTTTGTTATAAATCCATTGGGTTCGTAATCATGGTTAACCATGATCTAAGGGTTCATATTTGTAGGGTATAATGTTTTTCATAGAGTTTTTAATATTAGCCCTTGGATTAAATAAAGATCCTTACATTTAATTAATTAAAAAATATTAATATAAAGTATAAAAAGACCATATTTATATTAATAAAAATATATTAATAAATAATAATAGTAGTTAGTTATTTATTATTAATTAATTACCAATATTTATTTATAATTAATTAATTAATGTTAATATTAAATAATTATTTTTAATAATAATAACAATTAATAATAATAATAATAATTTGTTTTAACAAGTTCAGGTATATTGTATTCATTCCAAAATAAGAGGGAGAAGAACTCCCCAGTACATGAAGGGTGAAGTGATCAGGGAAGATGGAGAAACAAAAGTCCCTAATCCTTCTTTTCTAGCTATTACATTGGCTTCAAAAATTCCTAATTTACCTACTGCATTTAACTTAAAAGTTCTTACAAAATCCTGAAGAAGCATATTACATTTACAGAGCATAGCTAAAGATGAGAGAGAGTAGAATGTTGAGAGCAAGGATTGCTTTCAGTCGATATGAAAAGAGTTTCATGGTGAGCCATGGATATGAGTTTCCTCTTATTCTTTGTTAATTGACTTCTCCTCGAGCTGTTGATTCTTGCTGTTGTAGTCCAGTGTATTGGAGTTTTCTCTAGGTTTTTAAGAGACAATCTCTTGTAAAGTGTTCAATGCATTGTCCATATGTTCACATCTATTATTGAGTTGCTCGATTGTCCTTCTGTGTTTGTTTCATTGGTGAAATAGGTACCCCATTTCTTTTTTTCATTTTTCCCTCCAACAATTATGCATGGATCAAATATGATCCAAAATTACCTTGTGATACTTATTGTGTGGGCATGACTGGCACTTGAAAAACAACTTAGTGGGATCCATACTATAGGAAGCATGGGCGAAATTAGAAGGGAACGGTTGGAATTGTAGGGAAATAGTAAAGGAGATGTGAGGTTGGAAAGATGAGAGAAAGAGCGCAGAACATGGAAGCAGAGAGGGTAGGAGGATATATGAGAGGAGAGTCAAATGGGAGGGCCAAGAGTCTTTGGAGACATGATTAAGATGGAATGGAGAAGAATGATTGGTAGAGGAATGAGATCGAGGAGGGATGCAGTTCAGTGTTGTGATAGGAGATTTGACTGATGAGGAGTTTGAAGGGGTATTGATACTGGCCATTAAAAGAAAGGACAAGAGCTGAGAGAGATTTTTTCTAGTCGCATGATAAATAAGAGAAGGAGGGGAGGGGAGGGAGGAATTAGGGGATGACTTTGGAGTAAATATCATTATTGATTCTTACTTTTCCTTGGGGTTTGACACAGGAATTATTTGCATGCTTGTCAACAATATTATTGTTCTCTCTTAGAACATGACAGAAGGAAACATTTCCTAATATTTTTTGATGGGGTTGGGTTCCAGATATAATTTAACCAAGATCTTCATTTTTTGGATTTGAATTGTTAATCATTTGTTCAATTAGGATTTAAATATCCCCAATGATGACTTAGTTCATATAATTTTTGTTTCTAAGGATTTATGATCCCAATAGAAACCCATAGGCTTCCGCTTTGTTGTTTGTATCTATACCAAGTGCCCACTCGAAGGATATTGAGTTTACATTCTCCTGATCAATGATGTAACCACCAATGCCTGCACTACCTGGATTATACTTTGAAGCTCCATAAAAAATACGCATTGTCTCTTTGGGGAATTTAACTAGATCAACAAGTCCCTTTCATTCAAATGGTTTTTCCAGTCATTGGGTGTGTAGGGAGTAATGCTGAGAGGGATGACCATGATTTGAGGTATGTCTAAAACAAAATTAAGCCTGATTTTCTCTTCATGTTGAAGGATATTATTATCTAAATTATTTTCTCCTTTTTCAAAGAAGAATTCAGATGCCAAACCATGAGTTTTGGCCAAAAATTTACTAACTTCTGGCTTTATGTTTTGAAAATTTTGTTTATTTCTGGTAAGCCATATTTTCGAACATATAAAATGATGGAAGACTTCTCCATAATCTCTTTATCAAATTCTTGTTTTTTAAAGAGTAGGGATAGTTTTCTTTCCAATTAGCATAAAATTATGAGAGGGTGAGATTAGAATTGATAGTAACCTCAAACAGGTAGACCAACAATAGCCAACATTCTTCAATAAATTTGCAACTTATGAATAGATTTTTGATTGTTTCTTCCTCTCTTTGACACAACAAGAATCTTGAGGGACCATGAATTAATTTTTTCTTAAGATTTTCTATAGTCGGGATCTTGCCTTTGAGCATAGTCCAAATAAAAAATTTGATTTTTGGAAGGCTCTCAGTTTCCAAACTCATTCCAAAGAGACCATTCTGGATGGCCATTTTCTTCTTTAAGTTTCACATAACCCGATTTTATAGAGAATTCCCCTCCTAATGGGTTCCATTTGAATTTATCTTGCTGACCAAGGCTTATTGGTGCTTCTCCCTTGAGGTACGAAAGGTGTAAATTCCTTTGATTGCTGAGATCAGGTGGAAAGGATGGAGGGACCAACCTTCCCAAGAGTTGTTTTGTTGGGTCCAATTTGAGATTCAATCAAGAGAATAGATTCCTTTATTTTTTATCCAAGTATTGAGAGGCTGAATGCCTTGAAGATCAGAGACAAGGGATTTTTCGAGCATACCATCTCTTCATAAATTAATGTATTGTCCACCACCCAGAATTTTGGATGTGTTTTTCTAACTAGAGGCAGAGGTATTCTTAGTAAGTTCCAAATTTTTGAGCAAGGCCTGATGGGCATTTTTACTATGAGAAGATGTTGTTGAGAGGAGTTTGGGTACTTTACCTCTAAAAGTTTCTTCGATGAGGTGGGCTCCCCTGTTATGAATCTTCAAATTATCTTAGGTCCAAATGCGATGTTCATTAAACTAGGAAGTCAAATGGAAATGCCTCAATTCTCATATGGGGCAGTTATTTGTGTCGAGTTTACCAGGATGAATTTCTTGGTGTCTGATTTCCCCCCTTTGCATAAAAATTATCTAATAATTGGCTCTATTTTATTTTGTATTCTAGCGGGTGCTTGTATGTCATCGAATTGATAAGGAGGTACAGATAATAAGACATATTTGATAAATGTGATTCTCTGAGTAGATTGAGCTAAATCATGCCCCAATTTTGAATTTTATTCTTCATTTTGTCTATGAAAGAATGCAAATATTTGACTTCAAAATATCTTTTGAAATAGGTAGGACCAAGTGTTTGAAATTACCTAAGTTTGATTTGAAAGGAACTTCTAAAATTTGAGAAATACCCTGTAGAGTTCTTGTAGTGGTATTCCATCCATAAATGCTACTTTTTGAATTATTTAGGAGGAAACTAGAGACATCCAAGAATATTTCCAAATTTTTTTTGAATCTTTTTGTAACAATACACAAGGCTCCCCCCAAGAATAAGGTGTCATTAGCGAATTGGGAATGGTTTATTCTTTTGACTCCTCTCTTGAAATAGATATCAGTGGTGGTGTCATTCTGTCTGTTGTGCTCTAAGTTTCTACTAAGAGATTATGCCATGATGATGTATTGGAAGGGAGAGAGTAGAAATCCTTGTCTTAAGTCTATTGAAATTTGAAAAAAACTTCCTAGTCTTCCATTAATAAGATGGGGAGGGGGGGGATCGAAGGACCTATAATACATGATTTTATGAGATCTATGAAATCTAAGGTGAAGCCAAACTTATGGGAATAACAGTTAGAAAGGAGAGGTTGACTCAATCAAAATCATTAGCCATATCGAGTTTCAAGATGAAGCCATGTTCATTTCTAGACAAGCTGGAATTTATAGCTTCTTGGACAAACATAATATTATCAACAGTTTTCCCATTTCTGCTGAAGCCTCCCCGATTTTCGGAAATCAAGTTGAGAAAGAGAGGCTTGAGCCTATTTTCTAGAACCTTGGAGATAATTTTGTAAGAAGAGTTTCATAGAGACGTGGGTCTAAGCGATGGAAGGTGGAGGGTTTTTATTCTTCAAGGATAAGAGCAAGATAGGTGGAGTTGGTATTGCCCCCCCTCTTGTTTTTTTTTTTTGGAGACCCATCAGATCATCTTTAGAAGGTAATTTTTAATGAGAAGACACAAGGAATGGTAAGAAGAAATGGAGAAACCATCTGGATCTGGATCTTTATCTAGTTGTAGATTTCAAATGGTGCACTGAACTTCTTATTCTTCCACTTCTTTTGTGATAGCTGAGTCTATCTCCTCTAAAATTAATTTAGTGATATGTCTTATGAAGTCATAATTTGGATTCGAAAGATCTATTGAGATCAATATTTTGAAGTGCTCATGTGCTTCCCTTTTTATTTCTTCCTATCCCTTTATTTCAACATCCCCTTATCCTTTAATTGTCCCTATGTGGTTTTTGATCATTCTCATTTTGGTGGTATTATGGAAAATGGCAATGTTCTTATCACCAGCCTAAATCCATAACTTTATGGACTTTAACCTCCAGGTCTCTTTCTCATTTTTGTTATAATTATATATATCCCAATGTATTTCTTTCTCTTTCAGTTGTTTCTATATTGTTACTTCTCCTTCCTCCATGCTCTTCAGTACATTTTCTAGCTCCATTTGCAGCTCGAATTTCTTTTGTTGAGGTTTTTTACAGTGAAATCAAGCTCAATCTTTTAGTTTTTTCCGAAATTCTTTAACTTTGATTCCCAAACAAAACTTGGGTACCATTAATTCTTTGATTCCATGCTGAGGAGACCAGCGTTATGACTTCTTCAAAGTTGTCCCAAAGGGGATTAAAGTGAAAGGGAAGAGGGCCCAGATTTTCATCTTCCCTGAATTTAATGACAATGGACTTATGGTCCAAAGCTGCTGAGGGGATGACCTTTCAGTTTAATGAGTTATAATATGAGATGATGTTGTCTTGGATTAAAAACATATCTAGTCTCTCTTTGATATTTCCCGTCCCTAGCCTTTTATTTCTCCAAGTGAATTTACCATTTTTGGGCATTGTGTCCATTATATTGTGAATTCCTATGATGTTTTCGAGGTTATCTCTGAAGGGGTATGCGTGAAAATTGCCACCTTGCTTTTCATTTGTGTTCAATATCATCTTAACATCTCCTCCAATTATGAGTTTTTTTTGGTTTCATAACATAAACAATCAACCAAGGATTTCCAACAATTGTCCTTGTCTCTGAAATGAGTGGGAGCATAAATGTTGAAGATACACATTTGATAACCTAAGATCTTCTTTCTGAATTCACTGTTGATCCAATGCAACTTTTTGAACTAACATATAAGTTCCCAAGTGGATTGTTTCCACATTGTACAAATATCGCCGGAAGAACCTATTCCTTTTATAGTTGTTGCTTCATAAAATTTTGTTTTTTGGACTATTTGATTCATTTTTTGTTTGTAAGACTTGGTCTCCTGAATTAGGAAGAATTCTGGACATTCATATTTAACAAGATTTTTTTCTATATTGATTTTTTAGGGATGCCCAAGGCCTCTACAGTTCAAGGAGACTATATACATTATTTTCTTTGGGATGAAGTAGAAATAAATTTCCCTCAAACTATCTGATATGGCTTTTCCTTGTTTCCAATACCTTTTTCTATGTATGTTTCTATTCATTGTTGGGTCCCCATGTCCATTTCTTTTATTTTTGCTTCGTCCCTTATTCCTTTATTAGTTTTTCTTCCTGGCTTCGTATGATGGTTAGAGGGAAAGAGAGATTCCTTAGATTGATTTCTTGTCAGAATATTTTCAAAGGGAGGAGGAAGGGGGCTCAAGGGGGAACTAGGAGAAATAGGATATGGGAGGAGGAGAGGCCAAGGATTCAAGGGGGAGAGGGGGGACATCCTCTTTAGCAGGGAGGGGATCAAGAGGGGGATCTCGAGCCCAAACTTTAGATTTTTCTTTGCTTTATTTTCGGAGATACGGTCCAAGACATTTAGGGTTTCTACAAGCCGCCAAATTACATCCCAAATAGGTGACCATGGAAAAATTGTCATAACTCTCTCTCTAAGCATATGACTCAAATTTCATAAAAAGTGACAGAAATCAGATAGACTGTAGTTTGTTGGGTATCATTTTCAAAACCTAAGGTCGAAACATTGACACATGACACTTCGTATATGTTTGCTCTACGGAACAAGTCTATAATCAGGTCAGTGTGGGAGATTTGACATAACTCTTCCTTGGAGAATCAAATCTTGATTAGACATATGGGGTTAGAAAGAGGACGTAAAGGGCTACCACAGGTCGCAATTTCAGACCTTGGAGATCCACAGTTTCAAGGATACAACAGATTCAAGATCGAGGTCCTAAAAGCACCAAAAAGAATGAGATGAATCAACAAAATAGAAACACCTAGTAATCAAAATTGGATGAATGATTTAAAGAATACGATCGAAGCCAAGATAAATAGTTTTATCTAATCCATGGAAGCTGATATCGATGATATGAAAGCATATTGGAAGAAATGCGGGGAAGATTTGAAGAAAGAAATGGAAGGTTTGAAGGAAGGTAGGATAAAGATGCTACAAGAAAGGCCTCCAAATGGCGAAAAGGTAGTAAAGGAAACTCATGATGAGAACAGAAGTAATGTTAATCATGATTTCATAGAATCTAACATTGGATTGAAGACCTAGCATATTCCAAAGGTTGATATGAGGAAGTTTGATGGCAAGGATCCCGTAACATGGATACTACAAATGGAGAAATATTTTGATCTACATGGTGTACCACTGTTACAAAAGGTACATATTGCATCCTTATCTTTAGAACCTGTTGAAGCCCCGAGAATCGGGTCGACAACAAGGGGGATACCCACCCGGTCCGGAACTTGGTTGGTAGCTCCTTATCCGTTTGGTATAGCGGGTCCGACTGGGGATAATGGGACCAGTTTCCCAATCTAAGGGTGTGTGTGTGTGTAGAGTCGGATGATGCTGATCTAAGAGTACTTAAAGCTAATTTGATTCAAACTTCTAAACTAACTCTATGCTATTGTAATCTAATGAGAAACAACACATCTAATCTACGCGAACCCGGGGTGTATTTCTTCTATTATGCGATCTAAAGAGATTTCGAACAATAACTGGTAATAAAGATCATTCAGCTATCATAAGAATAGAAATCAATTAAGATAAACCACTTTGCATAAAAAGTTAAGCAAAACAGTTGTGAACAGCATATCGCATAATAAGTTATTCATATATCAAACACAAATAAATGACTCCACCATACAGAAGTTCCAAATGGTAACTCATACATTCATGTAGTAACATATAAACAACTGAAAACTGTATATCACTTTAAGAATATAAGCAAAAATGGTCAAGAGATAAAAGTACCATTTATGACTAATCCTACTCATAAGCTTCAACCAAAAACGATTTATCTCTACTTGTTCTAACATCTACTAAGAGTAAAAAAGTGCAACATCAGTAGCAGACATCAAATGCAAACATTAATACATCTCGATCCATCCATTCATCAAAACCTCCTCTGAGGGTGCAAAAGTGCATGTTCTGAGGACAAGTTTTTTTGACAAATTTCTGGACCCTTCTCTAAATGCATGAGAAGGGTTAAAATACTACTTCCTAATTCTAATAATAGTTTTTTCACAAAATTTAGGATGCGGTTTTCAAATGACCGTCCTTTTTCTAATCTAATTTAAAAGAAAAAACAACATTCTAAAATAAGGCTACTTCTGAATTTGGTCCTTAAAGTTGCAAGTGTTCATCATGGGCTTGAGGAGATTCGGCTGGCTGACTTCTGCGCTGAGCTGGGATGCGAAAACAACATCTATGAGAGCTGGCACTACTTTTTCGGCCGCGTTTGTGATGCATTTCACAGTCATCCATTGACTATGCGGCTTGACCAAGTATGTCTAGTAACATTCCCAATTCAACCTGTTTAATGCTTGGATCGCTTTTCCCTTTGCCTGCGCTTTCTACTTCCATTCTGCTTCCAGTTGTAGCTTATTTGGTAGGTACCCTGGGGTGGTCTCTGCGATTAAATTGGACCTGTGTAAATTCTCATTTACACAGTCGATAAGAATGCTTGCTTGTGTAGCTGCTGTCTCCGCTGCTCGCTCCGCCTGCCTGATTTGATCGTCCCATCTATTAAAGAGCAATTCTTTATGATTTTTGTTTATTCTGGGTGCACCTGCTCTTTTCCCTTCATCTTCATCCTGCCAAGTTAAGTATTCTATCACTCGTCTGTCACTCTGATCATAGTCACTCCGCAAGTCTACCACTTTATTGGTGATTTTATCGCTCATCTCGCAATAGTGACTCCACTGTGATATTTTATGTCCCAACTCTTCCTGTTGCTGCAGTAGTTGCTCATTTAAGCCAATAGATTCTGAAATAAATTCCGCCAGCTTAGGCTCATCTTTATGCATTTCCTGTAAAGTTTGCAATTGTTTTCCTTTCTCGTCTAGACTTCTTTGATAGCCTATCTGCATCTGCTGGAAGTCTTCCTGCAGCTTCTCGAGCTGTTTGGAAGCTTCAATATTAGCATTGGCTTGTTGCAATTGTCGTTGTAGTGGCCGTATTTGATCTTCTTGTTCTTTCAACAATTGCTGAACTTTCGATGCCTTGTCAATAGTTGCAGAAGCATATGCTCCTGCGATCTGAGACAACTTAGTGAAATTTTCAGTTGGGTTATTGTTGGGATCTTTCCATAAGACGTCCAAATGTTCAACATCTTGTGACAGTGTATTTTCTAGTTTTCTTTTCTTCCTCTGTCTCCTTACAACTGCTTTATGTTGGGGACTATAGAATACATCCAGTGGGGGAATTTCTTCTACATTAAGTAGAAGCTCAGAAGGTGGAGTGATAGGAATGTGCTCCGTTTCTGTGACACTACTGACTATGGTCGAAACCACTTCTTTCGCTACCTGTGTATTGTTCAAAGGTGTTCTTGGGGCTTGCCCTTCAAGATTGATCAGCTCGTTGAAGGTTTCCCATTCTTTGTCCAGTTCTGTTGTGACGAGTGGCGCTTCGATGACAGGAGGGGGGACATCTCTTGGCGGGGAGGTGATAACTTGCTGTTACAACATTGCACTTGACTGAGCTGTATCTTTAGCTGTTTCTTCGTTCTTTCCTTGGTCGCTTCCAGACACTTTAGAATGTTCAGGCACTCCTTGCACAGTGTTAGATTTAGATCTGGAAGTGCTAGAGTTTCCACTAAGGCTAATGCTTGGAGTTGGTTCTCTGGCAGGCAGTCATAGCTTCTCTAGAGGAATACTGGCCAGCCTTCTTTCCCTGAATAACATGAATCTTTGGAGGTCATCTGGAGACAACTTCGACCAAGCTTCCCGCAAAATTTCCTGGAGTGAGTTTCTACTCTGAAACAAATCATCAAACAAATCTTTCTTTCCAGCGAATACTTTTATTTTGACGTTCGTTGTGAAATCTTGGGCAACATCATTTGGGTCAAATGGCCTTGCTGGGAATTTAAATAATTGTAGACACGTCACATTCTCCACTTCGGTGAAAGCGTGTCCTACATCGAACAATGAGAAGGCCCCACAAGCTACAAGAAACTGAGGCCATATGGCCTTCTTTTTATCTTTTAGGTCTTTGGTCAGGCCGCCTTCTGAACAGGTTTGATAAGCAATTTCTCGAGCCAGCAGTTTGTCAGGAATATACAAGGGTAGGACATGAGGGGGGACGGTGCTTCCAAATACTCTAATATAGGTGAACCATTCTTCCCCGAACCATCTTGCGATGGGGGTGATATCTATCTGTGCCTCGGGTGAGCACCTCGGGGGGTCTTCATCATACATCATCCTATACAAGGGTAGGATAAGCCCGTGACAAATCTGGTAGAAATGTGGGATGAACTGAGAATCCCACAGTACCTTATGATAAACATGGATAGGTAATGGGTCCTGGGTAGTCCATTTCCAACCCATAATGGGAAATTTAGACACATAACAAATAGAATCCATAACATATGCAGATAGATAAAAAGGAGGATAGATCCTTTGAGACAAGGATCTCTTAGACTGGTAATTGATAACAGCCGTGTATAGATTATCAGAAAGGATCTTGGCCCAATCCATAATATCGGCGTTTGTGGCAGCATCGATTAATGGTAACCATTCAGACGAAAACTTATTGATATCCGGCATCCCAAATAACCTACAAAGCATGGCCGCAGCAAAACAATACGGAGAGGTGAGGGAACCAGTGCTGTACATACCGTTTTTGTCCTTTTTGAGTGGCTCCTCTTTTCTGGACCAATCTTTGGTGGTCTCTGATAGGTCTGGGTTCTCTGCCACAAATTTCTTAACGAATTGTGCATTGTAAGTCGCCTGCGGTTCAGGAAGATGATACATAAGCTTTAAATCTTGTGCAGCGAATGATCCGATGAGCCCTTGCCCTTGAATCTTGAATTGTCTGTTGTCCATGTTTGCATTGTCAAGTATCCACTTGATCATATCCGTATATGGTAGAATTTTGGGCCTTGCTGCTATCCGATGAAGAAATGAGCATGCTAGCTCTTCTAAGGACGCTTCGGAAGGGCGTTGTGAGCCCGCGATAGCAGTAACCTTCATTATTCTGGGATTCTCTTCTTCAAGTAATCTGTACATGCTTTCCCACGTCGATATCCCTGCGTCTTTGTTATAGGCTGTGTCTGTATACAAAGGCGCCATTTCCTTCGTCTTTTCCTTAGCCTCAGAGCCCTGAGCTCTATTTTTCTTTCCCATTTCTTCCTGCGTATGGCTATGTATCATCTTTGGCTCTCCGTTCCTGCAGCTCGAAAGTGAAATGGAAATGACTGATCAAGAAAGGTGATGGGAGAGTTTTAAATGCAGCAGATATATCAAACATGCCACCTTACGTGAAGTAATTCTTTACAAAAGCACGCATCTACATTTCATTTAATAGCTGACAACTAATCCCTTTACTATCATTAAAAGCACATGATCTTGAGTCAGATTATGGTAAGTGGCCTTTCTTAAATAGCGTGCCCGTAGGATTCGTGTTGAAGTGATTTATGATTTGCTTACGTAACATCGCAGATCGCACCATCGCAGATCACACGAATATAATATCGCAGCGATCGCAACATCGCAGATCGCAGAAGTTTGATGTTTGCCAAATCTTGCCAGCTCATTTCTGCGATATGCGATCTTGCGATCGGTGTTATCGCAGATCGGTAAATCTTTAAGTTTTTTCCTTATGAGTATTACTTTATTGCGATGCGATGTTCTGCGTAACACGAGGGTCTTGTGCATATTGATATTATAGAGAAATGGAGGCATTTCCTATCTTTTTTTGCAATGCGGTTTCAAAGATATTTCCCTCATCGTAGACTTAGGTTAACAATATTCAAAAGACTTTTCTAAGCTTACGATGGTAACCTTATTTTGAAGAAAGGAAACTCTTGCTTTTTTTTCTTTAAAATTTAACTAAGGGTCCCCATTCATTTAGTATTTTGGACAACACTTAAATGAACAAGGGGGGGGGGGGGGTGTTGCTGGTCACAACAATTGGCGATTCACTTGGGAGAACTAGTTATCTCTGATCTTCTATTGACGTTTTTCAAACTTCCGAAACAAAAAAATTTCTCAGAAAACTTAAACTTTATTATAAAAAGATAAAGCATATCACACTTCAAACTGTCAATGATATTTTGTTTCAACCTCTTTCTATTTTAATTACTTGTATCCTCAACTTGTCCTTGCATTTACATCAGCCATTACTTGGTCTTGTAAAAATTAAAATAAAGTCTCCCCTGTGTAGCAGCCTTTTAAATATGCTCCTTTGTCGCAGGTAGAGCCTCTGCTGCCAGCAGGCGTCCATAGCCTCGACAGGGTTACCTATTATCCAGTAATGATCCTTTATCCTGCTTAAGGGTATTTACAACTTTTCAGAGAAAAACCCATTTTAACACTTTTTTCCTTTTTTTTTATTCTCTAAAGAACAATGTCTTGGTTTGGTGGCCAAATTATGACACAGTCATTCACTTGATTTACACTTTTGCTGAACAAGCTGGCTCGTGATGAGACCCCTTGTCTTTTGATTGCAACAATATTGAGTCGTTGCACTGTTTTGGTGGACAGTATTGGCAAAGTCAGCAAGTTATAATACCTGTGATCATGATAAGTCGGCTTGTGATGAGACCTCTTATTCTTTGAGATATAGTGTTTCTTGGATTGTCTCTCTAAATGCTGCAATTTCCTTTAGCAGGGAGGAAGTCAAATTTTTCCTTAAGAAAGTTCTGGACGACAATAATAGAGCTTCTTGGAAATGGCTGTTTCTACAGGGAATCCTTATTTTGTTATTGATGCCTTTCATTGTACTGACATAAAACAATTTCTTCACTAAGATTACTTTCTTCAAATTTCTTGGAGTTGAAACTAGTATCATATCTGAGTTAAAGTTCTATTGATAATAAAGATCAAATTTCCAAAAGATTTGCTATTTATAGAAGCAGAAGTTCAAAATCTTGATAGAGAAAAGGTGTCTTTAGTAAATGTCAAATGCTGTTAACCATAGCAAATTTTATTATGGGGAAAAATATTTAACGAAATGAGAGGTAGACATTCCCTAGGATTATGTACAGAGTAGGGATAATCTCTTCTCTTATTTTACCTACCAACTATTAAAAGGAAACCTAAAAACTAATAACCTAGCTAAATTACTCCTACTCCTATTCTAACTATATACAGAAAATTAACTAGGTGAAATGATATTTCCAGTGGAACCATCTTTTCATTTTCATTTCTACCCGTATGTAACTTTCAAACATTAGCGTTAAGAAAAAAACTTTTCCTAGACTGTTAATGTTGGATGTGGAATAAGAATGTGTAACTTCAGTTGGAATTCTGTCTAATATTTCTTTCTCATGAAAACTTCTTTCCAACTGGACACCTATTGGATCATAAAAATCAGGATGAATTTCTGTTATGGATTGATGATCTCGTAATAGGAAAGATGACAAGCCAGGCTGTGAATATGATTTTTCAGTTTCAATGGCTTGTAACCTACTGTGCGTTAAAGTTGAGCTTTTAGCGATTTCGTGTAAAAGGAAAGTTTCCATATATAAATCACTAAATAAATCAATGCAGAATAGATGGAAATTCCTGGAAAGATTTTTATCAATTGGTGTGAATTGCCGACAAGTTTCGAAAGGTACTTTCCTTCGTTGGTGATGTTTTGGATGCCAAAGAAGTTTTTTAAGAAAGTCTGATATTGATTGATCTTGAAATTGAAAAGGTTCTATACTTCCTTGACACAGTTTAGCTTTCCAAAATGGTAGCATACCTTTCGAATGTTTTTTGATAAGGTGCTCAACATACCACAGTAATCTATCAAAAGTGTGAAAATTTAAAACACAATCCGATTTTGTACAAAATGAGTGCAAGTGAGAAAGAAAGAAATGATTATCTGTACAAATAATGTTACAGCACAACTGGGATTGACTTGGAATATCTTGCTTTTCACAAGAACTGGCCAGAATTATGGGATCCGAGCAATTTCGAATTCCGTCTTGTGAATCAGAAGACAAGTTATGATTGTGAACATGGATGGGGGTTTCCTCATGATATGAATCATAGATCGGGGTATTGTCTTGGATAGTAAAATCATGCAAATGATCTTTTACTTTGAAATGAGGATTGACTGATATGATTCCTGAATTAGGATATCTCTCATTATCTGAGGTTTGTTGAGTTACTTGGGATAAATCAATAACATCATCGTTGTCAAAGTAACTATCATAAATGATTTTACAGGTTTCCCTAGATTTCTCTTTTTCTTCATATATTTTCAGACAAGGAAGGTCAAGTGGTTCTTGTTTGAAAATGGTCAAAGGATGTTCTATAGCTGTCTTTTTATCTTGAAAACCTAATGATGACTCATTTGAATAATCCTCTGTGCTTTTTGAGATATCTTTAATATTGAGAGGGGAAAAATTATCATCACTAAAAACATCAGGATAAAGAGAAAAATGCGATTCTGAGACAATGCATTTGAAAATATCATCATGGAAAAATCTTTGTTCATCAGATTCATCATAGACATCGGGCTTTAGATCATACCTTTGTGTACTGATACTTTTTGGAAGAGAAATAGTTTGTTGTTCTAACCTTGGCATCTGCATTTGTTGATTTGCAACGATATTATCTGACCTTGTATCAAAGTCATCTCCTGGTTCCAAGGTAGGCTTTCCTCCAGCATTCTCGCTTTTGTCTTCTTGCATTAGAGCATGCATGACTCCTAGGCTTTGGGGACTTTCTTCATCTTGGCTGATTTGTATATTCAAATTGGAATTCTCATTCACATTAGAAGAAAATGAGACAAAGCTTGAACTAATTTCTGCTTGATCAGACATAGGAGGCAGGGAATACTCAGCATAATCTGAAGATTCTTCATCCATGAGTTCACTTTCAAGATCATACTTTAGACAATTAAGATGAAATCGCATATTAAAATCCCTAACAGATTCATCTTGTTTCCGTAGATAATCAATTTCATCATATACCTGGTCATAGTCATAACAATCAAATTCAAAAATGAAAGTCTTGACGAATTGGTCCCAGTTGTGAATTGATGCAACTGGGAGGGTTCTGCACCATTTTCTAGCTTCCGCCGTGAATGTAAGAGTAAAAATTCTGCATAAAACGCCTTCATCAATTCTTTGAATATCAGAACTTGAAACTCTTTGAATAAATTGAAGAGCATGATTAAAAGCAGAAGAATTATTCTTACCATTGAATTTTACCTGAGACAAGAGTCTTACCACTTCAGGTGGAGTGTTGAAAGAGGTAGGAACATGTATGCAACTCCAAATGGGAAGTTTGCGAGGAGCCATCCTGATTCAAATGTTACAATTGAAAATCATTCCAACAGACGCTATGTTCAGGCCCTCCTTCTAGCGCCAAATATGTTGAAGCCCCGAGAATCGGGTCGACAATAAGGGGGATACCCACCCGGTCCAGACCTTGGTTGGCAGCTCCTTATCCGTTTGGTATAGCGGGTCCGACTGGGGATAATGGGACCAGTTTCCCAATATAAGGGTGTGTGTGTGTGTAGAGTCGGATGATGCTGATCTAAGAGTACTTAAAGCTAATTTGATTCAAATTTCTAAACTAACTCTATGCTATTGTAATCTAATGAGAAACAACACATCTAATCTACGATAACCCGGGGTGTATTTCTTCTATTATGCGATCTAAAGAGATTTCAAACAATAACTGGTAATAAAGATCATTCAGCTATCATAAGAATAGAAATCAATTAAGATAAACCACTTTGCATAAAAAGTTAAGCAAAACAGTTGTGAACAGCATATCGCATAATAAGTTATTCATATATCAAACACAAATAAATGACTCCACCGTACATAAGTGCCAAATGGTAACTCATATATTCATGCAGTAACATATAAACAACTGAAAATTGTATATCACTTTAAGAATATAAGCAAAAATGGTCAAGAGATAAAAGTACCATTTATGACTAATCCTACTCATAAGCTTCAAGCAAAAACGATTTATCTCTACTTGTTCTAACATCTACTAAGAGTACAAAAGTGCAACATCAGTAGCAAACATCAAATGCAAACATTAATAAATCTCGATCCATCCATTCATCAAAACCTCCTCTGAGGGTGCAAAAGTGCATGTTTCTGAGGACAAGTTTTTTTGACAAATTTCTGGACCCTTCTCTAAATGCATGAGAAGGGTTAAAATACTACTTCATAATTCTAATAATAGTGTGTTTACAAAATTTAGGATGCGGTTTTCAAATGACCGTCCTTTTTCTAATCTAATTTAAAAGAAAAAACAACATTCTAAAATAAGGCTACTTCTGAATTTGGTCCTTAAAGTTGCAAGTGTTCATCATGGGCTTGAGGAGAGTCGGCTGGTTGACTTCTGCGCTGAGCTGGGCTGCGAAAACAGCATCTATGAGAGCTGGCACTACTTTTTCGGCCGCGTTTGTGATGCATTTCACAGTCATCCATTGACTATGCGGCTTGACCAAGTATGTCCAGTAACATTCCCAATTCAACCTGTTTAATGCTTGGATCGCTTTTCCCTTTGCCTACGCTTTCTGCTTCCATTCTGCTTCCAGATGTAGCTTATTTGGTAGGTACCCTGGGGTGGTCTCTGTGATTAAATTGGCCCTGTGTAAATTCTCATTTACACTGTCGATAAGAATGATTGCTTGTGTAGCTGCTGTCTCCGCTGCTCGCTCCGCCTGCCTGATTTGATCGTCCCATCTATTAAAGAGCAATTCTTTATGATTTTCGTTTATTCTGGGTGAACCTGCTCTTTTCCCTTCATCTTCATCCTGCCAAGTTAAGTATTCCGTCACTCGTCTGTCACTCTGATCATAGTCACTCCGCAAGTCTACCACTTGATTGGTGATTTTATCGCTCAGCTCGCAATAGTGACTCCACTGTGATATTTTTACGTCCCAACTCTTCCTGTTGCTGCAGTAGTTGCTCATTTAATCCAATAGATTCTGAAATAAATTCCGCCAGCTTAGGCTCATCTTTATGCATTTCCTGTAAAGTTTACAATTGTTTTCCTTTCTCGTCTAGACTTCTTTGATAGCCTATCTGCATTTGTTGAAAGTCTTCCTGCAGCTTCTTGAGCTGTTTGGAAGCTTCAATATTAGCATTGGCTTGTTGTAATTGTCATTGTAGTAGCTGTATTTGATCTTCTTGTTCTTTCAACAATTGCTGAACTTCTAATGCCTTGTCAATAGTTGCAGAAGCATATGCTCCTACGATCTGAGACAACTTAGTGAGATTTTCAGTTGGGTTATTGCTGGGATCTTTCCATAAGACGTCCAAATGTTTAGCATCTTGTGACAATGTATTTTCTTGTTTTCTTTTCTTCCTCTGTCTCCTTACAACTACTTTATGTTGGGGACTATAAAATACATCCGGTGGGGGTATTTCTTCTACATTAAGTAGAAGCTCAGAAAGTGGAGTGATAGGAATGTGCTCCGTTTCTGTGACACTACTGACTATGGTCGAAACCACTTCTTGCGCTACCTGTGTATTGTTCACAGGTGTTCTTGGGGCTTGCCCTTCAAGATTGATCAGCTCGTTGAAGGTTTCCCATTCTTTGTCCAGTTCTGTTGTGACGAGTGGCACTTCGATGACAGGAGCGGGGACATCTCTTGGCGGGGAGGCGATAACTTGCTGTTGCGACATTGCACTTGACTGAGCTGTATCTTTAGCTGTTTCTTCGTTTTTTCCTTGGTCGCTTCCAGTCCCTTTAGAATGTTCAGGCACTTCTTGCGCAGTGTTAGATTTAGATTTGGAAGTGCTAGAGTTTCCACTGAGGCTAACGCTTGGAGTTGGTTCTCTGGCAGGCAGTCGCAGCTTCTCTAGAGGAATACTGGCCAGCCTTCTTTCCCTGAATAACATGAATCTTTGGAGGTCATCTGGAGACAACTTCGACCGAGCTTCCCGCAAAATTTCCTGGAGTGAGTTTCTACTCTGAAACAAATCATCAAACAAATCTTTCTTTCCAACGAATACTTTTATTTTGACGTTCGTTGTGAAATCTTGGGCAACATCATTTGGGTCAAATGGCCTTGCTGGGAATTTAAATAATTGTAGACACGTCACATTCTCCACTTCGGTGAAAGCGTGTCCTACATCGAACAATGAGAAGGCCCCACAAGCTACAGGAAACTGAGGCCATATGGCCTTCTTTTTATCTTTTAGGTCTTTGGTCAGGCCGCCTTCTGAACAGGTTTGATAAGCAATTTCTCGAGCCAGCAGTTTGTCAGGAATATACAAGGGTAGGACATGAGGAGGGACGGTGCTTCTAAATACTCTAATATAGGTGAACCATTCTTCCCCAAACCATCTTGCGATGGGGGTGATATCTATCTGTGCCTCGGGTGAGCACCTCGGGGGGTCTTCATCATACATCATCCTATACAAGGGTAGGATAAGCCTGTGACAAATCTGGTAGAAATGTGGGATGAACTGAGAATCCCACAGTACCTTATGATAAAAATGGATAGGTAATGGGTCCTGGGTAGTCCATTTCCAACCCATAATGGGAAATTTAGACACATAACAAATAGAATCCATAACATATGCGGATAGATAAAAAGGAGGATAGATCCTTTGAGACAAGGATCTCTTAGACCGGTAATTGATAACAGCCGTGTATAAATTATCAGAAAGGATCCTAGCCCAATCCATAATATCGGCGTTTGTGGCAGCATCGATTAATGGTAACCATTCAGACAAAAACTTATTGATATTCGGCATCCCAAATAACCTACAAAGCATGGCCACAGCAAAACAATACGGAGAGGTGAGGGAAGTAGTGCTGTACATACCGTTTTTGTCCGTTTTGAGTGGCTCCTCCTTTCTGGACCAATCTTTGGTGGTCTCTGATAGGTCTGGGTTCTCTGCCACAAATTTCTTAACAAATTGTGCATTGTAAGTTGCCTGCGGTTCAGGAAGATGATACATAAGCTTTAAATCTTGTGCAGCGAATGATCCGATGAGCCCTTGCCCTTGAATCTTGAATTGTCTGTTGTCCATGTTTGCATTGTCAAGTATCCACTTGATCATATCCGTATATGGTAGAATTTTGGGCCTTGCTACTATCCGATGAAGAAATGAGCATGCTAGCTCTTCTAAGGACGCTTCGGAAGGGCGTTGTGAGCCCGCGATAGTAGTAACCTTCATTATTCTAGGATTCTCTTCTTCAAGTAATTTGTACATGCTTTCCCACGTCGATATCCCTGCGTCTTTGTTACAGGCTGTGTCTGTATACAAAGGCGCCATTTCCTTCATCTTTTCCTTAGCCTCAAAGCCCTGAGCTCTATTTTTCTTTCCCATTTCTTCCTGCGTATGGTTGTGTATCGTCTTTGGCTCTCCGTTCCTGCATCTCAAAAGTGAAATGGAAATGACTGATCAAGAAAGGTGATGGGAGAGTTTTAAATGCAGCAGATATATCAAACATGCCACCTTACGTGAAGTAATTCTTTACAAAAGCACGCGTCTACATTTCATTTAATAGCTGACAACCAATCCCTTTACTATCATTAAAAGTGCATGATCTTGAGTTAGATTATGGTAAGTGGCCTTTCTTAAATAGCGTGCCCGTAGGATTCGTGTTGAAGTGATTTATGATTTGCTTACGTAACATCGCAGATCGCACCATCGTAGATCGCACGAATATAATATCGCAGCAATCGCAACATCGTAGATCGCAGAAGTTTGATGTTTTCCAAATCTTGCCAGCTTATTTCTGCGATATGTGATCTTGCGATCGGTGTTATCGCAGATCAGTAAATCTTTAAGTTTTTTCCTTATGAGTATTACTTTATTGCGATGCGATGTTATGCGTAACATGAGGGTCTTGTGCATATTGATATTATAGAGAAATGGAGGCATTTCCTATCTTTTTTTGCAACGCGGTTTCAAAGGTATTTCCCTCATCGTAGACTTAGGTTAACAATATTCAAAACACTTTTCTAAGCTTACGATGGTAACCTTATTTTGAAGAAAGGAAACTCTTGCTTTTTTTTCTTTAAAATTTGACTAAGGGTCCCCATTCATTTAGTATTTTGGACAACACTTAAATGAACAAGGGGGGGGGTGTTGCTGGCCACAACAAAACCAAATCAATTTTTATGCTGTAAAGGGCTTTGTTTTCGTAAAGCACTTGTGACTTGGTCAATTTTAACGGAAGAAATGATAGCACATTATGAGGATACAAAGAGTAACACCTTCTTTAGCTAATTGATAAATCTAAAACAAAAGGGTTCAATGGGAGAGCACATTGAGGACTTCCAAAAATTGAATATAAGGGTAAATGATATTCCAGAGAAACATAGGATTGAAGTCTTCATAGGGAATTTAAATGATAACATCGAGCATGAGGTTTTCCTTTGGGAACCTAATTCATTGGAGAAGGCATACAGGTTGGCAAGAAAAATTGAAAGAAAAATTATGGAAACAAGGAAGCCTACCACTCATAACTATAAAGATAGAACTGTTGTTTCTCCTATCTGTTCACCACCTACAAGGTTGATGCCAAAACAATTGAAAGAAAAAAGAGCAAAATGGCTTTGTTACAATTGTGATAGAAAATACACCAAAGGTCATAAGTGTGTTGAGAAGAAATTAATTTACATAGATGGGGAAGAGGAGCAAGAAAAGGAACAAGTAACATCGAAAGAAGAGGATATACAACAGGAACCAATCCTAGAGAAATATGAAATGAATCTAACCATATCTTGTAATGCTTTGACAGGAATTACCACTCCTCAAACTCTCAAGATAGAAGGGCATATGAAGAAGAGAAAGGTAATAGTGTTGATTGATTTGGGTAGTACCCATAATTTTATTTATTGTAAGATAGCCAAGGAATTGAATTGCTTCCTATATGCAACACGAGAGTGCCAAGTGATATTTGCAAGTGGAGGAACCATAAATTTCTTTGGCAAGTGCCATAATATCAAGCTATCCATGGGAGAATATGTATTGAATAGCACAATGCTTTCCATTCCAATGGGTGGTGCTGATGTTGTACTGGGAGTTTAATGGCTATAATCCTTGGGTACAATAGCTTTTAATTTTCAAGAACGTTTCAAGAAATTTTCTTTGGAAGGAAAGGAAGTTGAATTAAGGGGTATCACAGGGAAACAAGGAAAGATAATTAGCTCTAATGGAATGACAAAACTTCTAAATAAAGAACAACGAAGCATAATTACACAATTATGTTCGCTAGAGGTTTCCACATCAAAATCATCTATTTCTCAAGATCTCCAAAAAGTCTTGGAAAATCATTCCAAGGAATTTGAGACTCCCAAAGGCCTCCCACCTATTCCTGATCATGATAATGCTATTCATTTGCTTCTAGGAAGTGTTCCTCCAAACATCATGCCTATCAGATATCCATGTGCCCAAAGGAGTGAAATTGAACGTATGGTTGCAGAAATGCTAGAGGTTGGTATAATTATCCAACCAAATTCAATAAAAAAAGCAAGGGATGAATGGAAGAATGAAAAAGTATGGTGGTAACTCATTCAAAAGCTGTAAAAGATCCCAGTTCAAACAATATTTCTAGAACTTCACGAGGAAGGAAAAATCATATTGGAACCTGAAGCAGTCACAGAAACAAGAACCTGATGTTATAGACATTTTTGTGCCTTACAGCTCCAAGCATGAAATGTCCATAAACCAAGGGCTCCTAAATCCTTAAAAGTGTTGTTATAACTCCTAAAGGAACAAGGTCAACAAATTACAACTTCTCCCAGAAGTTCTCCACCAGAAACTGCTCAGAACTAGTCAAATCAGGATCATTTCAGCTGCTCCACTAGCTAGCTGCGTTGCAAAGCACCCAAATACACTAGCTAGGTGCATTGCAACGCACCTAAATGCACTACCAGGGTGCGTTGAGCGGGAAATGACAAGTGGCAGAGTCATTCCACGAGGTGGAGAGACAATGGAAGCTTCCAGAATCTTCTCCAATGACACTTGCCTCACTGAATTCGACCAGGGATGAGTAAGAGGCTCTCAGTCTCCAAGTGGAAGCAAGAACTGACAGAGAGAAGCCACTAATCAATTCATGAGCTGACTCATCCTCTTTGCATACATCTATATATGGATCCCTCACCAAGAGATCCAGGAGGCTGGAATATTGTACATTGC
Source organism: Pinus tabuliformis (assembly GCA_031772625.1). Lineage (NCBI taxonomy): Eukaryota > Viridiplantae > Streptophyta > Pinopsida > Pinales > Pinaceae > Pinus > Pinus tabuliformis. Next base: position 527,291,597 of record CM062804.1, on the reverse strand, counting down.
AGAGAATTGCTGTTGGTTTTGAGATAGATATCAGAGTATTGGGTGATTTATGCTTTGTTGGAGGTGAAGAGGGGCTTCTCTGCTGGGAGGTTGATGCTGGATCAGGAATCATCGATTGTAACTCCTCCTGGACCTTCTTGTTATATCAATAAAACTATTTGAGTTTCTCCTACATGCTTGTGTATCATTGATGTTTGTTACATTTGTATGTTTAGCTTAAATCTGATCCTAAGCTTTTTATGAGTATGAACCCATGTCTTTGTATAGTTTCCTTCTTCTGTGATCTTGCAGGTACTTGGTGAAGCTGGGCAAGTAAGGGAGCAGGTAGCTGGAAGCTGTCAAAGAGGAGAGAGATTGGATCAAAGGACTAGCGCAAGACACAGGATGGTTCATCCTATTTCTATTTGTTTATAGTTCATAAAGGAGAATACAAAAGTAGTTTTCTCTGTTTGTTTCTAAGGTCACTGTCACACCTTAGTGGGATAGGGTCATTCTGAATAGACACTTTTCCCGTTAACAAAATGGAGACTCCGCTGGGGATTAAATATTCCGTCCGAAACCCAGCTATTTATCGCATGTTCCTAAGGGTCAAGATTTTGGAAAGACAATTTGATCTTATTCAATACCAACATATTTCTAGAAACTTAAACACATTAACCGACTCATTAGCAAACTATGTGTTAGATAGACATTTGCAGCATTTATAAAAAGAAACACATCATCAATGTTTTACATGTGGATCATATAACTCAACCAGAATAAAACTCCGAAAATCAAAAATATATATAGCTGTTTATGGTTTACATATAATGTTCTGTAACCAAGACAAAATCGGTCGCGCGACCCAAAAACTCAAAATGCTAGGGGGCACCCTAGTCTAATGATGCTCGTGATAGCAAGTCACAGCCTGTGCGATCATGCGTAGGAGACGAGTCCATCGTCTGGGCACACCAGTAGTATGCCGCTGTAACCGCAAAGGTAGCTCGTCAGTCCTTGCATCTGGTATACCAAGAGTGAGGCCCTCAACCTGCTCCTGCAAAGTTGTGCGAGTCTCGGCCACATCGAGGTCGCGAAGAATAGCTCTTCCGGCGGCCTGTCCTGCTGGGGCAGCAGCTGGTACTCTCAGGCGAACTACTGGACGAACAGGACCAACATCTGCATGTACACATGAGTTTGATTAGAGTCTTGATAGAACAAAGCACAAGGACATTATAAACAAAAACAGTAAACATCAATATGGTCAGAGATCTTACCAATAGCACCCCACTGCTCGCCATCCGGCAGTACTAAATCTGGATCACCCTGGAAGTCCATGCCAGCATATGGATACTCGGCATAAACCATCTCCTGACGATCAAACCACCTGAAGAAGGTATCAGAAAATGAAATCTGAGATTGGCCAGCATGCCTAGACATATGGTCAACCCATCTCCGCATACGTGGTTTAGTAGGAGAAGGTAAGTCAAGTGCAATGTACTGCGGCTGCATCAGTGGTATCTTCTCCAAGGCAAAGGCGGTCAGAATAGAACCGTACCCAAATTTCTTCAACCTCCTGTTCTTTATCTTGGTCAACTGTTCCTTCATCACAAGAAGTACTGCGTCGCACCAGTTGAACACCTTCGGTTGAAGGCATTCCAAGGCATGCAGCATAAAGGATCTGTTGGCCACATGAAGAGACGCACTACTGGCCATCCTACCAAAAGTAAACAGGATAGTCCTAAGAGACCTGTCAGTGACATCATAGATGATGATCTTGCCGTCTTTATTCGGCTAAGATCCTTCTCTGCAATACCGGCGGACATAATCTCTCACAGAATCGCCTCCTCGGGCCGAACCTGACAAAGAGATGGGGGCACCCCGCCTCGACAAGCCAGTCAAGAAATAGATGTCTACTGCAGTCAAGGGGATAGATTTGCCCCTAATCTGGAAAACTTGGTTGATAGGATCCTAGGCGTCAAGCAAATATTGCAGTAAGTTAATCTGCTGTCTCATGCTAGAGATGCGGAAGAACTTCAGCAAGCCACAATTCCACAGCGCGTTCACTGTAACTGGATCATGTAGGGCAATCATGTCCTCTTCTTCATGTTCTCGTTATCGCCATGTAAGGGTCATCTTGCTCCAAGATCTCTGAAAAAACAAACAAGAGAGGAGTTAGATCCTGATTTTGATGAGAAACAGGCAAAATTCAATCAAAAAATTGTGCAACAAATTCCCTTTCTGCGCCCAACGCACCTGCAGCAGTGTTCCAGGTGCGTTGAATGTCAAACTGCCTTCATACAGGCCAGCATTCAACGCAGGTTTCGATGTACTGAGGGTGCGTTGATGGCAGAACGAATCCCTCAAACCCCAGGGGCTCAGAAAAGCAGGGAATAAAGCACATAATGCAAAAAGGAAACCATGAAATGAAAGAGCTCAGGTTTAGCTCCTACCTGGTCCAGACGGCACCAAGAATCGTCCACAGAATCTCCCGAAATCAACTGATGAAAATCGAGGGGGAAAACACCTCCAAAGCTCCAACAAACCAAGTTCAAATGAAATGGTAAAATGAGAGGTAAAAAACACTTTTTAATTACTTTTATGTAGTTCAAAGTAAAATATTAGCGTTTTAATCTCGTTTTCAAAGCAAATATTGTTCATTTCTAACTAGTTTGATGAAGCAGTTGAAAATACAGTACGATCTTTGGAAGGACAAAGCTATCTATGGTAAAAATCAAAACAAGACCATCTAATCGAGCAGTTTTAGCGCATAGTTCAAGCTCGTTAAAAAATAAACATAAGACTGAGCAAATGTTTCCATCCACGTGTAAGCTCGTTAAAAAATGAACTATTCCCTGGTAAATAACCACCGTGAATGAAGCATTTCAGCCATTAAAGCCTTGGTCGTGTTCGCACCGTCACCTCCACTTTTCCATTGGCCGATCATTCACCTCCATTTGATTGTTTACCCATTTTGAGGAACAGCTGCGAAGAGTGATTTCACTAGCCATCCTTGTGACACTGCCGTGATTGGAAAATTCCAAACCTTACCTGGAATCAGCTGCTACCTATTTTATCACTCATTCCTCAAAAGACGAGTCTTATTTAAGCTCTTTTCAACTGACTCGTAAAATATGAAAAGATTGCTGAGTTTTGGCCTTCCAGCTCGTTAAAGCGACAGGAAGTGCTATCCCTCCTCTAGATTTTAATCTTTTTGGACCCGAGGGATTATTGCACAAAAAGATCAAGCGCTTGTTTTGTTCGGCTCATTAAAACTATTGAAAATTCACCCCTTCTGTATTGTTTTATACTTTTTCGGACTTAAGGGATTAGATAACGAAAAAGGAATTCCGGAGTTACCTTTACATACCTTTTCAGACTCTCTAAAAATGAAAAGGACCGAGTTATCTTTGTCGTTAGACTCGCTAAAAAGATTAAATAGCGACAAACTTGTCTTTAGGCGAGAACGAGTTTCACTATCACTAGGCTCGTTAAAACATAGTGATGGGTTTGCCCGAAGGGCAAATTATAGAACAAGCATATGTTATCCTCCTCAAGCTTGACAAAAATAAAGAGGTACTGGTCAGCAATGACTGGGGAAAAATTGGGAAGAAAACTCAAAGAAACTTTGTTGGTAGCAAGTCGCTCTTGAACATGACACTTCCACTCCGTGCCTGAATGGGGTTGGGTTGTTTCATTCACCGGTCACATCACCATGGTCACACCATACCATCCACATTTGGGGTAAATGCTACCAATCCATCACATAAGTGTCGCCGACATGTTCAAGAGAAGTCATCCAGAGAAGTCACCTGTGTCCCATCCACTACCATACATTATACTTCATTCCTTCATGACCGCCACCCTGAACCATATATCATCAGATCGTTTTCACCTCCATCAAAATCATTTGCTCCGTTCCATGTCATTGATGTGGGATTCATTAAGGCCCTCCTTTGACGGATCGCTTCTTGTCGACATCAGCTCATTATCCAAGAAGTTGATCTAGGAACACCCCATTCAGTACTTTGAAGCTTGCATGCCTCAATGGCAAGTTTCTCACTTCCGGCGACAGGTATACATCAATGACCTTCGACCGAAAGATTTTGCGTGGTGTTCGACGCCAAGTCCTTTATTCACACCACGTGAATTGTACTGCAGTACCTTGAGGGTCATTATCATTATCGGTGATTCCTCTCGCGCTTGTTAACAGTTTACATCATTGACTGGTAATCAAGTGATGTCTTTCCATGTTCGACTTCAAAACATTTCTCACATGGATCGACTTGTACTTCGAGTGAAGATCGGACGAGATTGAAGACCCTGGATCTAGTTTCATCCATCCGGGCTGCAATATACATTCAGGAAAATAAAGACATTGAAATGTACAACATTGCAGCACAAATAATCATCCTACCAAAAGGATGATGACTCTATCGGAATCATCAGTCTACCATCAGACGATTGTCTGTCCTATGTACATGAAAATGAATTTATAAAGCTGAGCATGGGAATGCCCGCCTCAGCTAGATCATGAAAATAGTATGAAGATAATGTATTGTATTGTATCTTATTACAGGTCTCCTCCTAGCATTGAAAGAACTTCGGATCCTCCTAATAAAGCATTTCACCCGATAAACGGCCTCATACTTTAGGGGGCAATTGTTATAGACATTTTTGTGCCTTACAGCTCCAAGCATGAAATGTCCATAAACCAAGGGCTCCTAAATCCTTAAAAGTGTTGTTATAACTCCTAAAGGAAAAAGGTCAACAAATTACAGCTTCTCCCAGAAGTTCTCCACCAGAAACTGCTCAGAACTAGTCAAATCAGGATCATTTCAGCTGCTCCACTAGCTAACTGCGTTGCAAAGCACCCAAATACACTAGCTAGGTGCGTTGCAACGCACCTAAATGCACTACCAGGGTGCGTTGAGCGGGAAATTACAAGTGGCAGAGTCATTTCACGAGGTGGAGAGACAATGGAAGCTTCCAGAATCTTCTCCAATGACACTTGCCTAACTGAATTCGACCAGGGATGAGTAAGAGGCTCTCAGTCTCCAAGTGGAAGTAAGAACTGACAGAGAGAAGCCACTAATCAATTCATGAGCTGACTCATCCTCTTTGCATACATCTATATATGGATCCCTCACCAAGAGATCCAGGAGGCTGGAATATTGTACATTGCAGAGAATTACTATTGGTTTTGAGATAGATATCAGAGTATTGGGTGATTTATGCTTTGTTGGAGGTGAAGAGGGGCTTCTCTGCTGGGAGGTTGATGCTGGATCAGGAATCATCGGTTGTAACTCCTCCTGGACCTTCTTGTTATATCAATAAAACTATTTGAGTTTCTCCTACATGCTTGTGTATCATTGATGTTTGTTACATTTGTATGTTTAGCTTAAATCTGATCCTAAGCTTTTTATGAGTATGAACCCATGTCTTTGTATAGTTTCCTTCTTCTGTGATCTTGCAGGTACTTGGTGAAGTTGGGTAAGTAAGGGAGCAGGTAGCTGGAAGCTGTCAAAGAGGAGAGAGATTGGATCAAAGGACTAGCGCAAGACATAGGTTGGTTCATCCTATTTCTCTTTGTTTATAGTTCATAAAGGAGAATACAAAAGTAGTTTTGTCTGTTTGTTTCTAAGGTCACTGTCACACCTTAGTGGGATAGGGTCATTCTGAATAGACACTTTTCCCGTTAACACCTGATAGCTACGAAATCGATTAATTTCAGAGTATCTCATCAAGTAGAAGAACTTACCCACTAAAGATTTCAAATGGAAGGACAAGAATTTTATACAGAAACATCAAGAACTACTCCAACATTGAGGACAACACTTTTTGAAGGAGAGGGGCATGTTAGGTCCCTTTACTACTAGTGTAACCCCTTATTGTTATTAGTACAACCCACTTATTATATTGTTGTGCCCATGTAGTCCCCATATTATTATTATTGTGCCCCATAGAAGCCCACTATTGTTACTATTGTGCCCTTACATTATTATTGTTATGTTGGCTTTGATTATATTATGACCCCTTAGACTCTTATATATAGAAAGGAAGTCTTGTCATTTGTATCATCCAAGAATTGTTCAATTATGTAATGTAAAGGAGGTTGCCCCCTCAAAGAGGCTTATTTTGAAGGCGTTGATATCTCTTTTCTATCTTTTCGTGAGTTGGTTTCATAACAATAAGGCTTTAGTGTCCATGAAGTAATGCCCATTTTTGAAAATGAGATCTCTACCTTCTTTGGATTCAAAATAAAAGGTAAAATAGGCTCTACCATAGAAGCGATTAGATATTTTGCCTTGAGTTGACAGAGACTAGTTTCGTTGAACCCATTTTTCACATTTTTTTGAGAGGATCATAAGCCAGTGAACTACCCAACCTAAACCTTCTCTGACAATGAGAGAGCGCCTCTTTGAGGCAATGTGGGAGGTAGAACAATTTCAGGAATGTCCTCAAGCTTTTTGACAAACTTCGAGACTACAGGTTGATCTTGAGGGGGTCCAAGGGAGGAAACAAGACTCGCAAAGGCCATAGCATCAACGTCAGAGGGGGACGCAACACCTATGTGAGACCCCTCGGGATCAGACTCTCGAGGGGCCATGGGGAAGCGAGGAGACTGAAAAAAAGAACGTGACCTCATAAAAAGAGTGCAACATGAAAGAGAGTTATCTTTTTGAAAATGCCACTTTTAATAATAATAATAATATAATATTTTTATTCTAATATCTTTTTTTATGTAATATTATTTTATTATTATATATTTATATCAAACCTATTTAATTAATTAAATATGATTTTGCTGGTTCATAACTTTATTTTTGGTTTTTGTATTGAAAATATGGTAGCTAAATAGTAGTAAAATGTAAAACTATTTGATGGTAATTTAGTTCATCATAGCAGAAACCCGTCGTTATTCTATCATAACAGTGTTGATACTCAATATTATTAAAATTCCCTTCTAAGGGAAAGCTGACGTCTAAAAAGCCTTTTCAACTCCAACTACAACTATTTAGAAAAGAGGAGTTATTTTATAAATAAATTTTCTTCGTCACAACCGAGTCCTGGAATCTCCAACAAGGTTAGTTACCCAGAATTTTGTTGTTTATTGCCAACTTGTCCACTCGCGAACCAAGAAAATAAATCAATCCCAAATAGAAAGATCAATGGTAGTTTGGTTCTGCAATATGTTGCCACTCTCTGTGGCTCTTTGTGACAGAACTTCGTCAATATTCCAGAAACTTTATCCCCAGTTGCTCTTTCATAAAAAATTATTAATTAATCAACAAATGCAATCTCAATAAACAATTCATCTGTGCGAAAATCAATGTGAAATGATGCGGCGGGGCGCATGCAGGCGGCCAAATGCTCTGAAACATATGGTAACGGTCCAAAACAATTTCCGCAACAGATGTTGTTACGGACTAGGGAGTGGGAAGGCGTCATTGCTGTCCTCAATGGAATTTAACAGGTCGGTCCAATAGTTACTTTCGTCCCCGTGTAGATCTACACTTGGTGCTGGCAGCGACATGGTAAGCGAACTTCTTATCGCTGATCCGAACGGAGCGTCCTGTTGATATTGAAGGGTGTTTTCTGTAATTTCTGATCCTCCCTTGCTGGAATTTGTACATGTGGTAGATGAAGATTTCTCATCGCTGTAGGAGTAGTGCTGATCATTCTGATGAGGGTTACTGGATGGCATTAGAATGGGCATTGGATTCCAACCAGTAATTTCTGTGTCGGTGTTTTCTGTAATTTCTGATCCTACCTTGCTGGAATTTGTACATGTGGTAGATGAAGATTTCTCATCGCTGTAGGAGTAGTGCTGATCATTCTGATGAGGGTTACTGGATGGCATTAGAATGGGCATTGGATTCCAACCAGTAATTTCTGTGTCGGTGTTTTCTGTAATTTCTGATCCTACCTTGCTGGAATTTGTACATGTGGTAGATGAAGATTTCTCATCGCTGTAGGAGTAGTGCTGATCATTCTGATGAGGGTTACTGGATGGCATTAGAATGGGCATTGGATTCCAACCAGTAATTTCTGTGTCAAAAGCTGAGGGCCGTTCCTCTATCAATGACGATGGAGTTCTATGTTTATTCCTGTGATCAGTATTGGTGGGTATCTTTCCTTTTGATTTTTTCTGCGGGTCAGAAAATTGTAACCATTCTTGTGAAAACGCAGTATACTTCGCAGAATCATCCTTCTGCCTGGAAATGAATTCCTGATTTATCTGGTTCTGGGAGCCATGAAACCATGTTAATACATTCGGTTGGAGGAATTCATTCGTTGAGATGGAAGATAATAACCCTGATGGACCTGCTGACACAGGGTTATTGTGCGCGGCCAAAAGATTCAAAATTTGGGACAGTTGCCACAAGTACTGATGATCAGCACTGCCGGCAGAGACATGAGAAGTATTGAAATAGTCTCTGGCCAGTCGTCGTAATTGAGCTTCAACCAATGCACTATTCAATTGAGTAGCTATGGCAGTCGAAGACGACGCCATGAAAGGTGACAACATATCTGCTGTAGGTAGTGGAATGTGGGTTACGGGATCGATTCCCATCAAAAGCTGTCGTTTTTTAAGTTTAGTGTTCCAGTGATTCTTTATCTCGTTATCCGTTCTTCCAGGAATATGCGAGGCTATAGCCGACCATCTAAAATTTACCAAAAAAGTCATGTCTAAGATTTAATAGTCTGCGAGAGAAGAAAAGCACATACAAACTTGTATATGAACCATTCTATGTCCTATATGAAACCGATATATAGAACATTGAGTTGAGAAAATCTAATTATAATAAAGTAGGAGGTCAAAGGTATTACTTATTTCCAAGGACAGCATGAAGTCGAATGATGGCGAGCTCCTCAGGCATGGAGAAGTCTCCACGCTTGATATCAGGTCGCAAATAATTTGCCCATCTCAGTCTGCAACTTTTCCCACATCTGGATAAACCTGCACTCAGCACAAAAACATCTCTGGTCAGGTCGTTGGTGCTGCTGAAACGGTTTAACCAAATTATGTAGCAAATTCACCCTTTCCTCTGATAAATTTGACGGGAATTTGATAAAAGCTAAAAACCTTCTGTAATTTAATTAAAGTTGCATATCGATCAAAACCTTGTGACAACCTTAACCTTTGTTTTTCTTATTTAAATGGATCGAGGAATGTTTTTCTTATTTAAATGGATCGAAATTCCTCAAGTTCAATTAAAATTTTATAACCGAAGGGCGGAAAAAGGTTTGACACTGGGCCAAAATTTAGTCAAAGTTCCAAATGCCTTTCTTATTTAAATGGATCGAAATTCCTCAAGTTCAATTAAAATTTTATAACCGAAGGGCGGAAAAAGGTTTGACACTGGGCCAAAATTTAGTCAAAGTTCCAAATGCCGACCAGCTGAATGAATGCAGTGATTGCTCCCACACCCCTCCCAAAATTTAGTCAAAGTTCCAAATTTCGACTAGCGGGATGAGTGCGTGATTCCTCCCACACCCATCTCAAACGCATCTCAAACGCAACTCTGGGGAATAGAGCCTAGGTTTAGGTTCGGATATTATAGAGGTTTGCCGTTACATTAAAAACTAATTAACAAACCGATGTTTTTAAACTTTTTAAACCAATAACAAAATTTTCCAAACAGTAATTAGAATCCCTGGAATAAAAATTAGGGATTCCATAAAAGTGTCGTGATTCCTCCAGCCCTAAAAATTGTTTCTGCATCCACTAAAACCCATCCCAAAGATTTTAGAGTTGAATATACACGGTCCAGTACGAACGAAACAAGACCTTACCTGCAAGTTTGGGAAGGTTGCGCCAATTGCCCAGACCATGGCTCTCAACATAATGGACGAGCTTCCGATCCTCTTCGGCCGTCCACGGTCCTCTCTTCAGCCCTTCGTGATCACCACAGCAAGGTGCGCGCCCCATGATCAGATGTATATCTGCCTTTCTCCCTGCAGATTACTATTAAGGTTGTGTTTGTCTCGGTCTCTCGTGTTTCAGGCCTGCCTAGTCCAAGGTCACATATATAAATGCATGGTAACACAGGCAGCGCCTTGTTGTATTGATATTATGTTGCGTGAGGGCAGAAGTGGGATTTTAGGGCAGAAAGACTCTCGTGTTTCAGGCCTGCGTAGTCCAGGGTCACATATATAAAGGCAGGATAACAGAGGCGGTGCTTTGTTGTATTGTTATTATGATACGTGAGGGCGGAAGTGGGATTTTAGGGTTGGTAAAGTCTAAACTGAGGAGTCCAGTCACCACTCTTCCGCATCATAATGACAACTGAGATGACATAATGAGAAGATTTTGAAGGGACGCAGAAAAACAGCTATTGTTTCAGACAAAATTGTGAGTACGTCCCCTGAATTTTTTTATGAGAAGCCTCCCCTAAGTATTGCGATTTTTATGCTGGATAGCCTTCAATCTCCCACGTTGTTACCTAATCAACCTTAGAAAATAACAGTCCTGTATTTATGCATTTGTCTGTTTCTTGCCTGCCTTCCTTATGCTGCACGAATATGACTCGCGCTTTCAACTCCATTATTCAACGGGGTTTGTTGGATATATCATTTCACTACTTTAACAAGTGTTCATTGCATCTACCCTGCAATCGAGAAGCTCAGGAAGTAAATCTGGAAAGAGAACTTCAATTTTAAATTTCTGTTGAACAAAGTTTATACCAAATGGGTTTGGACTTCACTCATAAATAAGTCGCTCAACAAACAATGGAAACGAAAATTATTGATATGGATTCCGAGAAACACTTCCACCATTGTTAATTGAAAGAAATTTACTAGCATTATCAGGTGATACAGAATCAATGTTAAATAGTTACACTTAATGACTCCAAATCAATTTGAAAAGTGTTCGATTCGAGCGGCTACATCTCTTTCACATCAATCCATGAATAACTTAGTCTAAAAAATGTTTTAGCGAAAATTAATCAAAAAAATTGTAAAGCTTTACTAAAAATACTAAAATATCAATGAAAACGTTATGTTTTACTTCTAAAAAAGTTTCAGGTAACGGGAAAAATAATAAGATATACTATTGTTTATTAAAATTAGGTTACCATTTTTCACATAATTTTAATTAAAATTAGGTAGAGATTTTTAAACATATGAGTGTTTAAATTATTTAAAATGTATTAAAAAAATCATAATCTTGTTTGAGATTGTATTATTTAATTTTTGGAAAAAACTATTTCATTTCTAAATTACACTGTATCAAATTATTATAAAATGATTTATGTTTCAAGAATATAAAACATCTTCTAATAGGTAAATTGAGGCCACCAAATCTACTAACAAATATTACCAAGAAATCTAATTCTTTATGTCATTACTACACAAAGGGGGGTTTTAAGGTATAGTTGAGACAATTTTTGGGAAAATTGTCTTAACTTGAGACATAAAAAAAGCTTTTGTATTGTCTTAAATATTGTCTTACTATTTTTTATGAGACAATTTTTGGGTAAATTGTCTTCACTTGAGATAAAAAAAAAAAAAAAACTTTTGTATTGTCTTAAATATTGTTAGGTGTCTCAAATTATTGTCTTAAACAATTGTCTCTATAAAGACAATATATAAGACAAGTATTATTGTCTCTTAGTGACAATTTCATTTTTGTCTATCCAAAGACAATAGTCAGGATTAAAGACATATTGTCTTTATAGAGACAATATGTCTTTAATCCTAGCTATTGTCTCTCTAGAGACAATAAAAAATTATATTTAAAGACAATACAATATCACTTTTGTCTCTTTAGAGACAACATAAAATAATGAATCTAGAAAAATATCTCTCCATTGAAATAAATCAATATAAAAAAGTATTTAATTAAAAAAAACTACAATATCATTGATAAATTCATGTTAGGGCACAGTGGAATCGAACCACCAACCCCCTGCTTAGTAAGGCAGGTGCTCTTCCATTGAGCTAGCACCCTTCAAAGAATTATGTGAGTTATGTCATTGCTTGAAATTGCATATATAAGCATTGATTTAAAAAAAAATTATTAATCCATAATCGCATGATCGTTGTAAAATATATAATCATGCAACCCCTATTGATCAAGAGTTTTAATGGTATATGGCCCTAAGCATATGTAGTGTCTTCGATACAAGTAAATTGGACAGAAGTTGTCACTACTAGGGTTTGTTCTAGAAGGTTTTACATCATATAGTTCAAAAATGTGATTGATAGAACACATCTTGAATTTAAAGGATGGCCCCTAGTTTTTGCTAAAGGTCTCATCTCTTTTTAAAACTTTGGTTTCTAGACTTTGACCCTAAAAATACACCTATCTCTACCATGCCTGTATTGGTGAAACTCTCTAATCTCCTCGAATATTTGTGAGAGCTAAAAGCAAAATTTATTGGCAACAATGGGTAACCCATTGAACAAATCCATTCTCTCAAACAAAGTTGGATGAGATCTATATTTCCTAGTTGTTTGAAAAAAGAGTGAATTATCATGTTGATATCTTGTTCTGTTATCCAGTACATGCATAGCTGGGTCGATATCTAGATTTACTATGATTTAACAATCATGAAAAATTCCTTTTCTAGCTAAAATAGATACACAAAAGTCACAAAATATAAGATTGTCTATAACATGTCATTTATTTGATGATGATTTATAAATTGGACATATAGTTTAAATTTTTTTAATACATAATCAAGGTAACCTCTCCACTATTGATTTATTTAACGAAAGAATTTACAAGGAAGCAACATAGTAGAACATGAAAACTCTTCAAGCAAGTTGCAATATTATAGATAAATAAGCATTAAAATTTTTACATCCAACCCAAATCCACATTGAATGTATGTATCAACAGGATAGAAAAGACATAAAATTGCCAAGTATTAACCCAGTAAATTAAGTAGAGATTAAATGTACCTTAACGATACCCTTCACACACCAAACCACATGCTTTAGAATTACAATATGAGAGTCATATGGATGCAAAGATTGTAGCTCTTGCCTCACAGTCTCAATACCTATATTATGCTCCATTGACAACTGCATGGCAAAAATTTCTCTTGTAGTCCCAAAACAACACGAGAATCTCCCAGATTGGCAACATAAAGTATCCCACCACAAAGCACCCCTATTAAATAGCAAGACCCAACTGCTGCAAGTTGTGGATCTGTAGGCCATGCCTCTTTAACAAGAGAAAAAAACCCCACTTCTGTTGCTAAAAAGGCTTTTTGAAACACATCACCAGACATCCCCTGCTGCTCCATTGCAAATTCTACAAAATTACAGCCCCCACTTAGTATTGTACAATGCATAAAATCAAAATGAATGTTGCACCATTACAATCTATCATCTTTTGAAGTCATTCAACCAACAAGTTTATCCCTTCACTAAATATTAGTAGAGGGATTAACCAAAGGGGATAATGAGATCAATAAACATAAAATAAATATAGGAATGATAGAAATATTGTTTGAGATCTATGGCCTATTTTTGCAACAGATTAGAAAGACCAACCAAGCTTATGAATATGGTTTTTTAGATTGGTTTTAGTTGTAATTATTTCTCTCAAGTTCCTACTTTGTATATTAGTGTTTCATATTAACATATATTATATTCACCTGAACAATTTGAAATGGACTCAAATGTTAGTCGAAAAAATTACAAGAACATTTGACTTACAAATCAGTAATGTGGGACCATTGAGTTGAACTAAAGGTGGACAAACTTAAATAATGATGCCATCTAGAATGACGGAGAAATCAACTCTGATGCATACTACCTACACATTATTCAATTTTTACCTTCTCGCTTCTATTCTTATTGATGACACGAGTTTGACAAAGTTTTCTTGAACATTGTTTCCCATATTCACTCAAAATATTCATCCATGTTTTGCTCCTACCTCGCTAGAGGAAAAATTGTTGCTTACATACTACTTGTAACTTAACAACATATATATATCCTTCTACATTAGGTGTCACTACATAAGAGTTTATAAGGAACAAAATTAACATATACACAAACAATTCTGGTTTAACTTATAGAAATGACAAATAGTAGATAGGACTCAAATGAAATAAAATTTATAAGTAGAGTACAATTTAGCGTAATAAGAAAGTCCAGAACTCCAATAGTAATCAAACACTCGTAGGAGTATTTAAAGTTTACCATCATCTGACTTTCCCTGATGAATTTAATTGTGGATTACAAACTTATCAGCACTGTTGACTTCATACAATTTGGTTCGTTGAAATCAGGATCAAAACTCCAACTTGTAAATGTATCAACTAGTCTTTCTAAAATATTGTAATTCAAGGTATGATAACCCAATTGGCCTGAGGGGTGTTGTTATCCTATTTATTCTAACATAAGAAAAATAATTGAACAAACATATGTGTGTGATTCAAAATCAATTCAATAATAGTTGAGGTGCCATGTGATTGTATCCTGATATACTTCCATTGGCATCACAGTGTTGCATCTAGTCATGCTTCATTATTGAAAGCTTCATTAAAGGTACTAATTTATGTTGTTACAAACATTAATTCTAATTAGTCTTCACTCAAAATAAAAAAATGTAAAAAAAAATACAAAAGTAAACCATCAATAGTCAAGCTCTTAGGTTAATCAAGGCATGCATTGAGTTATAGTCTAGCATTAGCATTAAAGTCCAATGCATATACTCATCGACAATGAATGATTGTTGTTGGTCATCAATTATGCTATTCATGATGCACAATCATGACTCAGAAATATAAACAAGCAAACAATGAACCATCTTTTTCCAAGTTGTTAACCAATTGAGAATTTGAAGCCTTGACACTGCATCCAGTTAGAGTCTTCATTGGTGTTGAGACTATCCAAGGGAAAAATGTAATGGAACTCTTATTCAAAGATTCAATTTGTGGTGATCCAAATTCATAGTGTAATTATTCAAATGGATAAGTTCAAAAGAAGAAAACCAAACCATTGTAAGCTTTTGCGTAGATGCTTGCCTATCTTCCTGCTCACTTTTACATTAAAGATACACTGAGAATTCACACCATATCAAACAACATGTTTCTCAACGAAACTGCCTCTAAACCAACATAATATTTCTATGCTTGCTCACTTGTTTGTTCATAAGTGATTGCTTGCATCTATCCACCTAACAGTATATACAACCTCTTCATTGCTCTGGCTATGTCAATAAATGGAGGATTGTAGTGTGGAATGTTGTGCCATGGGTCTATACTAGTGCGTGGTGGGGGAAATAGGGTGATCGAGACATGATCCCTACACCTAGGCATAAACTGGCATTGACCCTATAATTGAGGGACATATGCATCAACCTATCACTGGGAATCCTGGTTTCATCCGCCCCAGTGGTGAAATATAACAAGTTTAAAGGAAGAAGAGGAGAGCCAAGTTGGTTTTGTGATGTTAAGGTGGTGAAGTTGATTGCTCAAAGGTAATATTCTCACCACCATCGCTTGGAAGGTCACACAGGCTTTGAAGAGAGCCACCAATGCTCCATCACATGACATAAGAAGCCATGTATGGGTATGATGGAGATGTGAAATGAGGTAATTATCAACTATGTCACAGTTTAACTATTGAATCCAACACCCACGTAGTGTTATTTGTTATTCTCCTTAGATAAGAAACATTGAAACAATTAAGCAAGCCAAGATTGAAACAAAAACTAATTTCTGAGAGTGGTTGTCCAAAACTAAATATAATAGTCATCCTTACATGCAAATCATTCTAGGAACTGATGAAACCTAATGCCTTATGTGATGTAAACTTAAGGTTTGATTGGCTCAAAAGGAGGCGTCTCAAAATTAGTTGTAAATTAGAAATAATAATGTACTAAAATGTATACATTTCACCAATTGGAAAACAAATATATAATTAGTATTTTTATAGTTAGATTTTTATGATATAAAAAAGATACGAAAACTTTAATGCTCGTTTGTGAGTGTTATGTTATTGAGGAATTTAGACGGATAACAAAACAACAAGGAATCAATAGTTAAGAGAGCGAGTTTTAAGTTAGTCATATAAATCATGTTTTTTTTTCTGTGTAAAGACTAAGCTATTGTATTAAAAATATGAAAAAATATTTACAAAGAGGCTCTAGCCTCTGAGGATGCATAAAGCCACCCCTTGTTAGAAGAACGCAGCAGGTGCACAAGGCCACCTGAATTACAAAGATAGAGTCCATAAAAGTGAACATGGGCGAAGCAGTGGCAGGTGGCCCCCTGACTTACAAAAGAGATCCCTTCAAAAGAACAACAGTAAGCATAATTGACTATCCAATGATTCATTGCATGTATTTTGTGGCTTGCTGTTGGTAGCATTGTGGCATAGGAGAGTAGCGGGACCATTGTTTCCAGAGTTCTGGATACCCCACGAACTCTGAAAGGTCCCCTACCCAATAACAAAAAACTGGGCGCCGCGGAAAGAGATGAAACCCCACCAAAACTCCAAAACATGACCATTGAACAGCAGAAGAAACTAGAATTAAGCCTTCGGAGGCTCACCTTGCGCATTGTTGTCTACTTCTGGCGAGAGAGGAAGCCAGTCAGACATGGTAGCATCTTCGGTCACTTCCAGGCGAAAATCCGGTGGATGAACCGGCTGCAGATGCGAGTCCAGACCAAGAACCGGCTCCACAGGATTGACGTCGTCTGGAGGAGGCTCTTTAATATTACCAACCTCCGCAGTCTCCCGGGCATTACTAGTTTGAACCTGCTCCACAACGTACTCCTCCTGGCTGGCAGAATCTTCCTCTTCCTCTGTAGCAATTACAGTAATCAGGAGAGAGACAAGAGAATGATTTCTCCGGCACCTGAAGGTGAAGCGGGAGGTATGGACTTGGCTCTCTAAAGGTTCCGACTCCTCTGAGGGAGAAGACGGAGGCTCATCTATGGCCAGTGGCGGAATTGCTCTGGCTTGAGCCTCCTGCCGTCTACTTATCCCCCATACACCTCCTCTTCTCGGGACTCCTCTTTGTCTCGGTGCCATGAGCAGGGGAAATCTCGAGCTCTTTACAGTAAAAGGCAGAGTGTCAGGACGCAAAGCCTTAACTCTTCCACACAGAACGACCTTAATAGAAGCCTGAACAGAATTATGGGCCCTCCCGATCCCCTTCACAGTCGAGAGCCGAGAGAGCGCAGGCTGGACAGAGGTGAAGCCTCTGCAGCTCCTCAAAAAGCCAGAGATCGGCCCCTTTCCACCCTTAACATCAAACAGCATAAGAAAATACCGCTCATACCAAACCTGGATCAAATGCGCCATTAAATAGACCTTTGCTTGGAACAATCTGGATACATACTGAACAATCCCCATCGAATCAGGGTACAGGGCGCTTAAAGTCACCTCGCTTGAACCCATCTCCCACCTGCAATACCGTCTCCTTAGCATTTAAAGGTATTAATTCTTCGCAGAGCCACCGAGTGTAGCCGTCCTGGCAAGCCACCTCATGACGCCAGTTGCCCAACGCAACAAGCTCATGCGATCATCAAGCTGCCACCCGCATCCGGGCGTCATATAAATCATGTTAATATATATCAACCATATTTATTATTATTATTATTTATTAATTATAAATTACTATTATTATTATTTAACACCATTAATCAATAAATAATATCTATATAAATATAAAAAACTAATAATTAATAATAATAACAATAATAATTACTAATAGTAATAATAGTAAAATAATAATAATAATAATAAATTAGTAATTAATATTTTTTAATTAGTAAAAAATAGTAATATTTTAAATTAATTATTAATAATTAACCATAATTATAAAATAATAATAATAATAATAATGAATATGATAATAATGTTGACATTATGATACAAGTGTTGTCCTTGATGGCAACTCGCTCACATGTCAGTTCAGTTTTGATGAAAGGCAACCCATAGTGTAATAGGTCCCTTCAGATGTAACAAGGCATTGGTACAGAAGAACAGGAAGATGGAACTAAAGTCTACTAATCAGAATGAAGAAGTTGAAGGTAAAGGATGGTTAAAAGTAGTTTAAGATTTATATGAAGGTCCACTTAGTCAAAACAATGTATACACAGTGGTTCACAGAACAAAAAGAGCATATATGTATACATGCACTTTCACAAGAAGAAAAGCACGCATATGTTCAAAAATCAAGGAAATTCAAGAGGAGACAATACCAGGGGTCAATACCATGGTATTATCCCACAGTGTTTAGCAGAGTACCGACTATTTGATCGTGTCCAAGAATACCACGAGTCCTAATTTTTTTGGTCCGAGGTATTGAGAAAGGACTAAAACTATATAAGGAGGAGAAGGTCATAAGGTGTGGGTGTGTAAGTGAAAAGGGTTTCTAAGGAATACTTCTATCTGAAGTATATTTTATGTTGCAGGGGCTATCTTTGTGATTTTCCCTGAAATATTTTGTGCACCTTGAATTCAATGTTGGGTCATGATCATGAGACCTGTAATGACTTATCATTGGATGATCTGATATTGGTTGGGCCAGATATGATTGTGTACACTTGTTTTATTCTTTAAATGTCATGATTTGAGTTTGTTTGAAGTCTGGAATAACAGTGAAGTTATGAGTTAATATTTGCAGATCTATACACTGGTTCGTCTTGGTAAAAGAGCATGTACATGTAGGTTCTACTCTTCCAAGTAACGTATACAAAAGAAAAGCATATTCTTCAAGATCTGACTGATCTATCTGATTAGTTCTGTTGTTTTACTGATGTCTGTCAATGAAGTCTTCTTAGATCTAAATGTAAAACTGAATGCATAAGGAGTTTGATATCTAATTGATTGATTGTATAAGTGAGAAGGGTGATCTCTGCTACTACCTGTGTAAAGATATGTAAATTGAATATAGATGATCAGTATATTGTTGGTTGGTACAGACTTGATTCAAAAGTTTTATGTTCCAGTAGTTTTGAATGTATACACAGTTTTGATTAAAGGAAGTAGCATATACACGCAAGTAGGGTTCAGTAAAGTAGCATGTACATTATGATGCATGATTTTTTAGGTTGCAGCTTGTTCTAAATGATAATGCAGTTTTATGGGTTCAACACAATGTTTTGGTGAAAGTGATATGACTATTCAGATTAATTGATTATTAGTTGATGCAATCTGAAATTTCTGATGGGTCGAGTATGAAAATTTGATGAAACGAGGCCTTCATGTGTATTTTTATGTACCAGGAGCATCTAGTCTGAAAATTTATGAAACATGGTCCTTGGAAGAAGAGAGAAGGTCGTAGCCTTCTATAGGCCAATGCCTATGTACTAGTGAACACATTGGCTAGTACAAGAGCTAAGGGGTTGTAACTCCCTTCTAGTAGAAGCTAGAAAATGAGAGAAGGTTGTAGCCTTCTATAGGTGGGGGCCTGCGTACTGGTATGAGTCTACACCATTACAAGATTGTGGACATATTTTATTATTATTAAAAGAAGACAGAGATGACAGCAGCAGGTGGTTTTCACCCACATTGGGTTTCCACCCTAAATCTTGGTGTTCATGTGTGTTGGTTATGTGTGATGGTTTATTATGCTTTTACTACACTATTTAATAAGTTACTGATGCACTGGTTAAAGACCATCACATTATAAATTAACTAAATCGCAAGTTATCTGGGTTTACACTCGTTTCACTAATCACAATAGTGTGTACATGCTAGTTTACTTCACAGAAGTAGCGTATATAAATTTGTTTGGGAAAAGAAAAATTATTGCTCTGATAACACTGATTCACCCCCGCTCTCAGTATTATTTCCAACAATTGGTATTAGAGTAGGTCCTTCAAAATAAGCTTGATGAATTGAAGGAAGAATTTTCAAGATGAATAATTACGAAGGCATGGAATCTATTAGACCACCAATCTTCAATGGGAGAAACCTGGTATATTAGAAAATAAGAACTAGAGCCTATCTTCAATTGCTTGGAGCTGATGTTTGGGAATTTGTGGAAGGAAGATATCAGTTTCCAGCAGCAAAACCTACAGACTCTACAGGTAAGAAGTTATATGAAACCAATGCCAAATATGTCAATACGTTATTGGGAAGTCTCTCAGAATTTGTTAAAGTCATGTAGCTCAAGAAAACCAAAGATATATGGGACAGAATCATTTAGAGCTACGAAGGAGACTCTCACGTAAAACGTGCTAAGCTTCAAAATCTTAGAATTCAGTATGAAACTCTTAAATGCATAGTGATGAGAGTGTTTCTAGTTACTTTTTACATATAGATGAGATTTTTAAATGTATGAAGAATATAGGTGAAGAGATAAAGGAAGCTACTTTAATTGAGAAAATTTTGAGATCTTTGTCTTCTAAATTTGAGTCAAAAGTGCTTGCTACAGAAGAAAAATAGGATCTTCAAACTATTACCATGACCCAACTCCATGGAATCCTAACTACCTATGAAATGAGGAAAGGAGATCCATCAGATATGAGAGAAGCCACCTTTAAAGATTCAGTAAAGGGAAAAGAAAATGAAGAGCACAATGAACCAGGATGCGTTTAAGAAGAAGAAGATAAGGTATATTTTGTCAAAAAGCATCAATGGGGCTCCGGAAGATTCAGAGGTAAGTTACCATTCAAATGCTTTGCTTGTGTTAGAGTTGGCCATTATGATGCCAAATGTCCTCATAAAGATAAATATGAAGAGGGAAAGGAATATGCAAAAGGAAATAGAAAACTATTTTTCAATAAAAGGAGTTATTATACACATGAAGATAGTGATGGTTTATCCAATAGTGATGAAGATGAGACTGAACAAGATTATAGACTACTCATGGCTTATGACAATGATGATTTTTTGGATGCCTTAGAAGAGGAAGACTTTCTTGAATAAATCACAAAACTCAAAATATGCTTAGAAGAAAATAATATGATCATAGATACATTGATACACCAACTCACTGAAAGAGAAAAACACAATGAAAATCTAGAATGTGAAATCGTGGGTCTAAGAAAAGAACTTGAGAAGACAAAATCTCTTAATATTAGATTTACTAAAGTGTCTGAAACTTTAAATGAAGTAATCAAAGTTCAGCATTCTCCTCTGATAAAGACAGGTCTTGGACATACTGAAGAATAATCTCAATCACAAAAGTCGTCAACCTCCACCAGAAGCTACCTTGATGCAGCAAGGATCAGTGAAAAATATGTTAATCATTAGAAAAGGCCTAAAATTACCCATCAGGTAAATCATACTCAATTTAATCCAAGGATGAATATCAATAGAAGCTTCAACCAATAGGTAAATAATGCCAAAAGATTATATGATCACATAAATTTCTTCAATGGGCAATGTTTTTCATGTCATAACTTTGGGAATAAGGCTTCTCAATGTGTTGCTTACAAAATCATCATGACTAGAGAAGCACGATATCAAAGGAGTGTTACAGGAATCAAGAAAAGTTCCTATAATTACTTTTCTCCTCTTGAAAATGAAACAAAATGTTCAATTTGTAACAACGTTGGTCATGAAGAATATGAATGCAGGAGCAAATTTCGACCAACACTTCAAAAGGAGAAAACATCATTAACTCCCAAGATATGGAGAAATAAGGAATCTCAATCAGAAAGATGTGGCATGGCTCTCTATGCAGAAGGACAAGAAAATCAGTGGTACATCGACAACAAATGCTCCAAACACATGACAGGTTATAAAGAGAAACTTCATTCATATAATTATTTAGAAAAGGAAAAGAATGTCTCATATGGAAATGACACTTGAGCTGTCATTAAAGGTAAAGGTTCTCTTTCCTATATAGAAAAGGTTAAAGCTGGAAATGTCATGTATGTAGATGGTTTAAAGCATAACCTCTTGAGTTTCAATCAAATGTGTGATCAAGGAAATGAAGTTGTGTTTCGATCAAACGAATGTGTGGTTCGTGAGCTTGATACAGGAAAGACTGTGATCAAAGGTACAAGAACTCCAAATAATTTATACATACTCAAAGGAGGACAACAAAAATGATATCTAAGAAAAATAGATGAATACTTGCTATGGCATAGAAGATTAGGACATCTAAGCTTTTCTCAAATAAGAAAAGCATGTAGGCACAAGGTAGTTTGTTATCTTCTAGATATCAACATCCCATAAAACACCATATGCAAACCATGTCATGTCGGTAAGCAAACCAAAGTTCACTTCAGTGAAAAAGAAGGATCAACAGGTAAGCCTCTTGAACTCATCCATAGTGATTTATGTGGTCCAACAAGGAACAATTCACCTCGTGGAGAAGAATACTTTATTTTATTTACTGATGATTTTTCTAGGATGTATTGGATAGGTCTGCTAAAGAATAAAGACGAAGCATTTGAAAAGTTTAAAGCCTTCAAATCTTTAGTTGAAAATGAATCAAATTGAAAAATCAAATGTCTCAGATTTGATCAAGGGGGAGAATTCAGATCAGATGAATTCTTTGACTTTTTTGGAAACACTGGAATAAAAAGCCAATTCTCCGTCGCAAGAACTCCTCAGCAAAATGGCGTGGTGGAAAGAACGAATAGAACTATTCGACAAATGGCTCGAGCTATGCTTGATGAATCTGGAACTCCTGAAACCTTCCGGGGTGAAGCTGCATTTGCTGCTGTGACTATTCCTAACAAAGAGAATGTTCGGGTAAATAGTAATCAAGCTCCATATGAACTTTGGTATGGTAAGCCTCCTACTGTAAAACACTTTAGAGTTTTGGGAAGCAAATGTTTAATCGAAAGGACTGATGAAAAACTTGGTAAGTTTGAACCAAGAGTAGACGAAGGAATTCTTCTTGGTTATTCATCTAGAAGTAAAGGATACAAATGTTATAATAAAATACTTCGGAAAATTATTGAGAGCATTGATGTTGTAATTGATGAAGCATGCAGAAATTTGAAAAAAATAAAATCAATAAAGGAATATGGCAATGAGAAAGATGGGGAATGTTTTCCTACATCAAATCAAAATGATATAAAAGAAGAAACCAATGAAGCACCAGAAGAAGATACAACAAACAGGGAAAATACTCCATCCAGGTATGTTCAGAAGAATCATCCAAAATCTCAAATTTTAGGAGAAAAAGGGTATGGATTACAGACAAGAACAACTCTTATAGGGACCTCAAGTTATCTAGCATTACTATCCTCTACAAAACCTCAGAATGTAAATGAAGCCTGCAAAGATGAATGTTTGGTGAGGGCAATGGATGAAGAACTTGACTAAATAAAAAAGAATGATACTTGGGAGTTAGTTCCTAGACCTCATGATAAAAAGGTTATAGGAAGAGAATGGATATTTAAGAATAAGCTACATGAAAATGGAGAAGTTATTAGAAACAAGGCAAGACTTTTTTGTAAAGGGTATGCTCAACAAGAAGGTATAGTTTTTGAAGAAACTTTTGCACCTTTTCACCTGTTGCCAGACTTGAAGGCACAAGGATGTTTATTGCTCCTTCTAGTTTTTGAAAATTCAAAGTATATCAAATGGATGTAAAATTAGCCTTCCTTAATGGAGATTTAGAAGAAGAAGTTTATATTGAAGAGCCAGAAGGATTCATTATTTGAAATGATGCAAAACTCATATGCAAGCTTAAAAAGGCTCTCTATGGTCTGAAATAGGCTCCAAAGGCTTGGTATTACTACCTTGACAAATATCTACAACAACAAGGTTTCACAAAAGGTTTTGCAGATAGCAATTTATACACAAAGATTGAAAATGATAAACTGCTAATTATTGTTGTTTATGTTGATGATATCATTTTTGGTAGCAATGAATAATCCATGAGTCATAATTTTGCTTCAGTAATGCAGAAAGAATTTGAAATGTCCTTGGTGAACTTACTTATTTTCTTGGTCTACAAGTATAGCAAACAAAAGATGGTATCTTTCTTTCACAAACCAAATAGCTCAAGCAGATCTTCAAGAAGTACGGAATGGAAGATTCTAAACTAGTATGTACTTCAATGGTAATAGGATGCAGTCTCAATTCTAATGATGAATCACCATCATGGAACCATCCAAATTATAGATCTATGATTGGAAATCTACTTTATCTAACAGGTACCAGACCTGATATCATGCGTGCAATAGGAATTGTTGGAAGGTTCCAAGAAAATCTAAAGGAATCACATATTCGGGCGGTAAAAAGAATTTTCAAATATCTTCAAGGAACTCAAGAATTTGGTCTATGGTATCCTAAAGATACAGATCTTACTCTTCATGCTTATATAGATGCATATTGGGCAGGAAATGTGGATGATCAAAATAGTATGAGTGGAGGAGAATTCTATATGGGTTCACGATTGGTGTCTTGGTTCAGCAAGAAACAAAGTTCGATTGCCTTATCTACAACTGAAGCAGAATATGTGGTTGTTGCATCTTTCTGCACATAACTACTATGGATGATGCAAACATTGCAAGACATTCAGATCACATGTACTCCACCCATCTCCATTATATGAGATAATACAAGTGCCATCAGTATTTCGAAAAATCATGTCATGCACTCCATGACCAAGCATATACCCATTAAGTACCATTTTCTACAAGAACAAGTGCTTGAACAAAAGGTTAAATTGGAGCATGTTCCCTCCAAAGAACAAGTTGCTGATATATTCACTAAATCGCTTCCCAAAGAAACATTTGAATATCTCAAACAAAAGTTGGGAGTAGTTGATGCATCATCTTGCTGTTAAATCTAGTTTTCAGAGGAAGGTTATTAAACGTAGGTTTCATGAAGTATAGTCACATATACACGTGAGTTTCTATGGCTGAAGGAACGTATATGTTTTTCTGATAGAAAAATAGTGGGTCAAACTATGATATGGTTGCTCTATCTGATATTGATGATTACATTCTGACTATATGCTTTATTCATTGATTTTTATCTAACTGACAAAGATGCCTTGATAAATGACTTGTTAACAGTGCACAGGTAGCACAGGCTCAGGGGGAGCATTATCCTTCACACACATTCTGCATTGTTGGCATCATGGTTGCTGAGTTTAGCTATCACTTCAAATACTTATATTTGTTGCATAAGTCTTGTAAAGATCTAGGGTGTGATATGACTTCTTCTATCATAGTCTATGTTTGAATGAGTCCTATTGGACATATGATGTAATTTGTATCCCCACTTTGCATGGGATGGATGATGTAATAATTGATGTATTTTTTCCATGTATAAACAATTGGTATATACCCACTTGATTGGGTGGATGAGTCAAATATGGTGTATCCCCACTTGGTTGGGTGATTGATGTATGTATGAGTCATTGGTCATACTCACTTAATTGAGTTATAAAGTCATGTTATTCTCTTGAAACATTTCCTTGCAGACTTGGCATGTACTGAGGGGGAGCATGGACATCATAATGTATATCAAAATGGGAGAATAGCTTGGTCTACCCTTTACCCTTGATGTCAAAGGGGAAGAGTATTTTGGTGTTTCTTGTTATCTCTAATAGTTTCTACTCCCTGTAGTGATCAACACCAGCATGGTTTCCATCACGTCAAAAGGGGGAGATTATTGGCATTATGATACAAGTGTTGTCCTTGATGGCAACCCACTCACAGGTTAGTTCAGTTTTGATGAAAGGCAACCCACAGTGTAATAGGTCCATTAAGATGTAATAGGGCATTGGTATGGAAGAAAAAGAAGGTGGAACTAAAGTCTACTAATTAGAATGAAGAAGTTGAAGGTAAAGGATGGTGAAAATCAATTTAATATGTATACGTAGGTCCACTTAGTCAAAAATGTGTATACATGTTGGTTCACAGAACAAAATCAGTGTATACATATACACACACTTTCACAAGAAGAAAAACATGTATATGTTGGAAAATCAAGGAAATTCAAGAGGAGACAATAGCAGGGGTCAATACCATGGTATTAGTGCACAATATTGAGTGGAGTAATGACTATTTGATCCCATTCAAGAATACCACTAGTCTTAAGTGATTTTGGTCCGAGGTATTGAGAAAGGCCTAAAACTATATAAGGAGGAGAATATCATAAGGCTAGGGTGTGCAAGTGAAAAGTGTTTCTAAGGAATACTTTTATCTGAAGTATATTTTATGTTGCAGGGACTATGTTTGTGATTTGACCTGAAATATTTTGTGCAACTTGAATTCACTGTTGGATCGGGATCATGAGACCTAAAATGAATTATGATTGAATAATCTGATATTGGTTGGGCCAGATTTGATTGTGTACACCTATTTTATTCTTTAAATATCATGATCTGAGTTTGTCTAAAGTATGGAATGGCAACGAAGTTATGAGTTAATATGTTTAGATCTATACATTGGTTCATCTCGATGAAAGCATGTGTACACATAGGTTCTACTCTTCGAAGTAGCGTATATAAAAAAAAGCCTATTCTTCAAGATCTGACTGATCTATCTGATAAGTTTTGTTGTTTTACTATTGTCTGTCAATGAAATCTTCTTATATCTGAATGTAAAACTGAATGCATAAGGAGTTTGATATCTTATTGATTGATTGTATAAGTGAGAAGGGTGATCTCTGCTACTACTTGTGTAAAGCTCTGTAAATTGACAATAGATGTAAAATATATTGATGGTTGGTACATACTTGATTCAGAAGTTTTATGTTTCACTAGTTTTGAAGGTCTACGTAAGTTTGGTTTAAGGAAGTAGCGTATACATGCAGGTTGGGTTGATTAAAGGAGCGTATACATTCTAATGCATGATTTTTAAGGTTGCAGCTCGTTTTGAATGATAATGCAGGTTTCTCGGTTCAACACAGTGTTTTGGTGACAATGATCTGACTGTTCAGATTAACTGATTATTGGTTGATGCAGATTGAAAGTTCTTATGGGTCTAGTATGAAAATTTGATGAAACATGGCCTTCGTATGTATTGTTGTGTACCAGGAGCATCCAGTATGAAAATTTATGAAACGTGGTCCCTAGAAGTAGAGAGAAGGTTGTAGCCTTCTATAGGCTGGTGCCTACATACTAGTAAACACATTGGCTAGTTCAAGAGCTAGGGGGTTATAGCTCCCTTCTAGTAGAAGATGGAAAACGAAATAAGGTTGTAGCCTTTTGTAGGTGGGGGCCTGCATACTAGTATGATTTTGCACCAATACAATATTGTAAACATATTTTCTTATTATTAAAAGAAGACAAAAATGACAGTAGTAGGTGGTTTTCACCCACATTGGGTTACCACCTTAAATCTTGGTGTTCATGTGTGTTTCTTATGTGTGATGATTTATTTGTTGTTACTGCATTATAAGTTATTGATGCATTGGTTAAAGATCATCACATGATAAATTAACTAAATCACACGTTCTCTGGGTATACGCTGGTTTCACTTATCACAGTAGTGTGTACATGCTAGTTCACTTCACAGAAGTAGCGTATATAAATTTTTTTGGGAATGAAAAATTATTGATCTAATAATATTGATTCACCCCGCTCTCAGTATTATTTCCAATGAATAATAATAGTAAATTATTAATAATAAATAATGATTAATTACTAAAAAATAGTAGTATTCTTAATAATTAGAATTATTAAAAATAATTAATAATTAATTAAATATAAATTATTAATAATTATCAATTAATAATAATTATATTTCTTAATAATTAATACTTTTTTGTAATCTTGATAGTGCCTTCCTTTTCATTACTTTAAAATAAAATTACAACATAACAGTTAGTTAATTGGTCGGAACTTACCATAGGGAAACCAAGTTAACCGACCACCTAACAACATTATAGGCCAACCAATAGAAAAAAATAAGGAGTCTATCACACCAGGGTAGATATGCCTGCAAGTCTAGATTGTATGTAAAACCTACAATGCCTTCATTGATAATTACAACATATTGAAATGTAAAAGCTAACTGCATACTTCTATTAAAAAAAACGGAGAGAGATCAGGAAGAAAACTAATTAGTGGCCTCAGTTGGAACCGAATCGACTGGAGCCGAATCCTTCACATTCAATCCAAGGAATTTAGTCGAAGTACGGATGCATGTCATATGGTCTTCAAATCTCTTAAGGTGACCATCCTGATTCTACAATTGGAAGTAGAGTTTCTGGAACTCCTTATGGTAGTCCAAGAAGCTTTGGAGTGTTGCTCTAATTTTTTTTCGTAACCTTCTCTAGTGCCTTGCCCAAAAGGCTCTTCATCGACCAATATAAAATAAAAAAATGTTTGTAATAAGTCACTCTGTCGTGGGTGTACTTGGGATCCAACACCATTTTCCACGCTTCTTTGACTTCAATTTTCATGTTGTCAACTAGTTTATTTAATTCTTTTTCCCATTCTTCAATGATTGTGGATTTCCTCCACAGTACCCTCATGATACACAAAGGCCACGTCGTCGATAATACTATTGACAGGCCTTCATCCTCTTGTCTGGTCCCCCAAGGTGCTGGGTTGGTCCGACCAAGTAGCCCGTTTGTTTCGTTTGCCTTGGCCCCAAGAGGTAGAGTCACGACCACATGTTGTTGACAAGCAAGCCATCCCTTTACATAACCAATGAACCTGATAAACAAAGGTCCATGTAACTATAATCTTAAAAGAGGGATCGTTCCAAGGGGGGAACCACTTCCAAGTGGTATTAATATCCAAAACCCTTGTCAAAGAAGCAGCAAACACCATAATAACACGAAAATTTTATGAGAGAGAACACCTCGACTCTGCTTGTGACTGTAGAAATTAAGGTTCAACCCCAGGATAGTGACTTAATGCAGAACCAAAACCCACCATCCATACCTAAAGGCAGGGAAGAGCTTCCACAGACCTACCCTTAGACTAACTCACGAAAGGCCTTTGACACAGGACCCA
The DNA here is from genome assembly GCA_031772625.1 of Pinus tabuliformis. Lineage (NCBI taxonomy): Eukaryota > Viridiplantae > Streptophyta > Pinopsida > Pinales > Pinaceae > Pinus > Pinus tabuliformis. The sequence continues at coordinate 527,262,805 of CM062804.1, read as the reverse complement.
ACACAACTCTTCTTATTTCAAGCACCCATGGTGGTGTTACGTTGTCACCGGACAACCAATTTCTTCAGTGACCCACTGAAAGGACCCTTCCCAACCTAAGAACATGTGTAAATACCATACCCAAATGCAATCCTAAAACTGTTACCCCAAGTCCAAACCACAAATATTAGGAAATGATACCGACCCATCTTCGACAAGCAAATTTCCTACAACATCGACACAGAGGTACAATCCCACAACAAAACCTCATTACAAATGTATACAATTGCATGCAGGTTCCAAAGGCAACTCATACCTTGATAACCCAACAAAGCAAGGCCATGCACTCTCATTTTCAAAAGACTATTAAGAAAATACATGTAGCAGGATGGAAATAGACATAAAATATACCTGACACATTGAGAGCTTTTCGGTAGTGCGCCCTTCCTCCTTCAACATCCCATGGAGTATACTTTAGGCGTGATCAAAATTGTTTGCCAAGATGGTTAACCATAAGTTGCATTGAAGGCCTCTGCCACCTTCGATATATGTCTTAAATGCCTGCATGTGCTCACCCTCCTCACCACCTGCCTCGAGCGTGTGAGGTCGAGTGGGTGTGCTTCCCAATGCCATCACCATAACAAGCCCGTGGGTGATATGTACTCCAATTCGCACCCCAATCGGAGATGATTGATATAGATTCTGAGCAACACTTACACTATTGTTGATTGAAAGAAATTTAATAACTATTGTTAATAATTAATAATTAATTAAATAAATCTATAATAATTAATAATAATAATATTTATTATTATTACTTTCTTGTTTTCATAGGTTTTTTTAATATTATTTTCATTATTATATATTTAATATAATGTTAGATATTTTCTTGAGGGATTTAGGCTCCATGAATTATAATAACACATTGATCAAACTTATTCCCATTTTACTACTACCTTTTCCACTACCATTAGAAAGTTCTCTAATGAGACTTTGTATAGGCAGAATAATAGAAATTCCAATCCTTTCTATGATAAAGACTGTAAAATTGCTAGGAAAGAAATTAGAGACACTCTAGTGTAATCATTAAGCTTCAAAATATTAGTATATACAAAGCTATCGTCAAGAGGAAGAAGAGGTCATATATTAATAAGAGACAAGAGCATCTTGTCCATGTTTCTAAAGTTGCATCCATAAAGTTTTGGCGGAATGTGCTTGTTCGTAACACTAAAGATAATCATTTTATCCCCCTAGAAAATTGGAACATCTATCTCAAGAAGTTGTATGACTCTCTGTACACCATGGAAAACATCCTAAACACTTCTACTAAGGAAGATATATTTTCCCTGGAAGACGTTGAGTCTAGGATTAATAAGTTCACTAATGGGAAAGCTAAAGATATTGAAGGATACCACACTGGGATATTTAAAATCAGAATATCTATCTGCTTTCCTCATCTCCACAAGCTTCTCAATTTGACTGCACAACATGGCTTCCATAAACTTTGGACGCAAAGCCGTATTGTGCCTATCTTTAAAAATGGGGACAAAAATGTTCCCTTTATCTATAGGACCATTATGATTAGCCACATCCTTACCAATCTATATGGGCTCATTTTAGAAAAGAAGCTTAGCCTTTGGCTTGAAAACCATGGTAAAAGAGCTAAAGGGGAAGATGGTTTTAGGAGGCATCACTCAACTGTTAATGATCTTTTCACTCTTATGATCATTGGAGAGGAATGTCACAATAGTAAAGTCGATCTTTGAATCTGGCTGTGTGTATGCACGGGAAAAACTGTTGATCAAGGGTATGTGAACGATGGAGCATGAGGTTAGGAGGATCTGCAAGGGTTTAGGGTAAAAACCCTAGTTTTACTATAGCATGACCTTCACCAAGAGCAGTACCCGGACGACCGATAGTATTTCGTTCCTCTATTTCCTTCGTAGCTATCTCCATCTGTTGGCAGTTAACAGCATCCACCATGGGCGATGTCATTGAGGAGCTTGATTACTCTGAGGAACCATTTCCCGACCGAGTAATTTTTGGAAACCCTAACCTAAGTTCGTTGGTCTCAGGCTCACCTCTCCCATCCGTCTCAATTTTGTCATGCACTACACTGGGGGTATCTTTCCCAGGACATAGTACATCTCTACTGGTCTTTGGGTCTCTATCTATTGATTCTCCTGCCCTCGATTTCCCTCCATTATCATCGAGAACCCTTCACATTCTCACTGCTATTACACCACCATCACCCTCTTTCGAGCTAAATCCACCGATAAACCACCTTCATCCATCTAGCTGGCCCTGTATTCGGCACCGCCTGAGGATACCTTGGAATTTTGTGGCCAAAACCCTCCCATCTCTACAGATTCTCTGTTGGGCTATTTTAAAACTCCTACGGTGAAGGTCAAATCAATGACTCATCTGCCTCAAGAAGGCACTGTCACACCAGACCTATTGTTGGACCATCCATCAAGGCCATGAACTGGGAAGTAGAAGACCAAGTGTGTGAAGGCTACCTCAAAGGACATCACCATCCATTTTGGCGAGGGTACTGCTATTGGGGAGGCAGCTTACATGGCTAGTACAGTGCTGGTTGGACATGTTCGAGGCAGAGCATACTCAGCGGACAAACTTACCTTATGGGTACGAGAAATTTGGGGGAGTATGCTTAAAGATCTACCTGAGGTGCAGGTACTGCCTAGGGGTTGGTTTGATCTTCATTTTGCCAAAGAAAATTATACATACTTGATCCTCACTAGGTATTGGCATATTGAGATG